>CM046877.1:436314095-436914095 GCA_025667525.1 Glebionis coronaria
GGTTTTTCCTTGTTCAAGCACTTGTAAATCCCATTTCAGTTTTATGAAATTTGAGTTAAGTGTTTTGAAGAAAGACCAAGTGCTATCTTATTTCTGCTTGTTTATGTTCTTAGTTTACTGATTTTGAAGTTTAAAACCTGTTTTCAAAAGAGGAGTGTGCAAAAGTTTGCACATTTTCTTCATTTTCTTGATATTTTGTTAATTTCTTGTTTCTATCTTGGAATTCTTGGGTTATAGGGCTGATCATAGCATCCTAATTGTGTTGATTAAGGTGTGGTGAGGCTTATAACTTGGGATAATCAAGTGTGGGGTAACAAGGTTGCATTAATCAAGATTTTTCAAGTTTCTGATTTTATACTTGTGCTTCTAACCTTGTTGATTCTTAGCAGGGGTGTTCTTGGAAGCTTGTACTTGTTCTTGCTAGTACATAAGCTCATAAATTCGTGGGTGTGGATGTACATCCATGAGGTTTGCATACTCAATCCTAAAATCTGCTTAAAATCTTGATTTTTGGTGATATTTGTATGTGGCTTGTGTTCTTGTGTATTTTGTGGCTTATACTTGCTTGAATATGTTAATCTTACTTGTTATTGTGTTAATTGATGCTTGGGTGGTCTTGAATCTCACTTTTCCTTTGAAAATTTTGATTTTGAAAAGATAAAGGGGTGTTTGGGATTACCTGTTTGTGATTGCAACTTGGAATTGTGTTGTTAGAAGGTATTGTTTATGCTTGGTATCTGATATATGCCTTGTTGAGAGTGTTTTGCTGCAAGTTTTTGGGTTTGAAACTTCAAATCAAACAATCTGCTATAACTTGGTGAACTTAACTGTTTTTTACCTAAGATTTTGGTGAAATATAGTATTTGTGCATGCTTAGGGTTGAAAGTTGTTAAAACATCATTATTATAACTTATTTGATAGATATTGAGTGTTGAATCTGGCTTATTGGTCAAATACATCAGCAAAGTGTAAAATTGCATGTGTTAGTGTTCATTAGTAACATTCATTGGCTTGAATCTTGCTTAATTCTTTGAATCATTGCATGAAACCTATTTAGACTTGCTTATTGGAGTTTATAATAGCTTGTGTATGCATTTGGTTGAATTTGGGTGGCTGATTTGTGCTAAAATTGCTCATAAGTGCTTAACTGCTTATTTGTTCATGTCTGTATCATATATGGGACTTTATTGATTAAAATGTATCAATTGGGTGTTTGTGATTGTGATATTTTGATTGTTCTTGACTCCTTTTGATCCAAAGATCATTTGGGTGCCTTTGTGTAATCTGAATCTCCAAAAAAGTCACTAAAGACAAAAAAAAGTCTAATAGTCAAGTAGTGGAAAAAGTTTCCACTGCTCAACACCCAAAACTAGCCCCTGCTAGTGTAATTTTGAACTCAGCTTATCAATAAGCTATTCTAGCTTATCCAGACTTGCAACAACTTATTTTTTGTGATAGATCTTCATTATTTGACCCATTTGAGTAGACTGGAGCTTATCAGACTTTGACTTTGACTTTTTACTAGAAAACCAACTTATTTGACTTTTACATAAGTGCTTATTTTCTTTTTCCAGCTTATTGAGTCAGTTTATTTTAAAACTCTTTGTTGATTTTGCTTAATTAAGTCATTTAGAAGCTATAGAAACTTGAATCAGCACTTGGGGTGGCCTAGAACTCAAAAACGACTATTTTGTCGTTTTCTGTAGATTGCTTATTGCATTTTCAGGCTTATTCCTTGGGCTTATTTCAAATTTCTTTTTGTAGAAGTCTTATTTAGGACAAAAGAAGCTTGTGTGTCAAATTTTAGCTTATGGCATTGGCTTATAGCTTAATGGGCCAAAAAGCCCATTAAGAATAAGCTGTTTGGTATAAGCTAGCTTATTTCACACTTTCAGCTTTTGGGCCTTTGGAAAAGGTTGTTTAAAATCAAATTTTGAGTCAACCTGTGCTTTTTGGGCTTATTTTGAACACTTTTTATTATTGGGCCCAAATTTAGCCCAATAAGGTACTGTTTTGGGTTTAGCCCATTTTCTAGGCCCATTAAGGGTATTTAGGTAATTTACCTTTCATTTTTGAGTTATTTAGGTTAAATTAAGCTAGTTTGCAAGTTTTTAGAATTTTTTATGATTTTTGGATTTTTAATATTATTTTAATATTATTTTAATATTTTAATATTATTTTATTATTAAAAATTAAAAGTCTGATTCTCTAAGTTTTTATATTTTTCCTAGGTTCTAAACATTTAATTAGGAATTTTGCAACTTTCCAATTATTTTTAGAGTCTTTTAATTATTTTCTAGAATTAATTTAATTTTTAATTGATTTTAGTAGTTTTTAATTGATTAAAAATAGTTTTTAGTGATTTTAAAATTTTGAAAAATACTTTTTAGCTTAATTAGGGTATTTTTGAGGTTTACAAACTTTAAAATCTTGTTTGGGACTTTTTAATAATTAAGTTTGATTTTTAGGGCTTTAATTAGCATTAAAAAGTCATTATCTAATTAATTAAAAGGTTTTGACAAGTTTGGATTTTTTGTAAACTCTTAGAATATTATTGTGGATTTTTGATAATTTTTAGGAATTTTTAGGGTAAAATTTTAATTTTAGTGCTTTTTACGGTTTTACGTGTACACCTTTTTCGACTTAGTTTAATCCGTCTTCGTAACCGTCATTCTCTTCTAATCTCATTTCTATTTTTCTTTCTCAACAATATAATCACAAAGATAATCAATTCATTACACACACACTAAGCCTCCTTGAGAACGAACTCACTTTAGGATCATTAATACACGGTTTTCCTAAATCGTCGTATTCATTACTTTCCCTATTTGCTCTCTTTTCCTAAAGAGTAGTAACACCACTACATCACACATTCCTATTGCTAATGCTCTCAAAAGGATACTATATTCCGAATGTATTCGATGAACACATATTAAACTCGTTGACTACGGTAGCAACACCAGCGAGTCTGCATGTAAAATCTATAAACACATGGGTTAAAACGGGTCAAATCCTTTTTTAGTCACCTCAGAGTTCAGTTTTGTGATTCAAGAATGTTTTTTATACATAACCGTAATACATTGTTTCTTTAATGAGTCTATTAGCATGCTTAAATGTTAACCAAAAACAGGATGAACTTACGAAGTGAACATGATTATATCTTATTGACATGTATATAAATATGACTATCTGGTCATTCAGTCAAAGGATTCAACTTAAAGTATGTCTCTATATAATAGGACTAATAACATGATTTACTTCTAATTGTAACATACCTTGAGCATTAAGTTACTAAATAGGATGTCATGAGAAAAAAGGATCTTTCAAAATGAATAAAAGATAAGTTGTAAGGACTAATCCTTGTAACCTCACCAGAAACCAACACATTCATTAGTGACCTTGACCTTGATCTCAATCTGCCACAGCTTCACAATGACCTCAGCCTCAACTTCTTGTTTGACCCATCGTTATCCACATCCATTTGATCGCCACCATTAGATGACCTCTCACTCTTACTGTGCTCCACTAACAACAGATGTTAATTGAGTGCCAAAAATAGTTTGCATTAACGAGTTGAATCCTGTTAGAAAAAGAAGTGTAACATTGATAATAAAATACAAAGATTTTTTTGCATTTTTTTTCTTCGTTAAATGGTTAACTAAATAACACATTTGTGACATTCTTACGAACATTAACCCACTCATCCTCTTCTGCTCCAAAACACGCAAATCGGCCCTGAACCTACTGTATATCTCATATTCTTACTCAAAACTCCTTTGATCAAAATTTTGTTATTTAGGTGTACTAGTATCAAGAAGAAACCTATGTTTTATTGTTATTTCGTATGTACTATAAAATACTTATTATTTACACCTAATAGAGTATTGTATCATACACGAGGTCAGAGTAACATCGAAAATTGTTATTGGAGTTCAAAGTAACATCAAAAATTGTTCTACTATGTTGTTAAGCTCTGCACCTTAGTGTCGAGTACTCCTTCAGTTTATGTGTATGCACAATCATGTAATTGTGATGCATTCTTCTAGCATATCAATGCAAGATAATGTAGATGGTAACATTTGGCTATATTTCAACCGGGTATAATATCTAGTCAGGAAGGTTTATCTATGAAATGCATTAAAAATGTCATTACTGAAAAAATATATAACTATATAAATGGTACATAGTAAGAAATAGTCATGAACTTACAGTTTTGGACCATGAAAGGTTGCTGAAAAGGTCCCAATGAGCCATCCCCATAGTCTACGACATGTATTTGTTCTTCTAACTCCCTCTGCACCAATTTTCCATAACCAACTCTATGTATGGCTAGTTAAGAAAAAATTAAACAATTGATCTAATTTGCAATTTCAAGTAGGTACGATAAAAAGAGAAAGCCCTCTTAGCAAAGTTTGGAGATTGCATCCGAGAGTTTGAAAATGTATTGGTTGGTCAATAAGATGTAGTAAAATGCATTTACAGTGTGATGTTATCAGATGATAGCCTTTACAATTGGACAAGTTTTGGAATATCTGTAACTAAGCCTACATATGTATCTAAGCCTACAGATAATTGTGATAACAGTTAATATAAACAACATTGCCACTGTTTTAGCTCCGACAGTTTGAACTAAGTATATTATTTTGATGTTGTTTAGTGAGAGTAAGTTAAGATGTCGTGCATTTATGATTATGCCTTAACTTATTTAAGATAAATAGTTTACATAATTCAGAATTATAAAAAAGGATATTAGGATCGTAATCCGTGTGGTATTCGTCCCTCACCTGGTGAAAAAAATAAAAATCAACATGAAGCATAAATAAATTAAACTTAAGTGAGTATATTGTTAAAGGTAACCTACTACAAAGAATCTTTAGTAAGTAAGTCAACTAATTGCTAGGACAAAATTCTTTTAAAAAAAGACCCCAAAGGTTAACTTACGGAGCCCTCTTTCTCCTGATCATTCTGTACGTTTAGCAAGTGTGCTTTTGGGATAGAAGACCCACGCATTGTACTAATTCTCTGATGATCATACTATCTCACGGCCAACTATATAAGCTATCACTTTTGGAACCAACCAAATGCTTGCTACTTTGTGCACATAAACATGAATAACACCTTGATCATCCTAACCAAAAACCAAAGTCAGAAATAAGAGGGTGCGACATCATTTCCTTTCAAGGTGTATTTCCTAAATGTAAAAAATAGATTTTTCTGAAATTGGAATCTTGATATGTGTTGGCGTAAATTTACTCTGCAATATTAAAGTTAAGGTAGGCGATAAGTTTAGGCAGCATACATGTTGGTCTGGCAATATACAACCAAGCGTAGTGGGACCATGGCATCGTCATCCCTCTTTTATAAGCGTGCTCTATCTCTGAATCACTGTGGCACCTGCGAATCATCCATGTATTAAATGATTTTCGAAGAGAGAATTTTCATCAATGTCAGCATTAAAAGGAAAATAAGCCATCAAGTACTCTGGCTCAAATGCCAACTGCATCCAAAATTAAGCTCTATGGATAAGCTTTGCATCTTTCTATTGTCTCTTTTTTAACATAGTCCCTTGGAAGCCATCAACAGATCAGACATTCACAGTGAAGTAATTTTCATAACCAAATAGTTTGTAAGTTATTAGTTTGTCATCTAACAGTAACACAAATCAAAATGAGCACATAGTCCAGATTTTGCAATACCTTTTGTTCCAATACACCTGACTCGTTCACTTTGGCACCAATCTCTGAATTCCACCTCTGAACATTAGCAAACCCTGTTTATACAATTACAATGAAATTCAAAACAATATGAGTATCGATAACAAACAGATTAGAAAAACTCAGTTCTTAAAAGAAAAAGATAGAAAGGCAAGATGATTGCCTAGAACTTTTGAAAATATTCATTGTGATGTCCCAATTCTGGTCTTATCTGAACATTAAAGCAAGATGATTGCCTAGTGCTTTTAAGGAAAAGGTTGGTGTCTCATATTCTTTGCAAATTCGGTTTTGGCTGGAGTCACTCTAGCTGCCACGATCACTGGTTGGCATTTATAGTTTATGAGCTTTCCTTATGTGTGCTTCACCAATATATGGGTGGGTAATCGGTCACTTTTTTGAAACACAAAACAACTTTGTATCCTGCTTGGAATTGATCAGTACCCAATTGTATGCACTAATTGAGAAAAAGGTGCTGTTTTGAAGAGCCCCTTTTATGGTTGGTTTGGGTTTGGGCAACAAAACAGGTACGATTATAGGTGCTTTATGAATGTCAGGAATATAAATGTAAGTGATTAAATTTTCACACTTTGTGACCCAAACCCTCAATGATTATATTCTTGAATTCATCAATTAAATAATAGGTGCATTTATTTATAATTGTTATTAAAACTGCTTATCTAAAAAGCAGTTTATAGTCCCATACTAAGACTTGCATAACTATTATAGTTTCTGAATCTGATAATCCTATATGCAATTTGGATAAGTACAACACCCTAAAACGGTTTAATTCATGTTAAAATAATCAATAAATCCAAAAGACGGTGTTTCTTTGTTATATTAAAAGAGTTTAAAGGGGGTGTTTGGGATTTCCTTATTACAACTGGTTATTTGCAAGTTAGTTTACAAAACTTAATAATGAAACGTTATTAAACTAGAACTTATTTACCTGGAGATGGGACGTCTTTACGTGGCCTTCCTCTTGGCCTTGGAGTTCATAACGGAGTCTTAATTGCAGCTGCTGCTATAACATCTATTTTTGCATTATAGAATGAGTGCTCTTTTTTGTAAGTCACCTTACAAAATTTTAAAGTGCAACGTTTTAAATGACCTCGGGTTCGGCTCCAAATTTTTAGATTCAAATAAAGCTCTTGAAAAAATTTTGAAAAATTACCGAGAGTAACATATACTGATAGAGTAAAATCAGTCAACGTAATATACACTTATAAGTTTGTTTCTATAAGTACTTGGTCATCAGCCAAGGAATGATTCCGGCACTGTGGATATGATATTACATCCTCCTCGCTCCCTTCGAAGCCGTCAACAGATCAAACATTCACTGTGAAGTAATTTTCATAATCCATGTACTTATTGCCAATTTTGTCTTGTATTGCATTAACTTGAGCCTTGTATGGTGATATGCAACCAACACTGACCGTTTGTTTTCTTGCAACAACTTCTCTATATTTACCAATAAGAGTTCAGTGTCAATTTGAAAGAACATAAGGAGTAAAATAAAGGTACCTTTAAGGAGACTTGTAATTATCTCGGCAGCAACAGTCACTTTCAGTTCCATAAGATTTTTCGTGCTATGACTTCTATCAACCTCCTCTTTAGCAGATGTAACATTTATAAAACAAAATCCACTATAACATAAAAAAATACCTCTATATACGAACCGATAGAGTCTTGTTAGAGCCACCGGGCTCCTTTATGTTTCTCATAGCCTCCATTATAAGATTATCCAACCTGTAGACAATAAAGAGAAACAAAAATATGAATTCTGATATTGTTGCCATAAACGAAATAACTATGATATGTGACAAAAATATCAGTTCCCGTTCGCATATATATATGAAAATAATTGGATGTGATTAACCAAATTAATCACTAACCTAACACAATTTAAAAACTTTTTTATTGAATAAGCAAAATAGAGATTTTTTGAATGAAAAAACAAATTGGTGACCAAATCGTCAATCTCTTGTAAACGATCTCTTGTGACTGAACCCTGATGTCTACAACATTACCGTACTTGATAAACTCTCTGAACAAACAAAAAGAGCTAAGCTACAGTATGGAATTTAAACAGGTTGTGTAAGATTTTTAATTAGGTTTAGAAAAAGAATAAGATTACACGTCATAGAAAGTATAACATAAGAGAAAGAGTGTGAAGTAATACTCTCCTTGAATTCAAGAGGAAGATAAATGAAATCATAAGTGCCTTGCTTATTTTCATTCATAGCAGCCAACAACATTGCTAAGATATACCTGCAGAAATAAAACTCGATTATATAGATGTAATAACATAAGATAATTCAAACCAAATAAAGAATGAGATGACATATACAAATATCGACTTATTTATTAGGAACGTTTTTTTATCATCAATGTTGTCCTGCAGTCTTCCCCACGCAATACACGTTCAGTATCCATTTCAGAGCTTGCTTAGTTGCTTATGGTTCCTTCTTAGCTTCCAACGGATCAACAGTTCCCTCTTTTAAGACCTTGACATTATCAGGATCGACCTGGACAAGAAACGGATATTGTTTGTTCACTGTGTTTTTTAGACAACTAAATGTGGACTATTAAGAATTACTTTCCCTGAGGAAGCTAATCCTACAGCAACCGATGATGAAGATGGCCTTCGAGAATCCTGCTCAGGAATAATATGTTAAGAGCATCCCTGGTGCATTGAGTTTCAGAGTAATATGTGTATACCACCAGTGTGTTCTCGTATTAAAATTACCTTTCTTGATGTCATGAAAACCGTATCGACATGTCTACAAAATTAAAATTAAATCTGATGCAAATCCTCAATATTACATTATAAAAATTAAAATTAAAGAATTAGTTATTACCTGTTGTGTTTCCTGCTGATCAATCCAATCATGAATCATGAACTGAATACATGAAGCTGTTGGGATTTAATACCTAGTTAACCATGTAACTACGAGTGCGCAGCGGAATGGATCTAGTTTGAGCAATTATGATTAACACGTAATTAATAATAAACAATAAAGGAAACGCGAAAACTAACCTTCGTCCAAAAGCAATGAAACTAAAACGAGTGATAAAATATACCACCTCTACGGTTGCTCACACAAACACGTCAAACGAACACGTCCGGATTGCTAGCCGAACTCCACGTATACCCAAACACCAAGTGTCGTAGCCCAAAACGGATCAAAAACTAAAACAGCCTAAACTGTAGTTTTGTCCGATATCCAGCACTGTCCAATAAACCAGATCTCAGTGTTGTCAGATATCTGACAACACTGTGCGACAGAAAATGCTTGTTCTGTCCGAGAACGATCAGTAGAGACCCAAAAGCTTCAATAAGTTGTTGCACCTTTAACAGCTTATAAACCTTCGTTTAAGACTTTGTTTTAGCAAACTTAGAATTGATTCTAAGTTACTAAACCACCTTGGATTGAATATAATGCAAGTGTTTGGTTGTGATTTGAGATGTAATTCAAAAACTATAAACCCTAATATTAGGTTTATTGATTTGAATGAAGGAGATGGGAAAACAGAGATTATAGCTGTGTTTTTGTGGTTTTAGTCGTGAGTTATGAGCAGGGGGTGAGGGGTTTATATACCCTTCAAACCCTAGTTGAGATAATGCTTAAACTTGAATTTTAAGCCTTATCCCAAACACTCCTTAACTTATCACAACTCCACTTTACTCCTTATCTCTCCTTATCTCAGCATACAAACGAATGTAGACACTTTTATTATCTTTCTAGAACCTTCTTGGCCAGCCAGGGACTTTAGGAACTCAATAGATTCATGTCTTAACCATTCATGTCCAAAACGGGTCAAACGGGTTGATTTTAGAAGCTTTATACGTGAAATGTCAAACGCATTCTTGTGTTCTAGTGTGTGTGCCCCCAATAGGCTCACACACCTCTAGCCACATTTGGATCATTACAACGAGCATGAACTAACAGCTCCCACTTGGTCGTTGGAGTTGATTGCACAAATGTCAACGACGGAAACGTCTAGCAACGCTCACACTCGTTATTTAACTAGAGGTGTCTGAGATATAGTTTCATAGAACATTCTCAGTAGCATGGTCATTTATGTCTTGCTTTTCATCATCCTTTGTTATAGATACCGTTAAACCATGGATATGGATCCTAACTCATTCCATATAGTTTAACCATTTAGATTCTCGTTATTGAATTCAATTCAGATATACCAAATGTAACCAAGATTCATCTTGCATTACCATTTGAGTTCGGCCAAACAATTATCTGATTAATTCTAGAGAGGCGCCATGGTATCATTCTGCACATACTAAGTGGAGTAACAAATCCTTTATTGACTACAAGTGTTGTGGATGCTGCTTCACATCACTCTGAAAAATAGCTTTTATAACTACCTTATTCAGGACAGCGTTTTGCATATAATTACGAAAGTGATATCCACACATGCAGAACTTGTTTGCATCTCAAGTCTAAGGATGACTTAACAGACCATTTTCAACATCTTACTCATGACATGGATCCAAAAGTAAATGTTTGAAGTTGGGGAATCCAGTATGCATCCCTTATGAATACATATGAGTTTGGCTTAGAACAATTCTCATTCTCACAGAATATATCCAACACTCACATTTGCCTTATGTAAACAATATTCCCATATTGCTAACCGACAATGGATATTTAGAATGATTAAATCATTCATGGATTAAACATGCAAATATAGAATAACAAATTTTATATGAATGAAATAACAAATACCTCGTATCTTTATTTATCAGAAAATAAAACTGTCTTACAATTCCAAATTATCCAAATACTAATTAACATACAGATTTACATGAGACTACTAGCTGGTATCAAACCAATACCCCGAGTCAATTTAGAATGCTTAGGGAATGCTAACGCCTTCGTAAATGGATCAGCTAGATTTTCATCTGTATGAACTTTTGCTATCTTGACATCACCCATCTCAATGGTCTCTCGAAGATAGTGAACTTTTGCGCGGAAATGTCTAGCACCCTTGGTGACTCCGCTTTCATTTGCTATAGTAATGGCTCCAGTATTGTCACAATACATATCAATGGGATCTTCAATTGTGGGCATAATACCAAGCCCAGAAATGAATTTACGAATCCAAACAGCCTCTTTAGCTGCATCAAAAGCAGCTATATACTCAGCTTCTGTAGATGAAGTTGCAAAAATACTTTGCTTTGTGCTCTTCCAGTCAACAGCACCTCCATTTAGAACGAAAACATATCCAGTCTGAGATTTTAGGTCATCAGCATCTGTCAGATATCCAGCATCAGTGTAGCAAGAAACCCTGAGCTCTCGTTTTTCGTCACCACCATAAACCAGAAACATATCCTTAGTATTCCGTAAATACTTAAGAATATTTTTAACAGCAGTCCAGTGAAGTTCACCAGTACTCTGTTGAAATCGGCTTGTTATGTTCTGAGAGAACGCAACATCAGGACGAGTACATCTCACAGCATACATAATTGATCCTATAGCCGAGGCATAAGGAACATTCTGCATGCGTTGCTTTTCAGCTGGTGAAACAGCACATTGTGACTTACTCAATTTAGGGCTTTCATGCATAGGGATAGTTCCACGCTTGGAATTCTCCATATGAAATCTTTTCAAGATTTTCTCAATGTAAGCACTTTGACATAAACCAATTAACCGTCTAGATCTATCTCGGTAGATCTTGATTCCAAGAATATATGCAGCTTCTCCTAAATCTTTCATAGCAAAACATTTTCCAAGGTAGGATTTTACCCCTTTCAACATTGGAATATTGTTCCCCATGAGCAATATGTCATCAACATATAGAATTAGGAAAGTAACATTACTCCCACTGGCTTTGTGATATACACATGGCTCATCTTGATTCTGAGTGAAACCGAATTTCTTAATCTCATCATCAAAACGCTTATTCCATTGCCTAGATGCTGGCTTAAGTCCATAAATGGAACGCTTGAGCTTGCATACTCGGTTAGGATATTTAGGATCGACAAAACCCTCAGGTTGCACCATATAGACTTCTTCGGAAAGATGTCCATTGAGGAAAGCGGTTTTGACATCCATTTGCCAAATCTCATAGTCATAGAACGCGGCTATGGCTATAAGAATCCTTATAGCTCTAATGTCTGCTACAGGAGAAAAGGTCTCTTCATAATCAACCCCGTAGGTTTGAGTGAAGCCCTTTGCTACAAGACGAGCTTTAAAGGTGTGTACTTTGCCATCCATGTCATTCTTTTTCTTGAATAGCCACTTGCTACCAACGGTTCTACCGTTAGGAGGAAGATCAACTAATACCCAGACATCATTATCTTTCATGGACTGCATCTCCACATTCATCGCATTAAGCCATTTTTCGAATTCAGGATCCAATAATGCAGCTTTATAGTTAGCGGGTTCTCCAAGATCCCCTAACTCATGCTCCTCAGCATCGACGTATAAACACATTCGATCTGGTGCACGGCGTGTCCTAGAGGACTTACGAATGGGATTGATATCACTTTGAGGTTCTTCAATTTCTTGATCATCCTCATCATGATCTAAGCCAGTGTCATCAGAAGGATTTGTATCTTCATCTTGAATAATTTCAAGATCTTCTATACTCCCACTTGCTTCTTGATCTAAGAGATTACTCTCAAAGAACTCAGCATTCCGAGCAACAATAACTTTGTTCTCAGGTGGGTAGTAGAATGAATATCCCATCGTTTCCTTTGGGTATCCTACAAAGATACACTTAATAGATCTGGGTTCCAGTTTGTCAGGTTTGGTCATCGTATCACGTTTAACCAAAGCTTCACAACCCCAGACTCTTAAGTAAGACAACTTAGGGGCTTGCCCATGCCATACTTCGTATGGTGTCTTTTCAACCTTCTTAGTTAGAACCATGTTGAGTATGCGTGCAGCAGACTCAAGGGCATAATCCCAAAAGGACTTTGGAAGAGTAGTTTGACTCATCATGGATCGAACCATGTCTAGCAGTGTTCGATTCCTCCTCTCAGACACCCCATTATGTTGAGGTGTGTAGGGAGGAGTTCGATGGGCAATAATCCCATGCTCCTTAAGATGATCCAAAAACTCTTGACTCATATATTCACCTCCACGATCAGATCGTAGTGATTTTATGGTCTTACCGAGTTGATTTTCTACTTCCTTTTGAAACACTTTAAATGTCTCAAACACTTCATGTTTATGCTTTAACAGGTAAACATAACCATACCGACTAAAGTCGTCAGTAAAAGTGACAAAGTAGTTAGCTCCTCGCCTTGACATGATTCTAAATGGGCCACAAACATCAGTATGTATTAGTCCAAGTAGATCTTTAGCCCTTTCCACTTGATGTGAATAGGGTTTTCTTGCCATCTTCCCAGACATACAAGAGACACACTTTTCAAATGACTTAATGTCAGTTGAGGTGAGAAGTCCATCATGTTGCAACTTCTCCATGCGTTTCTTGCTTATGTGTCCAAGACGACAATGCCACAAGAGAGTAGAGTCCAAAGTTAATTTGACTCTTTTATTGCTAACAGCAAACATAGAACTATCATTTGTTTTAGAACAAGACATATCAATTTCATAAATGCCATCCCCTCGGGGAGTAGCAGTAAAATAAACAACGTTATTCCTAGAAACTGAAATTGCATTATTCGAATCAAAACAGTTTACAAAACCATCTTTAAACAAACCAGAAACTGAAATAATCCCTCTAGTGATAGAGGGAGCATAGTGACAATTGTTCAAAACAATAACTAATCCACTAGGGAGACATAAATGATAATTTCCAATAGCTTCGACTCCTGCACGTTGACCATTGCCCATGTACAGATTCAAAGCTCCTGGATTCAGCTTCTTACTTCCCCTTAGACCCTGAGTATTATTACAAATGTGAGTACCACAACCAGTGTCATATACCCACGAATTACTCGGAAGGGAATATAGTTCTATTGTGAAAATACCTGAAGTGTTGGCTTCTTGAGACAACCTCTTCTTTTTCTGCAACTCGGCTAAGTGCTCGGGACAGTTCCGTTTCCAATGACCTATCTGACCACATTTGTGACAGGGGTCGTCCTTAGCAGGATTATCCTTTTTGGGTGGTGGAGGATTTCTGTTCTTGGGAGCATAAGATGGTTTTTGCTCGGGAGCATAAGCCAGCTTATTCTTTCCATTACCATAATTCCCCTTCGCAGCCTTAGGCGGTTTTCTACCTTGGTTTTTCTGGACCTTGCCTGCACGCACATTATGAAGTGCAGGTGAAACAACCTTCTTGGGAAGTGTTTGCTCATGTTGTTTAAGCATGGCATGCAGTTCATTCACCGAATTCACAGTCTTCCCCATGCCATGCATGTGGAAGTTTTGAACAAAACTGTCATACTCCTTGGAAAGGCCTATCAAGATCAGGCTTATTCCATAGCTGACAGTCACGGGGTGACCAAGACGCTCCAAGTTCTCAATGTAGCCCTTCATCTTAAGAACATATGAGCCTACATTTTGACCATCCTCAAGCTTGCACGCGTGAAATTCACGCGCAGTTTGAAGAAGTTCCTGTTCTGCTTGCTGAGAAAACATGGTTTTCAGCTCCTGCAACATGTCATATGCTCCTAGATGGGTTAGATTTCGTTGGATCTCTAAGTCCATAGTCATGAGCATAAGGGCAGCAATGTCCTTTGACCCTTTGACCCAAGCAGCATGAGCTGCAAGAGCATCGGGAGGGACTTGGTGACCAGGAGTTGCAACAGGTGCAGCAGGAATTGGATGTTCCAAGTATTGTTCCTTGTCTTCAGCTGATAGGATAATGCGCAACTGGCGGTACCAATCAATGAAGTTAGGCCCAGTGAGTTTGTGTTTCTCGAAGAAACTCCTGAGTACCGAATTGTTTCCGACATTGGTAGTCATCTACAATTAAAAAGTTCAAACAATTAGTATTTTCGATAATTAAATTCTTAATAGAATTAACTACCCAATTAATTACTAATTAAGACTAAGATCCATCTTGTACTCCCACTCTTACAAAAGGACTGTCCAATATGTAAACAAGTGGGGCAAGAGGTAAGCGACGAGCGTTAATTGCATAACATGCAACTCTTAGACTTTATGAGACCGTTCAAGACACTAGTAAAACGGTAGTAGTGTCATGAGCATGTTTAGTCTCATCTTATGCCTCGGGTCCAAGGTCTGACCGTGCATACTCGAGTTAAGTTAACCAAGCAAGAACATGCAAATATCACACAGGGTCTGACCGTCGTGAAAAATTTGCCATGGGTTTGACAAGGCCCTTAGGACTGTCCAGAGAAGCCAAATCAAATGCACGTGTTCTTAGTTGGCTGGCATACACTTAAATTTCACATAGGGTATAACACATAAATGTGGTAAAACATGTGTACAAAGAAGCATGTAAACAACTTTGTAGCACGAATTTCAAAACTTTTAGTAATGACACTGTAGTGATCTACGATGGTTCACGGTAGCTCCAATCGAACTCGCAAGCAAGCGCAGGACCAGACCAGCGCAAGGCAATAGTCGGATATCCTTTAGGTGTGACTGTGCGCACCGGCTTATACCCGCCTTATAGTTTGTTCTAGTGGGTGAGCCGTACATCCCATGAGTCCATAGCGTCCAGTTTTTATTTTCATGAAAGCGTGTTTCAATAGTGTTTAGGTCCTTTTATTTTATAAAACACTTTTCCACGTAACACATAACCGGTCACAATGAGCATGTATTTGGGCGTGTAAAATATTGACCAATTTTAATGTCATGTTTCTCTATAAGTATTTATCCATATTGCATGTAATTTATGTGTTTTGAAAAACATGTAACAATAATGCAATTAGGAAAACAAATACAACAAACATAAGACATTAAGTAAACACATAAATCCGAGACCCCGAAGAGTCTTCCCCAAACGAAGAACCATAAGACTCTCATTAGGTTTTCATCAAGTGCCTAAATCGCCCCATGCATCACATTACGTGATTGTAGTGAGTCTTATAGCCGGATAACACATAAAATAATCATGGCAAAAAAAAAATTAACTATTAATTTTTATTTTATTTTATTTTATGTATTCTAATTAACCCTTTAATTTTAATTATATGTTTCTAATTAACAATTAATTTTAATAATTACCATCTTGTTATTTTTTATAATTAATGACAAGTACACAATTTAATTGTCAAATAAAAATAAAACAAATAACTAAATTAGGTTACATGCATGCGGTTTCGCGTGTTTATTTAAAACGTGTAACCCATAACCACCAAACGAGCATGACTCGTGATGCCACTGTTGGGATTTAATACCTAGTTAACCATGTAACTACGAGTGCGCAGCGGAATGGATCTAGTTTGAGCAATTATGATTAACACGTAATTAATAATAAACAATAAAGGAAACGCGAAAACTAACCTTCGTCCAAAAGCAATGAAACTAAAACGAGTGATAAAATATACCACCTCTACGGTTGCTCACACAAACACGTCAAACGAACACGTCCGGATTGCTAGCCGAACTCCACGTATACCCAAACACCAAGTGTCGTAACGGATCAAAAACTAAAACAGCCTAAACTGTAGTTTTGTCCGATATCCAGCACTGTCCAATAAACCAGATCTCAGTGTTGTCCGATATCTGACAACACTGTGCGACAGAAAATGCTTGTTCTGTCCGAGAACGATCAGTAGAGACCCAAAAGCTTCAATAAGCTGTTGCACCTTTAACAGCTTATAAACCTTCGTTTAAGACTTTGTTTTAGCAAACTTAGAATTGATTCTAAGTTACTAAACCACCTTGGATTGAATATAATGCAAGTGTTTGGTTGTGATTTGAGATGTAATTCAAAAACTATAAACCCTAATATTAGGTTTATTGATTTGAATGAAGGAGATGGGAAAACAGAGATTATAGCTGTGTTTTTGTGGTTTTAGTCGTGAGTTATGAGCAGGGGGTGAGGGGTTTATATACCCTTCAAACCCTAGTTGAGATAATGCTTAAACTTGAATTTTAAGCCTTATCCCAAACACTCCTTAACTTATCACAACTCCACTTTACTCCTTATCTCTCCTTATCTCAGCATACAAACGAATGTAGACACTTTTATTATCTTTCTAGAACCTTCTTGGCCAGCCAGGGACTTTAGGAACTCAATAGATTCATGTCTTAACCATTCATGTCCAAAACGGGTCAAACGGGTTGATTTTAGAAGCTTTATACGTGAAATGTCAAACGCATTCTTGTGTTCTAGTGTGTGTGCCCCCAATAGGCTCACACACCTCTAGCCACATTTGGATCATTACAACGAGCATGAACTAACAAAAGCAACTCATTCTTTGTAAGTAGGAAAGTGATACCTATTTTGATGCCTGGAAATAATCATTTATGAGAAAAAAATGATTGATAAATGATAAGAGTAAAAAATTGTTAACTAAAAAAAGATGATAATCGATCAATGATATTAGGGTTTTAGGGTTTTGGAAGGAAGATCGCTTGTGTGTATTAGGGTTTTAGGAATTTTACTGGCTGAAACATAAAGATTAGTAACTCCCCATCCACCACACTGGTTTCCGACATATGACCCAAGGTATTCACGTAAACCATCTTGGAAAGGATTTACAGAATCGTATATTTTTTCCTGCTAAACTATGTTCTTGGTTGAAGTTAAATTCCAAAAAGCTGTATATGAACAACATTGGTTTTTTAGACTTTATTAATATTGTTTTGAATAGAAAAACATCAAAAAGTAGTCTTACTTAGTGGTAAACCTGATTGCCTGTTAACCATAGGCCCCGAGGTCAAGTCTTGCATTTGAGACTTTTTTTACATAATTTCTGAAAATCCATATCAAAAGTGCGTTGGAAAACGCAATTTTCAAAACTGCGTTTTTGAAACGCGATATTTTGAAAATCTGCAATTTCAAATCATAAAAACGTGAAAAATGGAGATTTTTTTAGGTATTTCTAAAATACTATTGGCTAATAGCTGCCATGTCACATATGACTGGGATTAGGGGTGTGGTATCAAATCATAATTATACCTATATATAATATAAAGATATATATATATATATATATATATATATATATATATATATATATATATATATATATATATATATATATATATATATATATATATATATATATATATATATATATATATATATATATATATATATATATATATATATATATATATATATATATATATATATATATATATATATATATATATATATATATATATCAAATCAAATCAAATAATAAAAATAAAAACTCTTATTTAGGAAGGATGGTGAAACAATACCTTAAATACAAAATTCTATCAAAATGACACATGTAATTCATTAAAAGGTTTCCATAAAATGCTTCAAAAAGAAAATAGGAATTACAAATGATGCTTTAAATACAAAATTCTATAAAAAGGATGGTGAAATAATGCCTTAAATACAAAAAGAAAATAGGAATTACAAATGATGCCTTAAATACAAAATTCTATAAAAAGGATGCTGAAACAATGCATTAAATACAAAATTCTATAAAAATGACACATGTGGCTTCCATAAAATACTTAAAAAATAAAATAGGAATTACAAAATTCTATAAAAAAGATGGTGAAATAAAGCCTTAAAAACAAAATTATATAAAAATGATACATGTAATTCATTAAAAGGTTTCCATAATATGCTTCAAAAAGAAAATAGGAATTACAAATGACGCCTTAAATACAAAGTTCTATGAAAAGGATGGTGAAACAATGCCTTAAATACAAAAATAAAATAAGAATTACAAATGATGCCTTAAATACAAAATTCTATAAAAAGGATGCTGAAACAATGCCTTAAATATAAAATTCTATAAAAAATGACACATGTAATTCAACAAAGGGTTTCTATAAATGCTTCAAAAAGAAAATAGGAATTACAAATGCTTTAAATAAAAAATTCTATAAAATGACACATGTAATTCATTAAAAGGTTTCCATAAAATGATTTAAAAAGACAATATGAATTAAAAATTATTCACAATAGTTTGACTTACTAAAATGAAAATATTTTTAGATATTCGGGACTGTCATGTTTTGGTCTGGGCTATATACTGTTGATATATTATACACTTGACAAAAATAATAACAATAATATTAATTTCCAAAAAAAATAATGTAAAAAAGTTATTCATAATATTAACATATACAAAATTTATTACCTCATAAAATTCAAAAATATATAAAATATTTTATACAATATTATAAAACTCTAAAAATTGTTAATGTAACAAACTTATTCATAACGTTAACATATGCAAATTTAATTAACTCATAGTATTCTTAAATAAATAAATTATCTTAACCTACATTATTTTTGTATACATTTTTTGGTAATATATTTTTGTCCATTTTATGCTACATTATTAAAATATTAATATAATAACTAACACTACATATACTAAACTTCTAATACAAACACACATAACTTCAATTTTCATTAAAAAAATATATACTTAAAGCTAGACCGTCGATCGGACAGGTCTAAAGGCTAGTATATATATATATATATATATATATATATATATATATATATATATATATATATATATATATATATATATATATATATATAGTTATACATATATACTAGCGTCGTAACCCGCTCAATGAGCGGGGTCTTTTTGTAAATCTTTTCTAAAAGTACGTTTGTGTATTAACTTTATTTTTTTGTAGTGGGACTCGTTTTTGTTAAAAGAAAACATAAAAAAAATTGTATTTTCATTATTCGGACTTGTGCCACCCAACAAACTTGTTTATTCTTACGTCAATCTTTCATTTTACTAATATTGGCGCCTTTTTTTTGTTAATTATTTTAAAATACGTTTGTGTGTTTATTTTTTTACAGTGGGCCTCGTTTTTGTTAAAAGAAAACTTAAATGAAACTATATTTTAAAATTTTTAGTGCTTTGCCTACCGAACAGACTTGTTCAGTCCCATGTCAATCTTTCGTTTTACTAATATGGACAGGTTTGTTTTGTTATTTTTTTTTAAAGTACGCTTGTGTATTTATTTTCCTTTTTTGCAACATGACTCGTTTTTGTTAAAAGTAAACATAAAAGAATGTATTTTTTGATATTTTTAAGGCTTGGCTTATTCAATGGACTTCTTTTGTTTCATGTCAATTTTTCATTTACTAAAACTGGTTTTTTTTATAAGATTTGTTTGATATTATTGTTAATTTTTTAATGTGGTATTTAGGTGTATTTATCGGGTTTTTCATTTAAATTTATTCTCGCTATCTATTAGGTATTGTTTTTTATGTTGTTTAATATCAATCTAAAATTTGAGTAAACTTTTGATAGTGTTAGTGGCGTCTGTATAAGTTAAAAAAATACTTATTCACTTGTACCGTAAATCTAAAGATTTTTACTTACTTTTATGTATAAAGATGTAGCTAATAAAATGTGTTAAAAGGGCATGCTAGAGAAGTGGTTATTTATCACGTCAATGAAAACAAAATCTCAACTTTAATATATACATGCGATAAGAGGAAAAATATCCCCATAGACCTTTAGTTTAACATAAACTTAACCAACCAATTACAATCATCCACTTTTATCATATAACAAAAAAACTATTTTTTAAAAATTAAATATCTCACAAACCGTTTATCGTTACGTAAAACAAAACATATCATCGCGACGAGAATTAAATCATCTATCTATCGAGG
This sequence comes from Glebionis coronaria, assembly GCA_025667525.1. NCBI lineage: Eukaryota > Viridiplantae > Streptophyta > Magnoliopsida > Asterales > Asteraceae > Glebionis > Glebionis coronaria. Next base: position 436,334,519 of record CM046877.1, read on the forward strand.
GGCACATGTATATACTTTCGACGAACTTTTTTTCGACTTTTTTCTTAAGTCATGTCTGGACAGAATCATATATGATTCGTCATGAAACATATATGATTCTCAGAAAATCATATATGATTCATATCACGAATCATATATGATTTTCTGAAAATCATATATGATTCGTGACGAATCATATATGATTCGTGACGAATCATATATGATTCTCTCCAGACGTGACTTAAGAAAAAAAAAGTCGAAAAAAAGTTCGTCGAAAGTATATACATGTGCCCCTCGATAGATAGATGCAAGGTTGCAAAAATCGCGAATCGCTAGCCGGCCGGTCGACCACCTTGTAGCTTGTAATCGTTTTAGGCGGGATTAATCGGTGATTAATCGGAATGGCATTTTAAGCAAATTTTTGGTATTTTTGGCAAGTTTTGAGTATTTCAAACGAGTTTTAGGTATTTCTATCAACATTATTCTTAAAATACAACTTATCATAAATAAAAATAGTTAATATAAGTGACAAACACATGTTTTATAGTGAGTTTTCGATATTTTATGCAAAATTTGTAGGTTTTCGACAAGTTTGACCTCCCTTGACCATCGTTAACTACAGTTGACCGCTATTAATCGTCTTTTTATTAATCGGCAAGGTTGAAGACCTTGTAACGATTAATCGACGATTAATCGGGCTTGTAGACCTTGTTTTGCAACATTGGATAGATGATTTAATTCTCGTCACAATTGTGTATTTTTTTTGTTTGACGATTTACTGTTTGTGAGATATTTAATTTTTAAAAAAATTGTGGGAAGTGGTTTTTTTTTTAAATAGGTGATTATTATTGGTTGGATAGATCTATGCTAATTTAAGTGTCTATATAGATCTTAACTCTGCGATAAGAACTGTCGTCAAGAGATTATAACATTTTGGAAATAATCTCATACAATCAAATTTGATTTGTATATATCTATCTTTTCGGGTTTTTTTTGTTAATTTTAAAAAAATGTCCAGAATAATTTGTTTATTGCTGTTTATAATACTTCAAAAAATCTAAAGATTTCAAACGACTATAATAATCAAATTCAATATATAAGCTTATTTTATTTGATAAATATTGTTTGTAATGTTTAATTGACGGGTATTATTTTTGATTGTTGTCTAACTTTATTTTATTTAATAAATATTTGTTTGTAATTTTTCTAGTGTAATTGTCTTTTAATGTATTATAATTCGTGATGACTTGTATTTTCTGTTTATTTTTTTATTCACTGGAGTTTTTGTTTGTAAGTTTTTAGTTTTATCTATTGTGCAAATTAAAATTTTATTTTATGCATCCGTTTAATGTGATGCTTTCAAAACATAAAGTGTTTTATACTTCTTTTAGCTATTATTTTGATATTTAGTATATGATTATCGAATAAAAAACTATAAGAGCTTAACTTCCTAAACTACTTTTGTTATATTTTTCAACTAACTTATAAGATATAGTATAAAATAATGTACTTATATTTAATCAACAATTATAAAAGCTTAACTTACTAAACAACATTGTTTTTTATTTTCGAAGCAACTTATATAGTATCGTAAACATGTGAATTATCTTGCCTGCACTAACGTAAAATTTCCAAAACTTTTATAGTCTAAGAAAAGTGTGGTACCTAACTAATTCTGGTAATGAATCAAAAACTCGCAATGTCGAAGCGAAAACCCATGTTACCTAAAAAAAAGTATAAAAAAATGCACGATTAAGGTAGTCGTAATTAGAGCTGAGCATGACAGATCCAAAACCGAACCGGACTGGACCGAACTAAACCAGACCGTACAATTTCGGTCCGGTCCGGTCTGATCTTACAAAAAATCTTGTCAGTTTTGCTTAATAGGACCGGACCGGACTATTTCGGTACGGTCTCTGTCCGAGGTTTCGAACCATTTTAGTCCTAGGTCCGGTCCGATTTTGACCGGTCTGGTCCGATCCTAGACCGATACTCTGCACTAGTCGTAATACATGACCAGACTTATTGTTTAAGCACAATAAAAAAGTTCATAGCTTCTTTAGTTTTCCTAGAATTTAATATTAGACCAACCTTTTTGTTTATTTGATTCTAATACCTCTTTACCCAGTCAAAACCAAACAACCAGCTTGTTATAAGATAAAATGAAATAAGAATTTTAAATATTTTGTATGTGAAAATAATTTTGGGTCAAAACATGATAACCTTGGTCCAATGTTATATTTTCATTTTGTACGTATTAGATGTACCAAATATAACTACAATTCTATTTTATATATGTAAATATCAAGGTAGATTCTTTTCTAAAAACAATTTGGAGCATTGTAAGCATTTGTATACATGCTAAATAGATACTACTTGGTACCGTACCAATATAATACTACTTGAACAGCCGGTGTTCCCAAATAGGCTGAAATGGATACCTAAGAACGACAAATACTTAATGAAGCTTTACATGGACCAAATAGGCCTTCATCCAAAAATATCGTGTACGCCAAAATCTGTTATAAGTGAGCTCAGCAATCAAGTTATCCAATCTCTCTCCCAATGGTAATAAGTTTACATCAACAGCTGCAACCACTTGACTGTGAGTTAGATGTGTCTAGTGCAATCTCAATCTGTAGCTCATTAACAAAAGGGAAAACAAGATACACATATACTTGTAGAAGAATCCTGACTTTCATTGGAGTAATACAACCACAAGGTGAAGCCATACAAGCCAAAGGGAGTAGTTCTATACATTTTAAACCGCAACCTGCCATATATTATAGTTATGGATTCATATTTAAAAACCAATAGAACAGGAGTGATGCAAAAAAATTGTATAGCCAGAATTGTGAAAGGTTTTCGAAAGTCGTTGTAGTTGTAACGAAACAATAACCAATTGTTTAAGCGCCTAAAGTCCTACCTGTTTAATAGGTCGTTTTTGAAGTCATTGGTTCACGTTGATAGCTGCAACCATAGTTCTTACAACTGCATATCCTCTTAATTTTTTAGAAGACTAAATTGTTAAGACTCTTCTTTTTATCAAACCCCAGTACATATACAGTCCCTTAATCAGATTGACTCACTTCATAAGGCTTTTTATTTCTACTGGTGTAAAATATTCAAAATAACATATTCAATAATACCAGAAGATCTAGAATGGAATAGAGAAAAGAAAAATAAGAAAAAAAAATCAGTTCGTGAAATCGTGAAATGGTGCTGCCAATTATTACCAATGGTCGATATGGCAATGTAAATATGTCCCTTTTAATACTGATCGATCTTACGATAATCATGCATGATTATTAGAAAACAGGACAAAAGTTATTTTGGATTCTTGTTTTTTACTACAATCTAAGGGACAAATCCAACACTCTGACATATATTAAAGTGTTCCAAACATGACACGAATGAGCATCTAGGTTGAGTTCAATTATTCCAGCTACTTTTCAGCCTCAAAGCATTCAAGTAGCATCGCATCGTACGAGATTTGTATCCTTGAAGAGCTCTATTGTGAGGCTATAGCAGCTATTACCCAAAGGCTTACTTAGCCCTTCCTTCCACTTTCGGTCATGTCGGCGCCTCATCCTTACTACAACCAAATTGTGCTTAGGGCCAAGGAATCCGCTCGTATTTCTTAACAACACCACAACCCGTGTTTTCTGATGCTTCTGCTCTCTATCTAGATGACATGATTTGACAATCTTAATATTATACTTCATACACCATAAAATCATATTATTTACTACCTAAAAAAAATAATCACAGGAACATAAGTGTCGCATGTATTTACTACACATTCTAAGCATAAATAAACCCTTCTAGGATTAGTTCTGATATCAAATTCCTTAAAAGGCAGCTTAGCGTATCTAAGGGGGTGTTTGGATTATGAAAATATAAACTGCGGCGCCTCCCAGAAATATCAAATGTGTAATATGTACGACCAACACCAAGTTCTAATGCACAGTCCATTAAACTCAGTGGAGTTGAACATTAATACAAGGTTTTTAAGCTCGTATGAAAGTTCGTTGTTCCTATCTTTTCGAATTGATTACAAATTGAAAGTGCGACTCAATTGTTCTTGGTGGAAAATAAAAAAGTTTGGTTATCTATTTTAAACTAAAAATGAATACTTTAAAAATTGAAAACTAATTGATTAAAACTTATAAAAATGTAAACTTTAAATCTTTAAACTAAAATAAGACAAGTTAGAAATAAGCTAAGTAAAAAAGGCGGGAAAAGTAAAATTCAAAAACTGTGGAAACAAAACCTTATCCGGAATACAATCCGGAATGAAGAAGTGAATCTTATCCAGAATCTGTCTTGGAGGCGTTATCCGGAATGATGACATGAAGCTTATCCGGAGAAATGGAGTTGTGGTGCTTATCCGGAATGACTTATCCGGAATCCAAAAGAAGAGACTTATCCGGAATAATTGTCCGGAATGAACTTGTTAAGCTTATCCGGAATTCTTGACCGAGAGCTTATCCGGAATATTTCTTGAACACTATCCGGAATAAATTGTTGAAAAACTTATCCGGAATCCACCAGAATTACTTATCCGGAATGAAAACTAAGTGACTTATCCGCAATATTTGAAATGTACCCTATCCGGAATATCTGAAATGTTGCTAATCCGGAATAATCAAAGATACGGCTATTCGGAATAACTAGGGGATGACTATCCGGAATGAAGAACTAGGTGCAATTCGGAATAAAAGGGTTAAGATCCTTATCCGGAATAAGCTATTATGAATCTTATCCGGAATATTCTGCTACGACCACTAATCGGAATAAAGGGGTTTAAAGAACCCGGATATCAAACAACTTAGCAAATAAGCAATTCCAAAAATAAGCACATACCAAAACTTAAGCCAAAAAGATTTTAGAAAAAAGGTGAATAAACTAAAATTTAAAAACTTTCGAAACACTAAATAAGCTAGGAATCAAAAAGCAATATTTATAAAAACTTAAACTTATATAAAAAAGAACAACTTATTTCTAAAAATTATTAACCATAAAGGTTAAGAAAAATAAGCACTTTTTTGAAGAAACTTTTTAAGATCACCAATTTAATAAACACAATCAAATAAGCTACATAATCAAATCATCAACAAGATTAAGATAAAACTACATGATTATCAAGATTAAGTAAAAGATTAAAAAAGGTAGAATGAGAATTAAGAAAATAAGCTTGATTGGTTATAAATTAAAATCAAATGATTACAAGATTAAGGTTGATAAACTTGGAAAACTAGAGAGAAGAAAACTTAAGAAAAACTTGAAAAATAAACTACTACTAAAAATTAACCACCTAACCACCCTCCTAATGACACATTAGGAGGGTATTTATAGGAGGTGGGGAGATTACATGCTTAAGCTATCTTATTTCTTTCTTCTCGTCTCGACTCGACTTAATTTCTTTGTCTTTCTCGACGTCGTCTCGGGATTAGTCGATATTAGTTGAACTTGTCTTATAATTTTCTTCTATATTTAGACTTGAGTTCTTCGACTTCATAACTTCCGTCTTTAGACTTTTTCTTCGATAAATCTTCAGAATTGGCCTTGGACTTCCGTTCTTTTTGCATTCTCGATCTTTCGACTTCGTCTTTAGTCTTTTTCTTCGATAAAAGCCCGTGATAACCCATGTTTTCTTCCTTCTGCATCTTTTGGTCCTAAAACACAATAAAAACACAAACCACGCATAATTCCGACTTTTACGACATAAAATACACGTTTTGGTCTTGTTATTATTGGAAATAAGTGGTAAAAGGATAAGTGTTTTCACACTTATTAAATCCCCTACACTTGACCATTGCAATGTCCTCATGCAATGCACTAATTTCAAAGCACGGTTTATATTTTTCATCGTAGATAACCCACCTTGGCTTTTATTAAATACTAAACACTAAGAAAACTAAAAGAACAAAACAAGCAAGAAATCAAAGACTTACATTGGGTTTTTGGTTGTCATGAATGTTCATCATTCTCAAGTTTCACGTTCCCCACCAAGCTTAAAAACGAGATCATTGTTATTATAAGTTAGCAAACTAACACGAACTCATGTGGCCCAATTATTCACTTAGACTCCCTTATTCCTAGGTGTATCTCTTATATTTTAATGTTGTCTTGAATGATCACGAGGATGCATTGTTTGACTTATTTCGATAGTTATTTAAGCTGAAAATAAAGTGGGGCGATTTAATCAATAGTTAGCTAAAGGACAAAATCTTTTAAAACTGCTTCTCGGGACCTCATAAGTTCATATCTTGGCATAACCCGCTTCACGATTTGAGACCTTTCTCGGACCGATATTTGGCAGTGACTTCATACTTCAAATCTTTGAGAGACGTTTTGAAATTATGGTCTTCTCTTCATAATAGGAATTTCTTCACTTGAAGTTTTGAGAGATTCTTCATATTTGGACCACGACTTCTTCATTTTTCTCCAATCTTTATTTTGGACTTTGATATACAACGATCCGCCTCCTTTTAGGACTTGGATCTATTTATCCTCATACCTTGCTAGGGTCTTTTCGGATAGACTTCTCCATGATCTTTTGGGGAGTACTTGCTTTTCCTCGTGTGTCTCGATCCTTCATATTGATTTTCGATAAATGATTCTTCACATCACGTTTGGATCTTTAGCAACAAAATGTAGCCCTCATGCCTTGTTAGGGCCTTTTCGGACTCGCCAATCTTCGCATCCCGCTTCAATAAGTTATGCCTTGGCTATGAACTCTAATTAATACCGAGCAACTTTTAAACGATCTTGTGCTAGAAGCTAAGTAACTTTTCAAATCGTACAACCTTATTTATTGTAGATCAATTTATTAGCAAGCGATGGGAGAATAGGCTTATAATCAACTCACATAAATTCAAGAAAGAATACCAAACTTATAATTGACTCTATCATCTCTCGTTCTCCACAATTTAAAATCTCAAGGAATGAGACTCGTGGATGCTTAGCCAATTAAATCAAAGTTTTGAGTTTTCGAGTCATCTATAGGATCTTGCAAACTCTTAGACTTTTTCAAGTTTAGAAGTCGCATTTTAAAGTTCCCTTGATAAACAACTCTCTAGGATCAATTATAGGAACTTGCGAAAAGTTCTTGTTCTTAACCCGTGAGAGTTAAGACCTTCGCGTTTTAAAGTTCCCTAAATAAAAGCCTAGCAAAACTTGACTTAAATACGTTAAGGATACTAGCTAGAGTAAACTTAGATAAGTAAATTCGGGTTGAGTCAAAATATTCACGACTTTGAAAAATTTAAAACCACTTTATTAAAATTTTATTTTAGCAAGGAAGGCAAATAACGATAACAAAGGAAAATACTACTATATTACTAGGCCAAAATAGATTAAAAATTTTGAAAAATATCGAAAAATTAAATTTTCCGGTTAATATGAGGACAAATTCATGGAAAAGACCACTTGTTTTGATAGAATTCCCCCTACACTTGATATAAACATTGTCCTCAATGTTTAAGCATATGAGAGTAAACTCCCCTACACTTAGGACATTGTGCACGTTGTTTAAATCTTGCTAAGGGAAGGGCAACTATAGTGATTTCAATGTGAACATATAAGATATGAAATATTAAATCACGACAGTTTAGGATAGAACCGGGAAGACGGGTACACGGGATCACGGTTTGTCAAAAGTCATCGAGAATGGATCTTTGAAGCTTTAATCCCTGCACACAAGAAGAAACAAGACAACAAACACATACGGGGCTCCCCCTACACTTATTATGAAAACGGTAAAGGATAGATCAACGGGTTGCCTCCCGAGAAGCGCTTGTTTTTGTTCACTGAGTCACGAGCCTGACTCGACCCAAAACTAGTTCATGGGAAACGTGGTGAGGGATGGAATCATCTCATGAGAGATGTCCTCACCAAAGTACAACTTCACACGCTGGCCATTCACCTTAAAATTAGGCCCATTTGGCTGAGAAAGCTCAATGGTGCCATAGGGAAAGACTTTGGCGATGGTGAATGGACCAGACCAGCGGCTCTTCAACTTGCCCGAGAAGATCTTCAACCGAGAGTTAAAAAGTAAGACTTGATCACCAACATGGAACTCTCGGTTCTTAATCCTTGCATCATGGATGATCTTGGTCTTCTCCTTGTAGATCAGTGAGTTCTCGTAAGCTTCATTCCTCAGTTCATTAAGCTCGTTGAGTTGAATCTTCCGAAGATCACCGGCTTTGTTGATGTCGAAGTTAGCCCACTTCAAGGCCCAGTATGCCTTATGTTCCAGCTCAATAGGGAGGTGGCATGCTTTCCCGTACAGAAGACGATAAGGTGTACAACCGATCGACGTCTTATAGGCGGTACGGAAAGCCCACAAAGCATTATCTAACTTATCGGCCCACGAGGCACGATGCTCTCCCACAGTACGCTCAAGAATTCGCTTCAATCCACGGTTAGATATCTCGGCTTGTGTGACAACCCTGGTTTTGAGGTTCGTCACTTAGTTTTATTTTGTGCTAGTTACGTGTCTTTACGTGTTTATGTGTTTATTGGTGGGTATAGATTGTGGTTTGGATATCGTTTCCGGTACGGGGTACCTTGTGAGTGAAACGATGTGAGATGATTTCATGTTCATGAGCTCACATGGTAGTGACTATGAAATGAGATGATGTTATTTAGTGGTTTTACGTATACGTATATGTATTATAGAAAATCGTATTTTTACGATTTACGGTTTAGCATTTAGAGGTCTCGGATGAGGTAATTAGTCATATGGATATTTTTCGGGATGGTTTTAAGTCATTTAGGACTTAGTTATAAAGTTTATTTCAGAATTTGAGATTTTTTATAAAAATGTATATTTTATGTCTTTTACGGTAAACGCGTAAATTTGACTAGTTTTACGGTTTTGAGGTTTTGGAGGTTTTAGGAAATGAAATAAATTAAGGTAAATTAAGGTATTATCAATAACATAATAATAAGTAATATAAAGAAAAAAAATAAAGAAAAGGCTATACAGTCGGTTTTAGGCCGATTAAAAAAAATAAAAAAAGGAAAGTTTGTAATGGGCTTGGACTAGTACATAAGGTATTATTAAAACAATACTAGTGGAAAAAAAAAGAGGAGACGATTCATAAAAAAAGAAACGCAGCTATGGAGGAAAAAAAAAGAGAAGAAGAAAAATTAGGGTTTTCAAAATCTTGATGTTTGATCAATTTGAAGGTACAATCTAGTTTTAATATTTGTTCTTATTTAATTAAACATGTATACATCATCTTATGATGGATTTTAGGTTAGGGTCTCAATTAAAAACAGTATATTAATGTTATATTAATGATATTATGATGATTACATAAATTAAGGCTTGTAATTAAAGGGGTTATGGGTAATTAATTAAGTTAATTTGATTAAACCCGTTTTTAAAAACTGGGAAGAATTTTGAGTCAATTGTTTTGATCATATCGGGAGTTCTATAAAATCTTATTTTGCGATCCAAGTATCCCTGAAAAGGTAATTGAAGTGGCTTTCCAATGCAAGAAACGAGAACTAAATTGGAGGTGGGAAGTGGGTCAAAAACAGGTTACAACAGTCGGAGGTCAAAACAGTTTTGAAGTCAGCATGTTTTGTTTTTAAGTTTTGGGTTGTTTGGGGTACTTAGGCTTGCATTGGGATCTTCTAACGCACATGAGAGATAGTTTATATATTATAGTAAGTATCTGCATTGGGGCTAAGGTTGTGGTTTAGGGTAAGACCCCCTAATCTTAACAAACTTTTTGTATGTTTAAAATCAGTAAATCTGGAATGACAAAAGTATATATACATATATCGGGGCCTTAACGGTAGCTGTAAGGTTGGGGCAAATGGGAGATGTTAGATAACATATGTAAGGGCATAAATATTATCTTTACAGAGATCATGCGTTTGTTAGTTGGGTTTTTGGCTTATAGTTTGGAGACCTAAAACTGGGACTGTTTTTGATAAAATGTTAACTGGATGTGTTATGAAGTAAAACGAGTTAAGGGCTTTATAGAGGGGTGTAATGAGATGCTTAGAGCATATATATGAGGTATATATATGGTATAAGGTTAGATGTCCATCATAGGTTGATGAGTCATTTTAGTGTTTGGTTCATGTTTTGATTATATGTTTTTGGTTGTTAGCTTTTTGCTAGTGCGCGGATGTTTGGGGAAGCTCAATCAGGTGAGTTTCATAGTCCCATGTTTTCTAATGTTTATGACTTCCAGATGGGATGGAAGAGACACTATTTTGTTTTGTTATTTATAAATTATGCTGTGAATGGTTTGGCGTTGGTAATGGACTTATGTGTGCATACTTATATGATTAACTGCTAGTTGATTCTTGATTGTTTAAGATTTGACTTGGTACCAAGGGGTTGTTGACAAGGCGGGGCCTTGGGGAGGTACATAGATGTGTGAGCATATATGGGACCATGGTGTTTGGTAAGGCTGGGAGCCTTGGAATGGGATTTGGTTCATAGGTGTTTGGATGCCTATGGGAGTATGGTGTTTGGTATGGCTGGGAGCCTGAGTTTTGGTTTGATTAGTTAAATATTGAATGTTAGCTTGTTAATGCATATTAGTATCACATTGTCCATATGTTTTTAACTTTTGGTTGTTACTCACAGCTTATGGTATGATTTTGGCGTTTGAGTCTAAACCTATGACTCTCAGCAATATTATGTTGACGTGTTTTAGTATCTCTTTCAGGTGTGAATGTGGTTAAGCTTGAGGATAGAAGTGGCTAGACTTGGATGCCTTAGGATTGCATATAGAAGGAGATACCCGTTCCTTCTTAGTTTACCTTTATGCTTTTTTCTTGATAAGTGATACATGTTGGCACCTATATGTTTGTTTGGTTTATGTTTATTGTTTTTCTTGGGTAAGTGGTAGGACTGTTACCTACTTATCTAGACTCCTTCTATGTTGAGATATTGTCATGACCTTTGTGTCGCCATTTATGACATTATAGTTGCATTTTAGTTTTCTTTATAGAGACACCGTTTGTTGTGATGATATCCATACGTCGTGCCCCATATTCCGCCATGGTGGGGTGTTACAGAATGGTATCAGAGACCAATGGTTATAGAGAATTAGGTTGCCTAGTCGCGTAGCCTAGTCTATAGCTTAAGGGTCTCTGTATATAGGCGTCATAGGAGTATGTGTGCATTTTACATAAATTGATGTGTTGGGATGTTATTTATTGCGATGTTTTGACTAGTATGAATTGAACCATAGTAAGTTCATACTTAGCCACATGTTATTTTCTTTTCGGGTTGTGACTAGTGCGGGTTGAACCATGATCGTTCACGCTAGTCATTGTTGTATTTTGCTTAAATTGTACATTATAGTACATAATTTGGTACAACGTAGTTTCTATCTTTTGATGAGTTATTTTATGTACCTGAGGTATGTTATTTTTCTTTTGATGTTTAAGTCATGTTCCCTAAGAATCGTGTGGTGGTTCGAGTTACTAGGAGTACATGGGTAGGAAGGATTTTAAGGTGTTTCAATTCAGATGGGCGACATGACTTATAATTGATTATGTTTTCGTTTTGGATTTTGTCTATGCTGTTTTAGCTAGACTATAGATTTCTGTATTTCAAGGGTTTTACTATGTTATTTTAATAGATGGAGTTTTGGACCTATTTGGTTATGTGATTATGAGCTTATGTGAGTAGATGGATTTATGTGTTATATGTTGTATTGATTCTTATAAGTGTCATCATAGGAGGGAGTGCATTGGGGAAAGGGTAATTGTATAAGTATGGTGGCCAACATAGTTATACAAGTACCACAACTTCAATGGGTTCTCAAGTATGATTGCATGAAAGAGGGTTAGTACATGCTTGTATATGATGAGATGTAGAATTTGGGTATATGTACTATATTTGGGTTTATGTAATGGCTGCCTATGATATGGCTATTTTTCTTTTTGTGTTATATGTTTTGGGTTATAGTTTTGTTGTGTGATTATGGGGTCACACGATATGCTTTGGTTTTGGAGGTAGGCTTTATGCCTTGTTGTGGCACGGTGAGATGGTGATTACTCGTATGGAAAAACGAGCGTATAAAGCGATTGATTGACTTACGTGTATGATAACGAGTATGTTTGGGAGATTCAATAGGTATACATATGCGGATGTATATATACTAATAGATGTTATGTTATGATTTACGGTCGTTCAGTAGTTATTATAACTTGAACGTACCTAGTGCTCTCTTGTGTTTAAACAATTTATTAGTGCTCGAGTTTGGTGGAGTTTCAACGACGTTTTGAATCTTTTGAAGTGTGTCTGATAGCGTATTCTTTGAGTTTCGTATTTCACGTGTACGTTTTAAAATGGTGTTCTTGGTTTTAAATCTATTGAAATAACTTGGGATTTCTTTTGAGATAATGAAATCTTTTGTGTTGGGTCTTACATTTCTTTTGGTCGGTATATATTGAGAAAAAGGGGGACTTGGAAATCTATTATAGGGTTAGATAGCTGGTTGTATTCGGTAAAATAAGGGTAAGGTGTTGGAGTCGTGTTTCAAACAAGATGTAACATAAGATTTCATTTTAATCAACACTTATTTATTTCAAATTCTAAAAGACTTTCTTTAAAATAAAGCGAAGTAAAATCTCTTTCTACTTACATAGTTTATATAATTGGGTTTAACCGATTCACGTCATTTATAATTATTAATACAAGGTTAAATTGAGTTTATGAAGATTTCACATACAATTTTATCTTTCATTAATATAAAATTGTTTTGGTCATAACTTGTTCGTTTTTAAAGCTTTTTGAGTGATTCCAAAGCCAAAAATTATGTACTCGGAACGTACTTTTCAAATATTCAGAATGTATAGTCATGGGAAGTCAGTGGACTGGTCGAAATTATTGTACAAGTGTCGGGTTAAAGGTTGAGTTTTGAATAGTAGTTTATTTTTTTATGATTTGGGATGCACAGGATACCTAGTCTTTGAGTTGAGTTTTGAGTTCGTCAAGAGGGTTGTTTGTAGATTGTTTGAGTCACATAGATGTGGGGAGGTAAAGAAAAAAAAATATATAATATATTCTTTTGGAAAAGTCGATCTTTTGCACGGTTTAGGGTATTATGTCGCGGGGCGTAATATGTTTTGGTTGCCATTGGGTGTTTCTGGGATTATTTTTCGTTGTCATGGGTCATCTTGAATTGATACACGGTTTGGGTTTGAGTTTTCTCTTGAGTCTCGTGGTTTTTGACTGGTTTTAATTGGTGCACGTGAAATGTCGTTAGTTATCTGTGGGTTTGATTCGTTGATCGTATCTAGTGGATTCAGGATGTATTTTTGGTTACATCTTGATTGGGAACGTTGAGGTAGTCATATGAAAGACTTGGTTGCGCCTACACGATTAAGTAGGTGGCCATGAGAGAACGGTCGGAATACCCTTAGCGGGGAGGAAAGAGGTTCGTAGACGAACTAATGTGGGCATGAGGTCTATTAAGAGTGCCAAGGGAGATGAATAGAGATTTGTGAAATGTATGGATATTGGCACAAGTAACGTGCCATAGAGAGTGTTGGAAGGGGATATTGTTCGTAAGGCATGTATGTTTTCTAAAAAAAAATTCCTGAAATTTAGTAGGTTTGCCTATTATTTTGAGATAGAACCATGAATAGAGCAAGTAGGAGAAGTGAGAGGAGTTGGAGTTAGTGCCTTTCCAAGGAAATTGTTGATGGAATGATTCCAAGAACAAGAGTTGATGGAAATTGCAACGGATGCAAGGTAAAATTGAGTTGCTTAGTAGTAGATTGGATGTGGAAAGCGGTTGAGTGTTCTGATGAGAGGAAGCATTGGTCTTTTAAAATGCGTGTAGAATTTTGCAAGTAGAACGAGGTAGGAATTTATTCGTATTGCCGCTAAGAGAGGGTGCAAGGAGGACATAGTTGAAACTGCTAAGGATGTTGTATGAACGCTTTGGGTTTACGGTTATGCATTTGGCTTCGCCAAAGCACTAGCGGATTACATGGAGTCAATGAAGCGAGTGTGCATGAACGTATATAAAGGAGTTGTCATCGGGAGTATCGATGAAATCTTGATCTACTCAAATTCTAAGAAGGAGAGTGAGGCGAAGTATGTGTTGGTTTGGAGTGGAATTATACGTTAGATTTTCAAGTGTGAGTTTTAGTATTAAGTCTACCATGATGAGTAGTTAGAGATGATGGCATATCATGGAACCAGCAAGGGGCGAAGTCAAGAAGGACGAGGAAGCATTTTGGAGGTTGAAGAGGTGTATTGGATAATGAGCCGATCTTGGCATTATCAGAAGGACTGGATGAATTCGCGAAGCATGACGATGCGTGGAGCAAAGATTTGGATGTGTACGAGAACGACAAAGAAAGGCGATTGCTTATACGTTGCAAGAACTGAAGACTTGAAAGAACTAGATATGACTTAGTTAGTGGAGCTGGACCGTTATATCTGCCTAGAATGCTAGAGGCATTTGGTGTACGAGACATGGAGAATGATCTATACGGATAATGAACGTCTCCAACACATATTCAATCATCTTGATTGAACATTTGGCAAAGGTGATGGGTGGAGTTAATTGATGAATGAAAATTGCAAGGCCAAGTACCATCTGGGAAAGGCAAGTATGGTTGATGAGACATGGAATAAGAAGAATGAAGTGAAGCTGAGACGAACTTGAACTATATAGATGACGTATTAGGGTGGTTTGGATGAAGGATGTAGGTTGCACAAATTGAGTTGTCTAAAGCAGAGAACGCGTCAACATGTGTGTTACGTGGCTTGGACAATCATATGGGGAAAAGGGACGTAGACTATACTTCCTACATAGATAGGATTGGCTTAGAAAGGGCGATGTAAGGACGAAGTTGGTGAAAGGGATACATAATGGGGTGGAGGAATAAGTGCGACGAGAGTTGGGTGATAGTCGATAGACTGACTAATTCATCTTATATTTCAAGAGGAATGAGAAGCCACGTGGTTGAGAAGTTGGAAGGATTGCGTACGGATGTGATGGAATAGAGGGTTTTGCGTAAAAGTTAGCCTAATATGTATGGAATGCCTTATGAAGGATTATGGCAAGGGAAGAAACGATGGGAAGCATCACATCGTGATGTATGGTATGAGTTGAGGAAAAAGAAGGAAGTGTGTATAGAAGCGAAGCAAGAATAAAATAGGTTGAGATAGGAACCAAAGGTAAAACTTTGGTAGAGCCTAATGAGTAGAATAAGGCACAACGCAGGCTAATATTATCGTAGTGTGGAAAGGAAATGGCACTGACCTATACTGATTGTTTGGGAGGCTTAGTATCGGTAATCGAATGGATGAGGAGTTATAGGTGTGATGTGCCATAGGGACGAAGGGCTTGGTCTAACTGAGATACCAACCCTTTGATGATGTGTATAGATCATAAGTTGATTTGGATTGGAAGAACTAATGGATATGTGAAAGACCGTCATAGGTCACTTTGTAAGGAAATTGGAATTTTTAAGTAGTTTGGGGCACGGACTGAAGGGAGTTGATGAACATGATTGGATATGAGTATATCCAGCTAACTGGGAAAAGGATAGGCAAGTGAGATATTTATACAACCTTAGGAGTTACACTGAGGGCATGAGTGATTGATTTAGAGGGAGTTAGGAAACTCATTAGCGATGGCTGAGTTTTCATATAATGATGATTATCATACTAGAAGACGATAAATGCCATTTGGGGCACTATATGAAAGGATATGATGAGTTGTCCCCATTATGGACTAGAATTGGTAAAAGAGGCTACTAATGTGGTAATGGTGTTTGTGGACAGAATGAGAGCAACAAGGGATGTTATTTAGAAAAGGAGGAAACCACTAGATTTAGTGACAAAGTTATGTAGGGAGTTTCACCCATAGTAACGGGTGGTATGTTTTGGTAAAATGGAAGAGCTGATGTAGAGTTTTGTAGGTCCATTTATGATCTTTGGAAAGATCGGGTCATTAGCTTATGAGTATAGAATTACCTGGGGAAAATGAGCTGTATACATGATACATTTCATGTATTGAGATTGGTAAATGTTGTTTGAGAATGCATTGTGCATGTACGGTTATTCGGGACTTGTGTTAATAAGAGTCTTTGTTTTATCAAAGAGTAATATGTGAGATTTATTGACTGTGAGGTCAAGAGTTTGGCAATGAGTTTAATTATTTTTGGTTTGTATATGTGGTATTTTGAAACTTGAACTGAAGTTCACGTGGAAATGAGGGGAGTTCGTTTAGAACAAGTATCCTCATGTGATTTGTTGTTTGTGTGTTTGATCCTAAGGAGTAAATCTCGGGACGAGATTTCTATTAGGAGGGAGTGATGTGACAACCCTGGTTTTGAGGTTCGTCACTTAGTTTTATTTTGTGCTAGTTACGTGTCTTTACGTGTTTATGTGCTTATTGGTGGGTATAGATTGTGGTTTGGATATCGTTTCCGGTACGGGGTACCTTGTGAGTGAAACGATGTGAGATGATTTCATGTTCATGAGCTCACATGGTAGTGACTATGAAATGAATGGTGTTATTTAGTGGTTTTACGTATACGTATATGTATTATAGAAAATCGTATTTTTACGATTTACGGTTTAGCATTTAGAGGTCTCGGATGAGGTAATTAGTCATATGGATATTTTTCGGGATGGTTTTAAGTCATTTAGGACTTAGTTATAAAGTTTATTTCAAAATTTGAGATTTTTTATAAAAGAGTATATTTTATGTCTTTTACGGTAAACGCGTAAATTTGACTAGTTTTACGGTTTCAAGGTTTTGGAGGTTTTAGGAGCTAAAATAAGTTAAGGTAAATTAAGGTATTATCAATAACATAATAATAAGTAATATAAAGAAAAAAAATAAAAAAAGGCTATATAGTCGGTTTTAGGCCGATTAAAAAAAAGGAAAGTTTGTAATGGGCTTGGACTAGTACATAAGGTATTATTAAAACAATACTAATGGAAAAAAAAGAGGAGACGATTCATAAAAAAAAGAAACGCAGCTATGGAGGAAAAAAAGAAAAGAAGAAAAATTAGGGTTTTCAAAATCTTGATCTTTGATCAATTGAAGGTACAATCTTGTTTTAATATTTGTTCTTATTTAATTAAACATGTATACATCATCTTATGATGGATTTTAGGTTAGGGTTTAAATTAAAAACAGTATATTAATGTTATATTAATGATATTATGATGATTACATAAATTAGGGCTTGTAATTAAAGGGGTTATGGGTAATTAATTAAGTTAATTTGATTAAACCCGTTTTTAAAAACTGGGCAGAATTTTTAGTCAATTGTTTTGATCATATCAGGAGTTCTATAAACTCTTATTTTGCGATCCAAGTATCCCTGAAAAGGTAATTGAAGTGGCTTTCCAATGCAAGAAACGAGAACTAAATTGGAGGTAGGGAAGTGGGTCAAAAACAGGTTACAACAGTCGGAGGTCAAAATAGTTTTGAAGTCAGCCTGTTTTCTTTTAAAGTTTTTGGTTGTTTGGGGTACTTAGGGTTTCATTGGGATCTTCTAACGAACATGAGAGATGGTTTATATATTATAGTAAGTATCTGCATTGGGGCTAAGGTTGTGGTTTAGGGTAAGACCCCCTAATCATAACAAACTTTTTGTATGTTTAAAATCAGTGAATTTGGAATGACAAAAGTATATATATATATATCGGGGCCTTAACAGTAGCTTTAAGGTTGGGGCAAATGGGATATGTTAGATAACAGTAGCTAAAACTGGGACTGTTTTTGATAAAATGTTAACGGGATGTGTTATGAGGTAAAACGAGTTAAGGGCTTTATAGAGGAGTGTAATGAGATGCTTAGAGCATATATATGAGGTATATATATGGGAGAAGGTTAGATGTCCATCATAGGTTGATGAGCCATTTTAGTGTTTGGTTCATGTTTTGATTATGTGTTTTTGGTTGTTAGCTTTTTGCTAGTGCGCGGATGTTTGGGGAAGCTCAATCAGGTGAGTTTCATAGTCCCATGTTTTCTAATGTTTATGACTTCCAGATGGGATGGAAGAGACACTGTTTTGTTTTGTTATTTATAAATTATGCTGTGAATGGTTTGGCGTTGGTAATGGACTTATGTGTGCATACTTATATGATTAACTTCTAGTTGATTCTTGATTGTTTATGATTTAACTTGGTACCAAGGGGTTGTTGACAAGGCGGGGCCTTAGGGAGGTACATAGATGTGTGAGCATCTATGAGACCATGGTGTTTGGTAAGGATGGGAGCCTTAGATTGGGATTTGGTTCATAGGTGTTTGGATGCCTCTGGGAGTATGGTGTTTGGTATGGCTGGGAGCCTGAGTTTTGGTTTGATTAGTTAAATCTTGAATGTTAGTTTGTTAATGCATATTAGTATCACATTGTCCATATGTCTTTAACTTTTGGTTGTTACTCACAGCTTATGGTATGATTTTGGCATTTGAGTCTAAACCTATGACTCTCACCAACATTATGTTAACGTGTTTTAGTGTCTCTTTCAGGTGTGAATGTGGTTAAGCTTGAGGATAGAAGTGGCTAGACTTGGATGCCTTAGGATTGCATATAGAAGGAGATCCCCGTTCCTTCTTAGTTTACCTTTATGTTTTTTTCTTGATAAGTGATACATGTTGGCACCTATATGTTTGTTTGGTTTATGTTTATTGTTTTTCTCGGGTAAGTGGTAGGACTGTTACCTACTTACCTAGACTCCTGCTATGTTGAGATATTGTCATGACCTTTGTGTCGCCATTTATGACATTATAGTTGCATTTTAGTTTTCTCTATAGAGACACCGTTTGTTGTGATGATATCCATACGTCGCGCCCCATATTCCGCCATGGTGGGGTGTTACAGCTTGACCATTGGTTTGATGATGATAAGCGGTGGAAAGACGGTGATTGACACCGTACTTAGCCATGACTCTTGCGAATTGATCATTGCAAAAATGAGTCCCGCGGTCACTGATTATAGCACGAGGAACACCGAATCGAGCAAAAAGTTACTTCAAAAAGTTCACAACCACCTTGCATCGTTCGTAGGGAGAGCCTTATCTTCAACCAATTTAGAAACGTAGTCAATGGCTACGAGGATGTACTTTTTCCCTTTAGATGATGGAAATGGCCCCATAAAGTCGATGCCCCATACATCAAAGATTTCACATTCTTGTATGAAATTTTGAGGCATCTCATCTTTATGTGTGATCTTGCCTTGTCTTTGGCAAGCATCACAATGTTTAACCATGTCGTGAGCGTCACGATAAATGGTGGGCCAATAAAATCCAGAGTCGAATACTTTCTTCACGGTGTAATTGGGACCAAAGTGACCACCGGTGGGTCCTTTATGGCAAGCGTCAAGGATTTGTACCGCTGCCGGCCCATCAGCACATCGACGAATGACAAGATCCTCACATTGTTTGAAGAGGTAAGGGTCGTCCCAGAAATAATGTTCAATATCTTTAAAGAACTTTTTCTTTTGTTGGGACGTTAACCCTTCCTTGAGAATTCCACCCGCTAAGTAGTTTGCAATGTCCGCAAACCACCGGGTGTCATCAAGATTGGAGTTGATAGACATTAAGGCCTCAAGGGGAAAAGAGTCACTGATCTCTTGATTCGGATGATCCCCTTGATAAGGATCCTCAAGTATACTTAGATGATCCGCGGCTAGGTTTTCGGCTCCCTTCTTGTCACGAATTTCAATATTAAATTCTTGAAGGAGCAAAACCCAACGAAGAAGTCTTGGCTAAGAATCTTGCTTAGTCAACAAGTACTTCAACGCGGAATGATCGGTATACATGATGGTGGTGGAAAGAACAAGATAGGGGCAGAATTTCTCAAAAGCATATACTACAGCTAAAAGCTCTTTTTCGCTAGTGGTATAATGCAATTGAGCCCCAGTCATTGTCTTGCTAGCGTAATGGATTGGTTGGAAGTGTTTGTTCACTCTTTGGCCAAAAACCACTCCAATAGCAAAGTCGCTAGCATCACACATCAACTCAAAAGGTAGCTCCCAATTAGGGGTAACCAAGACCGGTGCCTTAGTTAGCTTATCCTTAAGAAGATTGAAGGATTCAAGACACTCTTTGGAAAAGATGAAAGGAGTATCTTTTTCCAAGAGGCGGGTCATCGGGCGAGCGATTTTAGAAAAATCTTGAATGAATCGACGATAGAAGCCCGCATGACCAAGGAAACTTCTCACACCCTTCACGGTTGAAGGTGGAGGTAATTTGGCTATGACATCCGCTTTAGCACGGTCAACTTCAAGACCGGCTTTAGAGATTTTATGTCCAAGCACAATGCCTTCTTTTACCATGAAATGGCTTTTTTCCCAATTTAGAACAAGGCGAGTGTCTTCACACCTCTTAAGCATGTGTTCCAAATTGGCAAGGCAATGAGAGAAAGAATCACCATAAACCGAGAAATCATCCATGAAGACTTCCATAGTTTCTTCAACCATGTCATGGAAGATAGCCATCATACACCTTTGGAAAGTCCCAGGAGCATTGCATAAGTCGAAAGGCATTCTTTTATAAGCAAATGTTCCGTAAGGACAAGTGAATGTGGTTTTCTCTTGGTCTTTGGGATCAATGGGAATTTGAAAATACCCGGAGAAACCGTCTAAAAAGCAGTAATAGTCATTACCCGCTAGACGTTCAAGCATTTGGTCCATGAAAGGTAGGGGAAAATGATCCTTTCTCGTAGCATCATTGAGTTTGCGATAGTCTATACAAAATCTCCACCCTGTAACGAGACGAGTAGGAATCAACTCGTTGTTTTCATTGGGCACAACGGTGATTCCGCCTTTCTTAGGCACACAATGGACGGGACTAACCCATGGTGAATCCGAGATAGGATAGATCATTCTCGCATCAAGAAGTTTGATAACCTCTTTTTTTATTACGTCATGGATCTTAGGATTCACCCTGCTTTGGCTATGAATAGTGGGTTTAAAGTCGTCCTCCATGAGAATTTTATGTGTGCAAAAGTGAGGATCAGTTCCACGAATATCGGAGATTTTACAAGCAATCTCTTTCTTGTGATTCTTAAGCACGGCGATAAGTCGGGATTTTTCTTCTTCTTTCAAGTCCTTAGCGATGATGACGGGTGACTTCTTGTTGTCTTCAAGGAAAACGTACTCGAGATGAGACGGTAGGTCCTTAAGCTCTAAATCCAGAGGATTTTTAATGGAAGGCGTAGTCAAATTTGGTTCATCAATAGAAATATGCTTAGGAGATGGTGGAGAAATATGGTCCTCATTGAGAAGTTTCTCAATGGTACGAATGCCTTCATCCTAATTGGAGGGAGAATCGTCATATTTTAAGTCCACATCTCCCGAAGTTGCTTCAAATTCTTTCAAGATGAAATCACTTTCTCCAAATGGAGTTAGTGATGGAGCAATAGAGGCAACGGTCTCAACAATGGGTAGAGAAGAAGAACTACTTTTACAAGCGTCTTTGAAATGTTCTTCACAAGCCTCATCAAGAACGTCAATGAAATTAACACTCTCGTTTTCAGAAGGATGCTTAGAAAGTTTTCCCATGTTGAAGACGATTTTATCGTCACCAACTCTCATGATTAATTCGCCCGCGGCTACATCAATGAGAGTGCGACCGGTCCTCAGGAATGGACGTCCAACGATTAATGGAACACGGGGGTCTATATCGTAGTCAACGACAACAAAATCCGCCGGAAAGGTGAATTTATCGACACCAACGAAGACGTCTTCGGCTATCCCCACTGGATAAGCAACCGTACGGTTAGCTAATTCCAAAGTCATTCGTGTGGGGACTAGCTCGGGTAGAGACAATTGTTTCCAAACGCTTAAAGGCATTAAGTTTATACTAGCACCTAGATCGGATATGGATATACAATTCTCTACCCCAGGGAAGTTGCAAGGAATCAAGAAACGACCCGGATCACCAAGTTTGGTTGGTAATTTCCTTAAGAGAACTACAGAGCAATTCTCATTAAGTTGGGTCTGAGCAATATCGAGAAGTTTCTCCTTATCACTAAGAAGATCTTTAAACATTTTAGCATATTTGGGCATGTGAGCGAGAGCCTCAGCAAAGGAGATATTGAAATTCAGTTGTTTAAACATTTTAAGAAAGTCGGAAACCTGAATATCATCCTTGTTCTTCAATTTCTCTTTCCTCAATCTTGAAGGATAAGGTATATTGGGTTGAGATGAAGGCTTTGGGATAGAATTCTCACTCACATCCTTGGGTGGTGGAGGGGTGGAAGTAGAAGGTGGAGGGATTGGAGAAATAGAAGGTGGAGGAGTAGAAGTAGGAGGAATTGGAGAAGGAGACTCGTTTTCCTTTGTCACAATCACCGGTGTAGGTGTAGGAAGCTCGGGTTCCTTTAAACCTTTTCCACTGCGAGTGGTGATTGCTTTCATCTCCCCTCTGGGATTAGCAACGGTGTTACTCGGAAGAGAACCCGATCCAGAGGCTTGATTACTTGGGAAGAAACTAGCCATCATGTTCCTCAAGTCATTCGTTTGACATGCCAAAGTGTTTCGCATATCAGCTCGAAGATCATTCCCTTTCTTCACCATATCTGCTTTCATGTTGGCCATTTCCCGCTGAAGATTTTGCACTATCGCATCATTAGTCCTCATATAGGTTTCAACCTCTTGGTGTAATGCAGTGGGTTGGTTGGGAGGAGGATCATGGTAGGCGGGTGGTTGATAAGCAGGTTGTTGGTAAACTTGGTTGTTTCTTTGAGGTGGATATGAGGTTCTTTGGTTTTGATATTGATTTGGAGCACGAGGTTGGTTTTGATTATTGTGATTGAGGTTTTTTGGGTTTTGTGGGGGAAAACCGGGGGGTGAAAGAAAGTTGTTTGAGCGATAGCTGAGCAAGTTGCGGTCACCTTGAGGACGTGCTTGATAGCCTCCTATAGAATAGGTACCGTTGGCGGAATACACATTTTCTGGATTGTCATGAGTCGAAGGACAATCGGTGTATGAGTGAGATCCCCCACATATTTCACATGATTGAGTCAAAGCACTAGCTTGGGCAGTGATAGCTTTGGTATTATTGGCGGCTTGGAGAGCAAGTGATTCAACAAGCAAAGTAAGCTTATCAACTCTCTTGTCGCTCTCATTAGTGCTAGCACTAGCCACATTGGTCCGAACACTCTTGGTTTGCACTCTAGACTTGTTCTCAATAATATCCCAAGCGGCATTAGAAGACTTAACCAAAATGTTACCCCCCCCCCCCCCCCCCCCCCGAAGCACTATTTAGTGAATCTTGGTCATTCAAGATTAAACCATTGTAAAAAGTATTAATTTGATGTACTTTTGTTAAACCATGTTGTGGACACTTTCGTAAAAGTTCCTTAAAACAGTCCCAAGATTCACTAAATGTCTTACCGTACTTTTGTTCAAAAGTAATGATTTCATTCCGCAAAGCGGTAGTACGTGAGGGTGGGAAAAAGTAGTTGATGAATTTGGTCTCTAAATCCGTCCACGTAAGAATACTTTGTGGCGGTTCCTTATCAAGCCAATTTCGGGCTTGTCCCTCTAACGAGAAAGGAAAAAGTTGCAAGCGAATTACCTCTTGTGAAACCACATTATACTTAACCGTATTGGTGAGTTGAAGAAACCTTTTAATATGGTCATGAGGATCATCAATTGAACGCCCCAAGAAGGGTTGAGCAGAGACCATTTGAATGAAGCCGGATTTAAGCTCGAAGTTGTTGGCTCTAATCTCGGGTATGACAATAGCATCGGTGTTGCCCTCTACGTGCGATTGCAAAAGCTCGATCATTGGTTGATTGTCCATGGTGACAATAGGTGGAATAATGACTTCGGCTTGAGCTACTTTCTTCTTACGAGCACGAGTACGCATGCACACCTACAAAAGGAAAAACAAAATAGACAAGAAATATTTTTGGTTTTTTTATGTTTTTCTATTTTTTTGTATTTTTGAAAATTTTACATTTTTTAGGATTTTTGAAAATTTTTAAAGCAAGGAAAATAACGTTAAAAAAATGAACGGATCCCAAAATCAAACGCGTCTCTCACTAAAAACCGTTAATCTTAACGAAAAGAGCCGGCAGCGGCGCCATTTAATACAAGGTTTTTAAGCTCGTATGAAAGTTCGTTGTTCCGATCTTTTCGAATTGATTACTGATAGGTGTAGAAATACGCGTTTAGGAAAACAACGTATAAGAGCGGCAAGTATTAAACTCGACGATTTAGGAAAACCGACAAGTCGAATAAATGCGAGTTCGTTCTCGAAGGAGGTGCGTGGATTAATGTGCCAATTATATAAAATCAAGTTTGGATTAGTGACGTTTTTGGTTGAGAAGAGAGAAAGTAAAGACGAGCTACGATTACGATTAAACTACGACGTTTACGTAACATATAAAAATGGATTTTCTGAAAATCTGTGAAAATAACTTGAAAACTTGTGAAACCTTTAACAAACTTGCAAAAATAGTGAATCTTTAAACTAACTTACACTAGAAAACGTATAATTGGAACTCAGTATGCATAAGAGGATAAAATTTCATTTTCATTAATTTTTTAAAAACTTAATACAAAACTGGAACAAAAACAAATGTTACAAGCTCAATGCCTTTTATAGGCTTACATTAAATCTAGAATAATCTAAACCCTAAAGATGGACTTCCCAATCTGCCCTTGAAGGAATATCCGAATAATCTTTGAAGATGCTTGAGCCATGTGAAGATGAAGTTGTGTACAGCTATGGTTGACCAATCTAAGTCGTATAATATGACTTTGGAGGGAAGGAACCATCATAAGCGGTAGGATCACTGTTGCGATTTGTCTTTTAGTTGTAGGGGTCATGTGAAGAGGGTCCTACAGTCACGGGTTGAGTGTGATAGGTGGTGGGTTTGGGTTATATGGGGTTTAATTAGCAAACTGGAGATTATGGGGGAAAACCCCCTTTGTTTTGAAGGTGTGGAGGATTAGGGTTTATAGGGCGGATTAAGGGGATAATTAGGGAGAAGGATGAATAGGGTTTGTTTCCCACCTAAATTTATTATTAATTAACCCGTTTAAAATAGTTAATAATAGTATATTAGGTTAGTGGTTGGCTGAGTTGGCGAGATGAGGTGGCATGGGGGTGGTGAAGTGGCGTTTTATGGTTGGTGGACGGAGGTTTCTTGTCTGGCCAGATTTGGCCCCCCAAATTTCTTCCTTTCTTCAAACAAAGATTGTCCCAGCATTTTCCCATTTCCCTTTATAAATAGTTTGATGCAATTACAAAATCAGTCCCTCCCTTTTATAAAGAAAGAAACAAGGACTATTTATGTAATGAGGATTTTCTTCAAGGGTTGCTTTGTCAATTCTTCAAACATGGAGGAATTTTCTTGCAAAATATGATTTCCCCAAGGACCCATTATGACAAATCTTCTAAAATGAGGGACAAATGTTGCCAATCTTCAAAACTTCAAGGTCATTTTTGTAAATTCCATACTTGGGCAGGGTTCTTTGTGCGACTTCGTTTCCCGTGTTCGTCTTTGCTTGATTCCTTTGATCTTTTGGTGAATTTACGATATCCGTACCTGAAATACACAATGAACATACACATGCACATTTTTAGGTATTTTGATGATATTTTAAGCGTTTTAAGCCCGATTTGGACGATGAGACTATGTATAATTACAGTCTCATCACTTACAAGTTGAAAGTGCGACTCAGTTGTTCTTGGTGGATAATAAAATGGTTTGGTTATCTATTTTAAACTAAAAATGAAGACTTTAAAAATTGAAAAGTAATTGATTAAAACTTATAAAAATGTAAACTTTAAATCTTTAAACTAAAATAAGACAAGTTAGAAATAAGCTAAGTAAAAAAGGCGGGACAAGTAAAATTCAAAAACTGTGGAAACAAACCCTTATCCGGAATACAATCCGGAATCAAGAAGCGAATCTTATCCAGAATCTGTCTTGGAGGCGTTGTCCGGAATGATGAAATGAAGCTTATCCGGAGAAATGGAGTTGTGGTGCTTATCCGGAATGACTTATCCGGAATCCAAAAGAAGAGACTTATCCGGAATAATTGTCCGGAATGAACTTGTTAAGCTTATCCGGAATTCTTGACCGAGAGCTTATCCGGAATATTTCTCGAACACTATCCGGAATAAATTGTTGAAAAACTTATCCGGAATCCACCAGAATTACTTATCCGGAATGAAAACTAAGTGACTTATCCGCAATATTGAAATGTACCCTATCCGGAATATCTGAAATGTTGTTAATCCAGAATAATCAAAGATACAGCTATTCGGAATAACTAGGGGATGACTATCCGGAATGAAGAACTAGGTGCAATTCGGAATAAACGGGTTAAGATCCTTATCCGGAATAAGCTATTGTAAAGCTTATCCGGAATATTCTGCTACGACCACTAATCGGAATAAAGGGGTTAAAAGAACTCGAATATTGTTAGAAATACGTTTTTACGTATATTAGAAGTATCGGTCACTCCACAAATATTATTAATGTTGTAATAGCTCGTAGTTAGTGTTACTTATTAAGTTAAGTAAGAAACCGGCCCATGGGCTTATCATGGGCCGGCCCAAGTCCAAATAAGGCTTGAAAGTATAAATACCCCTTTCCTCCTTGGAAAGGGGTTGGTTGTTGTTCATTTCCTAGTTTCACTTGAATAAAAAGACACATAGTTTCTCTCACTTTCTCTCTCTAGTTTCTCTCTCTAGAAAACATCAACCCACTTCATAGATTCATAGGTTATCAAGATTCTACATTTGGTATCAGAGCTATGGGGTGATTTAAGGTAATGATTTGTGTGGTTTTTTAGTTTTTGATTGTATTAGTGTTCTTTAAGAAGATCCATCTTGATTTTTGGAGTTTTTGGTGTTTTTGTGATTGGGATTAGTAGATAAGTATTAGTTTTTACTTATTATTGTAGAAATCACAAAACTTTTTGGGTTATTTGGTAAAAATCTGGGTTTATTTCATCTTTTTGATCGACTGTTCATACTCGAACAAAGTTTCTGATTACCCAGCAAAGTTCCGAACCAAGATCAAAAAGTTCCGGATCAACAAAAGTTCCGGACCAAAAAGTTCCGAACCAAAAGTTCTGGATCAAGGAAAGTTCCGGACCAAAAAGTTCTGAACCAAAAGTTCCGGATCAAGGAAAGTTCCGAACCAAAAGTTCCGGATCAAGGAAAGTTCTGGATCAAGGTAAAAGTTCCGGATCAAGGAAAAAGTTCCGGATCAAGGGAAAAGTTCCGGATCAAGGGAAAGTTCCGGATCAAATCTTCCGAACCAAAAGTTCCGAATCAAGGTATTCCAAGCCAAAATCTTCCGAATCAACACTTCCGAATCAACAAAAGTTCCGAATCAAGGGATATTTTACTTGTTTTTTCGACGATTTTTTAGAGGATTTAATCTTGGTTTCTTACAACAGAAAACTCAACACAATTCACAAGCTTTAATTCACTGCTCGATCAACCGATAATCTTTGTCTCTTTGAAGTGAACAAAATGAATCCGAATTCAGTAATGCCTCAGATGACATCACTTACGGATATTTCCGTCATTACGGGAACGGATAATCGCCCTCCAATGCTCATCAAAGAAGTTTTTGAAGCATGGCAAGGCCGGATGATGTCTTACCTTAAGGGAAAACCGGTATATGGGAGGCTTATGGTTAAGTCAATTTTAAATGGTCCACTTGACTATGGTACCATCGTGGTTAACAATGTGACTCGACCAAGGGAGTTTGAAGAACTTACACCAGCTCAACAACTTGTTGCCGATGCAGACGAAAAGGCTCTTCAAACTATTCTCCAAGCTCTTCCACATGACATCTATCGAATGGTAAGTCAGTATACGGTGGCAAAGGATTTATGGGAACGTCTTAAGGTGTTGCTACAAGGTACGTCTCTTACCAAACAGGAAAGGGAATGTCAGTTGTATGATCTGTTTGATAGATTCACGTAGAACCCAGGGGAAACGCTTCACGACTATTACTTCAGATTCACTACTCTCATGAATGATCTGAATGTATACAATCTCGTGATTGCTCCATTCCAGGTTAACACCAAGTTTTTGAATACTTTACCTCAAGCTGAATGGGGTGAGTATATTACCGATGTTAAGTTAACCAGGGATTTGCATAAGTGCAATTTGGATCAACTATATGCTTTTCTTCAGCAACATGAGAAACATGTGATCATGCACCGTTCGCCTCGAGGTATGTACCCTGATTCTTTAGCTTTGATGGCGAATCAACCAAGCTTGTCACACAACAACACTCCTTATATTTTAGGACACCAAGCCTATCATCCATCACCTTACATGACACCAACCTTCCCCCAATACTCGATTCTACCGCAACCACCCACCTCACATCAGCAACAATATCGGTTTAATGCACCTTCATCACAATATGCTTCACAACCTCACTCAGCAAGTATTGCACCTTATGCTCAGCCATCATATTCTTCTTATCAAGAGAATGCAGCATATCCATCAAGCTACTCTGATCACATGAGTATTCCTTCTAGTGATTATGCAGTTCAACAAGACCAAGCTATGTACTGTGATGATGAGGAAGTCCACATTCCTGTATTCAAACAAGGAACTGACCCAGTTGAAGTGTTAACCACTATGTCTGCTTATCTCACAAGGACATTAAGAAAACGAGGGTTTAGAGGATCAGCTCCAACTAACAATCAGTTGAGGAATTCATCCAACTCTCGCCAACAAGCTACTATTGAGAATGGCAGGGTAATGGTTCAACCTATTCAACCTTATCAGGGGAGACCTACTACATCAAACACCAATGCTCGCACGGTCAATCCTGCTCCAATGGTCAACACTCCTCCACGGGCTAATTCCACAGGCAAGTTGAGAATGATTACATGCTACAATTGCAAGGAAGAAGGTCACATGTCCAAGGATTGCAAGAAACCCAAGAGGAGAAGGGATGGTCAATGGTTTGCAGAGAAGATTTATCTGGTGAATGCTCAGGCACAAGGAAGGGAACTTGATGAAGAGGAGCTTGCATTTCTTGCTGATCCAGGGATTGCTGAACAAGACGTTGTCACCACACAGAATGCAGCATACCAAGCAGATGATCTTGATGCGTATGACTCAGACTGTGATGATTTTCAATCTGCAAAGGCAGCTCTTATGGCAACTATCTCCAGCTTAGGGCCAGAAAAGAGATCTGAGGTACTTATTAATACCACTGATAATACCACTGATGCTAGTATTCAACCACATCAAGTTGTGCAAGAGAGTGCTGATTCGAATGAGTCTTCGGTGGTGAGTCTTTCAAATGAGGAGACAATCAATGATATTAATATCAATGTGAGTCCCCAGACTTTGAGTGAAACACAACCGGGAGTTATTTCGCATACGCATACTACTGCTCAGTAAGATTTGGTCATGGTTCCTGCTACATTACTTAGCCAAATGAATGCTGCACTCTTAGAAACCCTAGCTAAGAATAAGAATTTGTCTGATGAGCTTGCCTTAAGCAACGAGAAAGTTCAAACTTTGGAATTAGTTCCTTCGTCTAGTGTTCTAACAAATCCCGAATATGATCATTTTCGAAACAAACAAATGGGTCACTTGCAGGAAATTGAAACATTAAGAGCAGATCTTTCTAATGAACTTAAAGAAAAAGAGTTAGTGGTCACTAATTTTCAAAAACTTCAAACGGATTTTGAGTTACTCGAGTCTAAGAAGAATGAAATGGAAATTAATGCTGCTAATAAGATTAGAAGTCTAGATTATTTGCTTTTAAGACAATACGCTGCCTCTCAACTAGTGCACTTATTTGATGCTTAGTTTAGAGAATTTAACTTATCACGTCAAAAAGGCCTTCCCCCTAACCCACGGTATGCAAAACAAGCTTTAAGCCATAATCTTAGACTTTATAATGCAACCTAATTAGGATTGGTCTTAGACCCGATTGTTATTTTCGATGATCGCACCAATAAGGATCTAGTTGATGAGAATCGGTCATACAATTTTGCAAAATATCCCGATTGTGATTATTTTAAAATGAATCAGGAGCTTGCTAAAATGGATTTTAGAATTCGCTTCCATGTGGACAAAGATCTCATTACAGCACCAACCTACATGTCGAATGAAGAAAACCCTAGTACATTTCCTACACTTGTCAACATGGAAGGTCCTAAGGAAATTCCAAAGGATCTTCCACCTGTTAGCACTGTATGGTTAAACTTGCAAGAGATTAATCAATACTTTACTAATTTTGACAAGGTCATTTTGGAATGTACGACTTCAAATGGCCTAAACGCCGGAGAATGGGCTTTCAAACACATGAACGAGGTGTTTAAAAATGAGATCAATCCATTTGTCGAAAGTCTAAAAGGAAGTTTTGCATCTCTTAAGGAAAATCTTGAGTTTGAAATTGGAGAAGTTCAAAAAGTGTTTTATGAAATGGACACCGCTTACGAACTACAACTAATTGAAAAGGAAAAGATTTTATCCGAATATGACCGATTCTTGTCCGAAGTAATCTCGTGTGATGTGCTTACTACTGTAAATGTTAATTATTCGAATGAGCTTACATCCGCTATGATTAACTGTGATGCTGTGAATATATGTGATGATGTGTGTGATCTCTCTGTAAATGTTGTTGATACTGTAAAATGAGGTTGATAATCATTCTTGTCACGAATCTAACGCTGAGTTTTTAAAGCTACAAGATTCTTATAATTTACTTTCAAAACGCTTTAATCAACTAGAACAATATTGTATATCTTTAGAATTAAAACAACAAACTCAAAATGAGGATCTTTTGATAACAAATAGTTGTGAAAACGGTGTTGAGGCGAGTGACAAGATGATTGCAATAGTTAAGACATTAGAGGAAGAGATTATGAGATTGAAGAGAGATGTGTCATCAAATGAAACACTAAAATTGGAACTAGAGGCTGCAGAGTCTAAAAACCAGGCCTTAGAAATTAGACTTTCGTCTATTCTAGGGGAGATGGATCGTGCAAGACAGGGAATGTCCCAACTTTATGGTTCACTAGAAGAACGCTTCGCTTTTAATGCGGCACAGCAACAATCTTATGTTGAACAATTGAACCAAAAATGTGAAGAAATCTCTGACTTAAACATCTTGCTCATTGACAAAAACATGGTTTTGGCCGAGTTAAAGGAGACACTTCTTCTCACCAGACAAGAAGCTGTTAATAACTTAGCTACCAACTCTGCACCGTCCACTAGTGCTCCAACAACCAAGTCAGTAGTGCTTTATAAGAACCCGCTCCATAAGAGAAACCCGGTTACCTACGATGATTATATGAGGAATGCCATTAAGCATGTAGATCTTGTTAGGGATATCTTAGACGATCTTTATGCCTTAGATCCCTCAAGTAGCTACTATTACTCAGCTCATGAATACATTAAGCGAGTTCAATATTGCTTAGCATATTTGCAATACATAGGTAAACCAGGTTCTGCACTACTCACTAATCGACCCATTGCTGTAACTCCATTTAATAAGACTCCAGGAGCAAAACCGTCATTGGCACCATCAAGTAAGGCACCTTTAAAATCTGTTGCTAATATTCCCACTTTGCCTTCTACAGGATTAAAAGAGACTACTAAGGCTAAAGGATCGCCACTCAAGAAAGCTAAGATCAAGCCCTCCACTAGTAGTACCAAAAAGAAGAAAGTAGAAGCTCACCATAGGAATGTTAGTTCAGTTTTAAATAAAAAGAATCATGTTAAGACTAAAAGCTCTGCGCCTGTGCAGAAGCCTAAACCATTTGTGAATTCTGATCTGAAATGTTGGAATTGTAATGAATGTATGTTTTCCCAACGTCATGATTTGTGTCTTATTGATCATGTGAATGAAATGAATGCCATTAGGAATGATCTTGAATGGAAGCCAACGGGTAGAACTCGTGCCCAAGTTGGCTGGCAATGGCGTCCCACTGGTAGGACCTTTACATTAGATGGAAAAATGTGCCCTTTAACTAGGAATGCATCCATTGAGGTTAGGTCTGAGCGTCCTTTAGTTAGGCACACTAGCACTCAAGTATGGAAACAGCGCCCTTTAATTAGGTCAGCTCCCACTATAGTGTCTATTAGTGAAGAAATACCACAGGATTTAAGCCAACTAGAATCTACACCACCAACTAGGAAGAAGAAGGCTAGGAAATCTAAGAAACCTAAAGTTAGCAAATCTAAGATTATTAAATCTGTACCTGCTAATAACAAGGAACATTCAGATTCCGATATCTCTACATTGTCTTCGTGTGGTGATATTTTCAGGTGGTCCAAATCATCCTCTGGTATTTGGACTCCGGTTGTTCAAAGCATATGACCGGAGATCGCTCGATGCTCCGAAATTTCGTCAGCAAGTTTCTTGGAACGGTTAAATTCGGTAATGATCATATAGCAAAGATAATGGGGTATGGTGAATATCAGATTGGAAACGTTACGATTTCAAGGGTATACTATGTAGAAGGTCTTGGTCATAACTTATTTTCAGTAGGACAGTTTTGTGATTCCAACCTAGAGGTTGCTTTTCGACAACACACTTGTTTCATCCGCAACTTGGAAGGAAAAGACTTGTTGAAGGGATCTCGTGGTGCAAATCTTTATACGTTGTCCCTACAAGACATGATGGCCACCTCTCCAGTATGTCTTCTCTCTAAAGCATCTAAGACCAAGTCATGGTTATGGCATCGCAGATTATCTCATCTTAACTTTGATGCTATTAATCATCTGGCTAAAAACGAATTAGTTCGTGGTCTTCCAAAGCTCAAATTTCACAAGGACCATTTATGTTCCGCGTGTTCAAGGGGGAAAAGTACCAAGAAATCATACAAGCCCAAAGCTGAAGACACCAATCAAGAAAAACTACATCTTTTGCATATGGATCTTTGTGGGCCAATGAGAACTGAAAGTGTGAGCGGTAAGAAATTCATTCTGGTTATTGTGGATGATTTCTCCAGGTTTACATGGGTTAGATTTCTACGTACAAAGGATGAAGCTCCGAAGGCTATCATCACTTTTCTGAAATTCATTCAGGTACGTTTGAATACTACTGTCCGCCGTATTCGTACAGATAATGGAACAGAGTTCGTCAACCAGACTGTTCGTGCTTACTATGAAGATGTTGGTATTTCACATGAAACATCCGCTGCACGCACTCCACAACAAAACGGTGTCGTTGAAAGACGGAATCGTACGCTTATGGAAGCTGCTAGGACTATGCTCATTTATGCGAACGCTCCATCGTTCTTGTGGGCAGAAGCTATATCTACTGCATGTTTCACCCAAAACCGTTCTATCATTCGGAAACGCCATGGAAAAACACCTTACGAGCTTCTACATGACCGTCAACCCGATGTCTCATTTTTTCATGTGTTTGGTGCTCTTTGTTATCCAAACATTAATAGTGAGAACTTGGGCAAGCTTCAACCGAAAGCCGATATAGGTATTTTCACTGGTTACTCACCCTCCAAGAAAGCATACCGAATTTACAACCGTCGTCTTGGTAAGATTGTAGAAACTATGGACGCAGATTTCGATGAGCTGACAGCGATGGCTTCTGAGCAACGCAGCTCTGAACCCGCGCTTCATGAGATGGGAACCGGTGCTATTAGTTCCGGATTAGTTCCCAATAATCCTACTTCTACATCATTTTTACCACCAACAAGGCCCGAGTGGGATAAACTGTTTCAACCGTTGTTTGATGAATTCTTTGATCCCCCAAATGATGAAGTTTCAGCACCTGTAGTGATAGCTCCAATCCCTGAAGTTGTTGCTCAAGCAAATGAAGCTTTATCTAATGCATCTTCAATTAACATTGAACCGGATGCACCTTTACCAAGTGATTCTCAAACTACACCTGAATCGTCACCCCTAATTATGCCTAATGATGTGGAAGAGGATTCTATTGATCACGATTTGGAATATGCTCACCTGCAAGAGCTTTCTTTCTTTGGTGTAGCGATACCTGAAAACCCTTCAGCCGCGTCTACCTCAGAAGAAGCTCCTTCTATTGTTCACTCCAGACCACCTAGGATTGAAAAACATAGCACCAAATGGACAAAAGATCACCCAATTAGGAATGTCATTGGTAATCTCGATCGACCAGTCTCTACACGCCATCAATTACAAGAGAGTGCACTCTATTGCTACTTTGATGCATTTCTCTCCGAAGTTGAACCTAAAAATTGGCAACATGCTATGACTCAATCATCTTGGATTGAAGCCATGCAGGAGGAACTAAATGAATTCCAAAGACTTGAAGTATGGGAATTAGTTCCTCTCCCTGACAAGGTTAACATCCTTACTTTGTTGTGGGTTTATAAGGTTAAACTTGATGAGATGGGTGCAGTATTGAAGAATAAGGCTAGATTGGTCGCTAGAGGATATAAACAAGCCTTGGGTATAGACTTTGAAGAATCTTTTGCTCCTGTTGCAAGATTGGAGACCATTAGACTATTCCTTGCGTATGCTGCTCATATGAACATGATCGTCTATCAAATGGATGTGAAGACGGCATTTTTGAACGGTGAACTAAGGGAAGAAGTCTATGTTAGTCAGCCGGATGGGTTCGTTAGCACGGAGTTTCCTAATCATGTGTACAAGCTTAAGAAGGCTCTCTATGGGTTGAAACAAGCTCCACGCGCGTGGTATGATCTCCTCTCAACATATCTCATTTCGGAAGGCTTCTCCAAAGGCAAGGTGGACCCCACTCTATTCACTCTCAAGGAGGGAAACGACATGATACTGGTACAAATTTATGTTGATGATATAATATTTGCTGCCACTAACATAGAATTGTCTAATCGCTTTGAGAAGATAATGTCCACACGCTTTCAGATGTCAATGATGGGAAAAATTTCATTTTTCTTAGGATTACAAATTTCTCAAAATCCCAGAGGCATCTTTATTAATCAATCCAAATATGCTCTAGAATCTTTAAAGAAATATAACTTTGAAAATTGTGACCCCGTGGACACTCCAATGGTGGAGAAATCCAAGTTAGATGAAGATAGGAATGGGACTATTGTCGATCCAAAACTTTACCGTGGGATGATCGGCACCCTTCTCTATCTGACTGCTAGCAGGCCTGATTTGCAATTTGTTGTATGCATGTGTGCCCGGTATCAGGCTCGGCCTACCGAAAAGCACCTACTTGTTGTTAAAAGGATCTTTCGGTATCTAAAAGGAACACTTCATCGTGGTCTATGGTATCCGAAAGATTCCTCTATTGCTTTAATATCATACGCAGATGCCGATCATGCTGGATGTCAAGACACGAGGCGTAGCACTTCTGGATCTGTGCAACTCCTTGGAGACAGATTGATCAGTTGGTCTTCAAAAAGGCAGAAAAGCGCTGCAATTTCTAGCACGGAGACTGAATACATCGCCATGTCCGGTTGTTGTGCTCAAGTCCTTTGGATGAGATCACAATTAACTGACTACGGTTTGGGATTCAACAAAATCCCGATGTATTGTGACAACAAGAGCGCCATTTCCCTTTGCTGCAACTATGTTCAACACTCCCGGGCCAAGCACATAGACATTCGCTACCATTTCATTAAAGAGCAGGTGGAGAACGGAGTGATCGAGCTGTATTTTGTCACTACTGAGTACCAGCTGGCAGATATGTTCACCAAAGCCTTAGATCGAGGACGAATCGAGTTTTTGATCGACAAGCTTGGCATGAAATAATTCACTCCAGCGACTCTCAAAGAATTGGCAGAAGAATCAGCTGAATAGTGGTGGTAAACTATTCAGAGTATCCTTTGTTCGTGATCATGTATATTATCGTAAATATATAAACCACAAAAAGAAAAATACAAAAATATAAAACCAACAAAAACCATAAAAAATATAAAACCTAGAAAAACCATAAAAATTATAAAATCCAGAAAAACCAAAAATATTTTTCGTTTTTAAAACGGGCATGTCTTTTAGTACGGTAATATTTACGGCTTTAGAAATGTCGATCAATATTGACACGGCGCCATAAATAGAGTCCGTATAAAAGTTGTACATTTTTAAAACATGCCCATCATGGCTTGTAGTTATTTCAGACTGCAACCCGGTTTTCATATTAAAGTCACGTATTTCCTTGGAAAACGTTGGCTCACAACAGGAATTAATTTTCTCGGGCATGATTTACAAGCCAAATCATGCAAAGGGATCAAGTTTACTTTACAACTTGGTCTAACACGAATTAGTGTACGTCTCAGTGCATTCATTTGTCAAAATAAGAGAAATCTTATTGCCACCACGAATCAATC
Source organism: Glebionis coronaria (assembly GCA_025667525.1). Lineage (NCBI taxonomy): Eukaryota > Viridiplantae > Streptophyta > Magnoliopsida > Asterales > Asteraceae > Glebionis > Glebionis coronaria. The sequence goes on from CM046877.1 coordinate 436,370,753, forward strand.
TTTTTCAAGACATCAATTGGAAATGCTTTCATCAATATTTGACTCTTTAAACAATGACTACAACTCTTTAAATAGAAAACGGGTCATCGTTTAAGGGGGAGAAAATATTAAATCATCTTCGTCATCAAAACGATTTTCAAAAAGTGTTTGTGGAAAATTAATTGGCTAACGAGTAGTTTTGCTTTAGAATACGACTAGTGCTCGCTCAATGTGATAGAATTTGCTTTAAGATCTTGGAGATTTGCTAATAGGTTGTGATGCTTAAGTTGTGTGAAGGTTAAGTTGGCGAAATTTAATAATGGTTAGAAAAAATGAAAAGATAAGAACCAAAAAGGAAAAGAATAGAAGAGTATAGGGACTTAAGGTGATATTTGTTGAAAGTTGTAAAATTTGACCTAAGTCAAATGCAAACCCCCCGCCCCCTTTTCTTTATCTTATTCACTGTTTATGTTCCGCCATTAAAGCACACACACAAGCCATCAAATCTCTCGTTTTTTTCATCCATCATGTTTCATTCGATTTAAAAGGTAATAACATCAAATCTTTAACTTGTAATTCGCCTAAATTCATCATTTAATCCTGTTAAAAGATTCGATTAATCAGATTAAGTCCAAATTAGGGTTTGTGTCTAATTAAACATTAATTGATTAGGATTTGTGTTGGGTTTTATGCGGAATAGCATTAGATGATGTTGTGTTGCCTTAGATTGCCTTAAATCTCACAAACGCGTCTAGATTAATCTTCAATAGGCTGCTATTATGAACTTCCGAATGAACATGGTGAACTAACTTCCGAATGAAGGAATGTTCTGAACTAACTTCCGAATGAAGGAAGTTCCGAACGAACTTCCGAATGAAGGAAGTTCCGAACGAACTTCCGAATGAAGGAAGTTCCGGATGAACTTCCGAATGAAGGAAGTTCCGAACGAACTTCCGAATGAAGGGAGTTCCGAACGAACTTCCGAATGAAGGAAGTTCCGAACGAACTTCCGAATGAAGAAGTTCCGAATGAAGGACTTCCGAATGAAGGAATTCCGAATGAAGAAGTTCCGAATGAAGGACTTCCGAATGAAGGAAGTTCCGAATGAAGGACTTTCGAATGAAGGAAGTTCCGAATGAAGGACTTCCGAATGAAGAAGTTCCGAATGAAGAAGTTCCGAATGAAGAACTTCCGAATGAAGAAGTTCCGAATGAAGAACTTCCGAATGAAGAAGTTCCGATTGAAGGACTTCCGAATGAAGAAGTTCCGAATGAAGGACTTCCGAATGAAGAAGTTCCGAATGAAGGACTTCCGAATGAAGAAGTTCCGAATGAAGGACTTCCGAATGAAGAAGTTCCGAATGAAGAACTTCCGAATGAAGAAGTTCCGAATGAAGGACTTCCGAATGAAGAGTTCCGAATGAAGGAAAGTTCCGGATGAAGAGTTGTTTGATTGATAGTTGTTTGCATGTTCTAAGTACTTGTTGAAATATGTTATGCTTAGAAGTAAGAATGATACATATCTATATATTTTTGTGCATCAACCTTTCATGTCTTATCTTACGCAGATACAATGACTAATCCAACAGTACAAGCAATCCAAGACTCTAGAGAAGCCGCAATTGCTGAAGCACGAACACTCAAGTTCATACCAAACAACTACCGGCTGAAGCCAGTTTCAAAATCCACTCACCATGGATTTAAAGTAGCCATAGCAATCCTTGATCAATCTCATTTCAAGAATGCTTTAAGGAGTACTGCCTCGGTGCGTTATGATTATATGTATGAGTTCTGGGCTACCAAGGAAAGCACTTCAAACAAGATCACCTTCACCATCGACAACAAACAGCAGACACTTACTGTATCAGACTTCCGTAAGATATTTGGCATTAGGGATTCACCCAAAGGTATGGCATTTTCGAGGGATCCTACTAAAGACGAACTCATAGAGTTGTTCGATGCTATTGGTGTGGAAACCATAAATCACGGATCGATTAAGCTTACTAGGATAATCAACGTTCATATGATAAACATAGCGGAATTAGAACATTGATTACGAACAAGGTGTTTCTTTTCCAACGATTACTTGTATTAAATGATTAAAACAAATAACCCTAGACGTCTTACAAACACTAGACGCCTAGAACACAACACACGCTTTATGACTACATTGTGAATTATGAGATGAATAAAACCTACGGTCATTGTATTCTATATATACTAGAATACAAGACTTTTCTTACAAGAAAACTTTAATTACATTAGAAGTCCCTCCATCTTTTGCTAATAAGTCCTCCTTGTTGTATGAAAGGACTCCATATTCTTGTAAATCTTGATAATTGCATATAAGTCCTTATTGTTTCATTATTCTTGATTTGTCTCATCAAATTAATTCCTAACAATCTTCCCCTATTTGATGATGACAAAACCAATCTTCAAATCTTGATCTTTCACGAATGAAACAAGCTTCCCCTCAAAGTAAGATTTCTTGTAACACATATCACCACATAAAAATAAGTTGTATACCTTGATATTTGAATCTTCTTCCCCTTTTTTTCTCATCCAATAGGGGTCTTCTAAAGATAAACAACTAATAAACGCTTCCCCTTAAGTGGTGCATGTAAATGAATCACGAACCATGTAGACTCTAATTGTAGATAACAAATGAAGAAAAACGAATATAACGTATTTGTTGAAGAAGTGGAATCTCCCAAGCTTGTACCTTATATCTTGCACTATCCATGTGACGTCGAACTTATACTGACACTGAAAGTATAAGCAGACCTTGATCTCTTTGTCAAAATCCTCATCCTTTGTGAGACACTGAGCACGATAATGTAACTCCTTTAAGTGATAGCAAGGTATCTAGTTGCTAGATTTGACAAGTCTTCGTCACCAAACATTTAAACGAACAAGCAAGTTATCTCAAAAGAGAGGAGAGTCTTTTGGGATATGATAAAGTACAAACCTGCGAAAAACAACTCCAACACCAAAGAAGCAATAATCAAACCTCTTCATCGAAACCTCCAATTTGCAATGAAAATCATCTAGGTACAATATCATCCTCTTCTTTTATGCAACTGCTGCCTCTGTCGGCGTTCTGCTTCTAATCCAAGTCGGTACGTAACCGCAAGGTTAGCCTTGTCACATAATCAAATAAAACTTCATTTCACCAAACACAATCTTCAAAAACGAGCCATAAAATTTTAAACAGTCAGTTCTGTCCGAGATCCATTGTCATCCAATATATCTTCTGTATGTATTGTCTGATATCGGACAATACGTGTCAGCGTTTGAAAACCATATATCGGACAACATGCTGTCAGCGTTCAAATATAACGTGTCAGCGTCTTCCCTGTCAGCGTGTGTTTTATTCTTGTCAGCGGCCCGACTCAGCCACTGACACCATCTGTGTCTAAAAACATATCCTCACTGTATACCACTTTCTTTTTGTTCTTGTATCACTTGCCATCACGTGAGTGCTTGAATTGAGTACACGTCTCATTTCTGTACATCCTTTTTCTCTTCATACTTTTTCTCACGTGTCCCCTATTCAAAGGCTGCTTTCCACATCTTTATCTTGGCTACATTTGTTTAATACTTTTCTTGTAGCCTTGGATCCTACAAACATCACGTGAAAATAGGACTACATGTCCAAAACAAAGAAACATATATTTTCCCAAAATCCCATGCTCATGTTCCTCCTTTTTGGCGTGAAGCAAATACATAAATCATGATCCACACATGACTTTATTTAACTACGATGCCTGCTTGCTGCTTTCCTTCTCACGTCCCCTTTTTTTTTATCTTTGAAGTAATACAAAGTATGAAGAGCAATACTTCTTTTACTCCTTATTCCTTATTCAAAGCTACTCCTTTCTTTGAATAAAAAAATGCACATGGGATCAGCAGCTTTTTAATAATAGCGATCATTAAATAAGAGGCCTTGTTCAGTCACTATCAATACCTTTAAACCTTACACTTCACAGCAACTTTCAAAACATCCCGGTCTTCTATACCATCGTGGACCAAGCTGTGTCCTAATTTATTCAATATTATGGAAGTGGACCAATATAATATATTACAATCCTTGTATATCATAGGACCACAAGATAGCATGGTATAAACACAAGATTGGACACATCTTTGTTCTTGTTCCATGTGAATAGCAACAATACAATCACTTTCAGTGTATTTTTCTCGTACATCAATTTGCTGCTACTCTTTGCACTAGTCGTACTTTGACCTACCAAACTCAGCGAACACTTTTACTTCTGCAATACACCAAAAACGAATCTCTGCTGCCACAGTTTCCTTTAAACTCTTGGACCGCATAGCTTAAACGACCTGCTGTACTCGTACAATTATCACAACAGTGTACCTACTCTTGTACTCATCCAGATTTAGAACTTGTTACCAGATCTAGGGTTTATAATAAACCCTAAAAACGATTTTGAAAATTGAAACCCTAACCTAGGATTTGAGAATCAATCACCATAAAAACATAACGAATCTGGACACTTTTTCTGTTTTAGAATCGATCTAGGGTTTAGGGGAAGAAACCCTAAATCTTTATTCAATTAAAAAACAAAAACAGAAAATTGAAAAACCTTTCTCTTCAGCAACATTCGACGAGCTATAACTTTTTCTTGAGTGGTTAACTCGCAGATCGCTCCGGTGAGATCAAAGAAACATACCCTGAGAACATCCAGCTAAAATTTCGCGGCGATCCAACGGTTAACGAAGGAGATATCGCTGTTTGAACATGGCTGCACAGTGAGATTCGACCATAAAACCCTAGACGGATTTTATGCTTCGTTCTTCGTTCTTCGACTCGAACACCTTGTTAAACCCTAGCATCGAGAGCCACCGGCTCTGATACCAACTGTGGAAACCATAAATCACGGATCGATTAAGCTTACTAGGATAATCAACGTTCATATGATAAACATAGCGGAATTAGAACATTGATTACGAACAAGGTGTTTCTTTTCCAACGATTACTTGTATTAAATGATTAAAACAAATAACCCTAGACGTCTTACAAACACTAGACGCCTAGAACACAACACACGCTTTATGACTACATTGTGAATTATGAGATGAATAAAACCTACGGTCATTGTATTCTATATATACTAGAATACAAGACTTTTCTTACAAGAAAACTTTAATTACATTAGAAGTCCCTCCATCTTTTGCTAATAAGTCCTCCTTGTTGTATGAAAGGGCTCCATATTCTTGTAAATCTTGATAATTGCATATAAGTCCTTCTTGTTTCATTATTCTTGATTTGTCTCATCAAATTAATTCCCAACAATTGGATGTCCTGACATACGAGTTGCGTCTGAGTTTACCACTGCTAAAGTAGGACAACCTTGGAGAGCAATGTTGGGTATTCTTAGTCGATGTCTTACACCGAAAACATCTGGGCATGATGCTTTGCGTAGTCCAATAATGAACATCTTCCATGGGATGTACACAGGCGCAAATGCAGATTATGCATTATTGTTGTGGGAAGAATTCACCTTTCAACTCTTCCAAAACAAGAAGCTGAAGAATAACTTCTTTCCTTACCCTCGATTTATCAAGCTTATCATTAACTATTGTATGAAGAATGATGTTTCAATTGATAGGCGTGCAGCAAGTCGTCATCACACAGAAGAGGCTGATCACACTGTAGATCTAAGGCATGAAGGACCATCTGGTGGTGTTATTCCTGGTCATATTCCCGATTACCTTCTGACGGATAGAATTAAAGGTTCTGCTGATTACAAACTACTGCAACTAGAAATCAAGAAGCTAAAAGCAAGCCTTCAGACTGGAGAAGACTCGTCTACTACGGTCAAGAGTAAAGGTAAACGCAAGCAACCAACTGATTTACCTGAACTCGAAACCAAGAAGAAAAAGACTGTGGTTAAGAAGGGAAAGGGTAAGGCTGATGAGTTAGTTCTACGTGACGAAGAAGATGTTGTTGATCCTACTCTTGACAAGGCTGAGAGGAAATTAATGAAGATAACTATTGAAAGGAGTAGGAAAGATACGGGCGGTAGTGGTTCAGGTGCAAGGATAAATATTGAAGAAGAGTACGAGGAGCCAGAGGATATTGATGAGTTTGGGTCACCTGAACGGTATTCTACTTCGAAGGAGACATCCATTCCTGTTTCAGCAAGTGTTGAAAAAGAGTCCGGTGCTCCTACAATCATGGTGTCTACTCAACCTTTAGTAACTCAACCTTTAGCAACTCAACCTCCACCAATACAACCCTTACCAACCAGACCGGTTTCAACACCATTCCTTCCACCACCAATAACTCCCATCCTTAGTACCGTAGTAACGACCGAGCCTCTTCACTGAACCCAGAGCAGCTCTGCAACGTCTTCAATGGCTGTATTTGTAATGGCCGAAATGTTGGATAAACATACGGATAATCACAAAAGAGAGATGGATGAACTTCGCCAAGAGCTACATAGACGAGCTCAAAGTGAAGAAGCATCTAAGAAAGCCCAAGAAGAGATGCTTGCTAAGTTCGCTGCAGAGATGGAGTTAACACGAAAAGCTCATGCAGAAGAACTAGCTCAGGTTAAGCAGGCTGAAGCTGATAAGCATGCTGCACGTATCACGAGACTTCAAGCGATGAAGGATAAATACAAGGAGCAAAAAGAAGCACTTGAAGCTTCTGTTGAAGAGAGAGTGAAAGAATCCGTTGAATCCATTATGCCTAAACTGCGTGATGAGTTGAAGACACTCGCGGCTGATAACTTGATGATCAAGTCATCCAATCCTTCAGAATCCGCCTACAAAATTGCTTATGAGTTAACGGATTTTGAATTAAAGAAGATCCTTAAAGCTCGAATGAGGGAACTTGGATCGTTTGATAAATCTAGGATTCAACGGGCTCTTTACAAATCCCTGAATGACGCTATCATGGAGGATGATAGGTTATTTAAAACGTTTGGAAGTGTGGTACCATACCACATTCTGCCTAAGGAAGAAAGGGAAGAAAGTGAAGAAGAAGAGGGTACTGGTGAAGAAGAAGGTGAAGAAGAAGAAGAAGAAGAAAAGGATGATGACGATGACGATGATGGTGATGATGATGAGGATGATGATGATGATGATGATGGTGATGATGGTGGTGATGGTAATGAGGAGAGTGCTAAGGGGAGCAACGAGGATAGCGATGAGGATGATGATGGGGGTAAACAGCCTGAAAAGGGGGATAAGGTTGCCAGCTCAAAGAAACCTGCCAAGTCTGGAACCAAGTCTAAGAAAGATGCAGCAGCAAAGGAAAAATCTACTTCCACGGAATCAAGACGATCCAAGTGGCGTCATGATGTGAATGCTACTACAGCATCATCAATTCCTGGTACATCTATTGCTGTGTCTATACTTGTTACCACTAACCCTGTTAGTTCTGTTGTTGTTGCTCCTGTGATTGCAGAATCGGTAACTGAACCTGAAGCTGCACAACACTCACCCGTTCATGACACCGCCGAGATGCCTGAATCAAACCCAGCAGATGTTCACGTTTCCACTCCTCTACAACAAGAACCACAATCTACTGTTCCTGAATCAAGCACACGGGACTGGGCAGACACGTTGGAGATTGACGAGACTGCACCGCCACAGGCTTGGATCACGGCAGCGGCGTAATATGATCCAATCACAGACGCTGACAGAGATGTCTTATATCTCTGTATCCGCAGTCCGATTGACTTATGTGCATTTCTGACTCATGAGTATAAGACTTCGGTCACTCCTTCGTTGGTGAAGAGAGCGCTGAAGGATAAGAGAATTCGCGCCAAAACCCGGTTAACCCGAATGGAGTTCGAGTATTATGCTGATGAGATCCTGAAAGCTCTGAATACCGTTCAACGGCCAGGTCTTCATGAATCAGAAAGAGCTCCACCTCCACTTGATCCTTCTCAAGATAATCAGATTGCTCTTGACTTCTTCGTCACCAATGATCTTGATTATCTCCTCAAGGGTTCATCAAAGTACGCAACCTCCCTGACCTTGCTGAAAGCTGCCAACTGGGGGACAATACCCTTTATCGAGGAAAAGGTAAACCGACTCTGGGTCCCAAAGGTAAATCATAATTATGATATGTATGCTATTATAGGTGCATCTCATTGGGACGAACGAGTCCGAAGGGCGTACAGGGGTTGTGATAGGTGTGTAAACACCCATCTTTTCTACCACTTATTTCTTGCTAAAACAAGACCAAAACGCGTATTTAATGTCATTTGTTTGGAATTATGCGTGGTTTGTGTGTTTGTTATGTTTTCAGAGCCAACCGGATAAATATTGGAGAAAACATGGGATTGCACGGGTTTTATCAAGGAAAAAGACTCAAGACGAAGTCTATTGACCAAGAGGTGCAAAAGATTTGAAGTCACTAGGCCTATTCGAAGATTTATCGAAGAAAAGGACTAAAGACGGAAGATTTTCATAAGTCGAAGAAACTCAAGTCTATTTAACGAAGAAATTAAAAGACGAGTTGAATTTAATCGACAACAAATCCCGAATCAGAATCGAAAACGTCAACTTTTCTGAAAAGACGAGAAGACAAAAAGAAGGGAAGAAAGCCCACTCACCAACCAAGGGAGAAGCCTATAAATACTCCTCCCAATACACACACGAAAGACTACTCTTCTTCTTTTTCCAGTTATTTTCTTCCTCCTAGTTTTTAGGAACCATCTCCCTTAAGGAGTGGTTTTTTAATCTTTGTTTGATTTATCTTCCAATCTTGTAAGTTAATCATTGTTGTTTTGAATCTTAAATCATTAATACAATTCCTCTTTTAATCTTTTGATTCATCTTGTTCTTCTTCATCTTTTTCTTTCATGTTCTTAAGTTCTATTTAGTTCTAGTTTGATTCTAAAAAGTTGTTGAATTGGTGTTTTTATGATTGGGATTCGATCCTTGTAGTTAGTAGATGATTGGTGGTTGATTTGGTAAAACCTTTTTACTTTGTTGAGTCCAGTTTGGTATAATTCGTATCCTACTGTTCTTCGTCCAGCTTCATAAATTCCCCAGATTCCGAATAGGGAATCTGGGAGTGTGTCCATTCGGAATTCTCAATTATTCCGAGTAAGGGTTTGAATTCTTGTCTATTCGGAACTTCCATTATTCCGAGTAAAGGATTTCATTTCATCTCCAATCGGAACTTTCATTTATTCCGAGTAGGGATTTTAATTTTTGTGTTATTCGGAACTTTCCAACATTCCGAGTAAGGGTTTTATAATTTTGGTTATTCGGAACATTTCCATTTTTCCGAATAGTATTCTGTTTAAAAGTATTCCGCATAGACCGATTTTCTAATTTCTCTATTCGGAATATTCCATATTCCGAATAGTCAATTCTTTCCGCATAGAATTCTGTTTTCCGAATTAGGGATTTTTCCGCATGGAGTTTATTGTTCCGCATAAGAGGTGTTTTCCGCATAGGGGATTTCCAGAATATTCCGAATAGGATATTTCCCATTTATTCCGAGTGAGAAGATTTTTCCGCATGATCATAACTTTCCGCATAGCCTCTCGTTTTCCGCATAGGGGATCTGTTCAGCATTATTCCGAGTAAGGGAAACATTCCGAATAGAAGAATTCCAGATTTATTTTTCATGAGGTATTACTGTTTCATTTAAAGCTTCTAGTTTAGTTTTATTATTACCTGCCTTTATCATTTTAGTAGATTTAGACCAAAGCTCCCCCTTTTAGTCACCAACTACAACTATTCCACTTTTGACCGTGATCGATTCGAGAAGATACCGAGAACGAAACAACGATATATATCAATTGGGTACGAGCAACGCAAAAAGAGATCTTGCAAGCAAAAACCCTTTTATTAACCAACCAAAAGTCAGTTATTAAAATGGCGCCGCTGCCGGCTCTTTTCGTAATGATCAACGGTTTCTTGTGAGAAAAATTGGATTTTGGGATCCGTTCTTTCGGGAACGTTATTTTCAAGCACAAAAATTTTCAAAAATCCATAAAAATATAAAATTTCCAAAAAACACAAAAACAATATAAAACCTATAAAAACAAAAAATATTTTCTCTTGCATTTTCTTTTTAGTGTATGCGTACTCGATCCACGTCTTATTCAGAGCCCGAGACTCTCGAACAATTAGACATGTCAGGTGTACACAACAACAACAATAATATTCCACCCCCCCAAAACAACAATAATAATAATAACCCACCCCACCCAAATATGAATAATCCACCTGACTTACGAACCATGGAGGAGCTATGCCAACCCACAATGAACGGACGTGGAGGCCCGATTGCACCGATGCATGTCACGGCTCAGGAGTTTTCGTTGAAACATCACATGATCCAGCAAGTACAAACGAATCCATTTCGCGGAATTCCGGATGATGATGCCAACAAACACCTCGACAAATTCATCACTATTACCCAAAGCATGAAATCTCCCGGTGTTTCTATGGATGACCTTCGCCTCCAACTCTTTCCTCACTCGCTTTCTCACCATGCCGAAAAATGGTTTGACCGTCTTCCTAAGAATTCTATTCATACATGGAACGACATGACTCAACGCTTTTTATCGCGCTACTTTCCCCCATCCATGGTTACTAGCCTTCGTAACCAAATCAGTGGATTTATGCAAGAGAATGATGAATCGCTTTTCGATGCTTGGGAACGTTACAATGATTTGATCGACCGCTGTCCTAATCACAATATGCTCCCCGTCACTCTCATTGACACCTTCTATAATGGTCTCACCTTTCGTGATCGTGACACGATCAATGCCGCCGCCGGTGGTACTTTTATGAAAAGGAGACCGGAGGAGTGTCGAGAGTTGATTGAAAACATGACTACTCACCACAAGAATTGGGATTCATCCGCATCCTCAAGATCTAACTCGAGAGTCAATGTTTCTTCTACTACCTCCAATCCTGAAATGTCTGAAATTTCTCGACAACTTGCTGAAATGAACAAAAATTTCATGACCATGGCCACAAACCACTTTCAACAAGCTAAAGCCGTTGCTATTTCTTGTGACACATGTGGTGGTCCTCATTCTTATAATGATTGTCCTTCCACTCAAGGCAATTATTCTGAAAACGTTAACGCAGCATACGGTACATATCCCACGGGAGGCTATCAAGCTCGCCCTCAAGGAGACCGTAGCTTGCTAAGTTATCGTTCCAACAATTATCTTGCACCTCCCGGTTTCCCTCCTGCAAACCAAACCCAACAACAAAACTATAGCCGAAACAACCAATCCCAACCTCGTGCTCAAAACCAATATCCGTCCCAAAGAAATACCTACCAAACTCAAGGAAATTCGCAAGCTTACCAAGCTCCACCTCTCAATCAACCGATGGCAGTGAATCCCGACGTCGAGTCGTTCATGAAGACCAATCGTGAGATGGTGACGAATCTTCAGAGTCAGTTTGTCAACTTGAAGAATGACATGGTGAAACAAGGAAGTGATATTCGAGCCGAGCTAAGGAATGATATGGCCAAACATAGCGATGCTATTAATACCAACATGCAAAACTCTTTCAATAATCAAGCTCTTCACCTTCGTGATATGATTGGTTCGCTCATCCAAGGTAATCAACCCTCTTCTTCGGGTACTCTTCCGAGTAATACCGTTGCAAATCCAAGAGGGGAGATGAAAGCAATCACCACTCGTAGTGGAAAAGGTTATATGGAACCCGAGCTTCCTACACCTCCACCCGTGATTGTGAACAAGGAAAAAGAGCAACTTTCTCCACCTCCTTCACCTTCTATCCCCATTTCCCCACCACCCGTGGTTGTGAGTGATCCTATCCCCTTAAAGCCTTCTTCTTCATCCAATATACCTTATCCTTCAAGGTTGAGGAAAGAGAAGCAAAAGAGCAAGGATGATATTCAAGTTTCAAACTTCCTAAAAATGTTTAAACAATTGAATTTTAACATCTCCTTTGCCGAGGCTCTCGCTCACATGCCCAAATATGCTAAGATGTTTAAAGATCTTCTAAGTGATAAAGAAAAACTTCTTGACATTGCTCAGACCCAACTTAATGAGAACTGCTCCGCAGTGCTCTTAAGGAAATTGCCCACCAAACTTGGTGATCCGGGTCGCTTCTTGATTCCTTGCAACTTCCCGGGAGTAGAGAATTGCATGGCCCTAGCTGATCTAGGTGCCAGTATAAACTTAATGCCTTTAAGTGTTTGGAAGCAATTATCTCTCCCCGAGCTTGTCCCCACTCGAATGACTTTGGAATTAGCCAACCGAACGGTTGCTTATCCAGTGGGGATAGCCGAAGATGTCTTTGTTGGCGTTGATAAATTCACCTTCCCGGCTGATTTTGTCGTCGTTGACTACGAGATGGACCCTCGTGTTCCATTAATCGTTGGACGTCCATTCTTGAGGACCGGTCGCACTCTCATTGATGTAGCCGCAGGCGAATTAATCATGAGAGTTGGTGACGATCAAATTGTCTTCAACATGGGTAAGATTTCTCAACAACCTTATTCCTATGAGAGTGTTAATGCTATTGATGTTCTCGATGAGGCTTGTGAAGAACATTTTTATGATGCTTGCAAAAGTACTCTCTCTTCTCTACCCATTGTTGAGACCGTTGCCTCAATTGCTCCAGCATTTACTCCTTTTGGAGAAAGTGACTTAGATGAGTTCGAAGCTAGCCTGGGTCCTCTCGATATTAAGTATGATAATTCGTCTACCAATTGGGATGAAGATATTCGTACTATTGAGAGACTTCTCAATGAGGACCCATTGTCTCCTCCTACTCCTAAAGAGGTGACTAATGATGATCCATCGTTAGTTTCACCATCTATTGAGGATCCTCCTACTCTCGAGCTTAAGGACCTACCGCCTCATCTTGAGTACGTTTTCCTAGAAGACGACGAGAAGTTACCGGTTATCATCGCAAAGGATCTGAAAGAAGACGAAAAAGCCCGACTTGTTGTAGTATTGAAGAAGCATAAACGTGCTATCGCTTGGAAAATCTCCGACATCCGTGGAATTGATCCTCACTTTTGCACACATAAAATTCTCATGGAGGACGACTTTAAGCCCACTATTCAAAGCCAAAGAAGGGTGAATCCTAAAATCCATGACGTCATCAAAAAAGAGGTTATCAAACTTCTTGATGCGGGTATGATTTACCCTATTTCGGATTCCCCGTGGGTTAGTCCAGTCCATTGTGTGCCTAAGAAAGGTGGTATAACCGTTGTGCCCAATGCAAACAACGAGTTAATTCCTACCCGTCTCGTTACTGGGTGGAGAGTTTGTATAGACTACCGCAAACTCAATGATGCCACGAGAAAGGATCATTTCCCTCTACCTTTTATGGACCAAATGCTTGAACGTCTAGCGGGTAATGAATATTACTGCTTTCTGGATGGTTTCTCGGGTTATTTTCAAATACCCATTGATCCCCAAGATCAAGAAAAGACAACCTTCACTTGTCCCTACGGCACATTTGCTTATAAAAGAATGCCTTTTGGCTTATGCAATGCCCCCGGGACTTTCCAAAGGTGCATGTTGGCTATATTCCATGACATGGTTGAGCAAACCATGGAAGTCTTCATGGATGATTTCTCGGTCTTCGGGGATTCCTTTTCTGCTTGCCTTGCCAATTTGGAACGCATGCTTAAGCGGTGCGAAGACACTCGCCTTGTTCTAAATTGGGAAAAATGCCATTTTATGGTAAAAGAAGGCATTGTGCTAGGACACAAAATCTCTAAAGCCGGTCTTGAAGTCGACCGTGCTAAAGTTGATGTCATAGCCAAATTACCTCCACCTTCAACCGTGAAGGGTGTGAGAAGTTTTTTGGGTCATGCGGGTTTCTATCGACGATTCATTCAGGATTTTTCTAAAATCGCTCGCCCGATGACCCACCTCTTGGAAAAAGATACTCCTTTTATCTTTTCTAAAGAGTGTCTCGAAGCCTTCAATCTTCTCAAGGATAAGCTAACTAAGGCACCGGTCTTGGTTACCCCTAATTGGGAGCTGCCTTTTGAATTGATGTGTGATGCTAGCGACTTTGCTATTGGTGCGGTTTTGGGCCAACGAGTGAATAAACACTTCCAACCAATCCACTACGCTAGCAAAACAATGACGGGGGCTCAATTGCATTATACGACAACCGAAAAAGAGCTTTTAGCTGTTGTCTATGCTTTTGAGAAATTTCGCCCCTATCTTGTTTTATCCACCACCATCGTATACACGGACCATTCCGCGTTGAAGTACTTGATGACTAAGAATGATTCTAAGCCAAGACTTCTCCGCTGGGTTTTGCTCCTTCAAAAATTCAACATTGAAATTCGTGACAAGAAGGGTGCTGAAAACCTGGCCGCGGATCATCTGAGCCGACTTGAGGATCCATATCAAGGGGACCATCCGAACAAAGAGATCAATGACTCTTTTCCCCTTGAAACCTTAATGTCGATCAATCCCAATCTTGATGGCACCCCGTGGTTTGCCGATATTGCAAACTACTTAGCGGGTGGTGTTCTCATCCAAGGGTTAACATCCCAACAAAAGAAGAAGTTCTTGAACGATGTTAAGACTTACTTCTGGGAGGACCCTTTTCTATTCAAACAATGCGCTGACCTGATTATTCGTCGGTGTGTTGACGGACCGGCAGCTTTTGATATTCTCCAAGCGTGCCACAAAGGACCCACCGGTGGTCACTTTGGTCCCAACTTCACTGCCAAAAAAGTGTTTGACTCGGGATTCTATTGGCCCACCATTTATCGTGATGCTCACGAGATGGTTAAACATTGTGATGCTTGCCAAAAACAAGGCAAGATTACACACAAAGATGAGATGCCTCAAAATTTCATACAAGAATGTGAAATCTTTGATGTCTGGGGCATCGACTTTATGGGGCCATTCCCGTCTTCTAAAGGCAACAAATACATCCTTGTCGCTGTCGACTACGTTTCTAAATGGGTTGAAGCAAAAGCTTTACCCACTAACGACGTGAGGGTGGTTTGTAATTTCTTGAAACAACTGTTTGCTCGTTTCGGTGTTCCTCGTGCTATTATCAGTGACCGCGGGACTCATTTTTGCAACGAGCAATTTGCAAGAGTCTTGGCTAAGTACGGTGTCAATCACCGTCTTTCCACCGCCTATCATCCTCAAACCAACGGTCAAGCCGAGATATCCAACCGTGGATTGAAGAGAATTTTGGAACGTACTGTGGGAGAGCATCGTGCCTCGTGGGCCGATAAACTTGATGATGCTCTGTGGGCTTTCCGTACCGCCTATAAGACACCGATTGGTTGTACACCTTATCGTCTTGTGTACGGGAAAGCCTGCCACCTTCCCATCGAGCTGGAACATAAGGCATATTGGGCCTTGAAGTGGGCTAACTTCGACATCAACAAAGCTGGTGATTTTCGGAAGATTCAACTCAACGAGCTTCAAGAATTGAGGAATCAAGCTTATGAGAACTCATTGATTTACAAGGAGAAGACCAAGATTATCCACGATGCCAAAATCAAGAACCGAGAGTTCAACGTTGGTGATCAAGTCTTACTCTTTAACTCTCGGTTGAAGATCTTCTCCGACAAGTTGAAGAGCCGCTGGTCTGGTCCATTCACCATCGCCAATGTCTTTCCCTATGGCACCATTGAGCTTTCTCAGCCTAATGGGCCTAACTTCAAGGTGAATGGCCAGCGTTTGAAGTTGTACGTTGGTGAGGACATCTCTAAGGAGATGATTCCATCCCTCACTACGTTTCCCTTAAATTAGTTCGGGACCGAGTCAGGCTCGCGACTCGGTAAACAAAAACAAGCGCTCCTCGGGAGGCAACCCGGGTATCTATCCCCCTTTCCCGTTTTTCATCATAAGTGTAGGGGGAGCTATATAGGTTGCTTGTTTTTGGATGGTGATGTGATTACAGGGATTATTGCACTCTTGGAATCTTTGAAGAACCGTGATCCCATGTTATCCGAAATCTGGTTCTATCTCTCAACTATCGTGATTCAATTCTCTTCATATTCACATTTGAAATTGATCACTTTAGTCGTCTCTTCCTTAACTTGAGTTAACCAACGTGCACAATGTCATAAGTGTTGGGGAGACCCTTCCCACATGCTTCAACATTGAGGACAATGTTTATCTTAAGTGTAGGGGAGACTTCTATCGAAGTTTTAAGTGGACTTTTCCATGAAAATGCCTTCATTTAACCGGAAAATCATACTTTTCAACATTTTTCAAATTTTTAATCAACTTTGGCCATTTTGTCGTAAATTTTAAATTTTTATCGTTACTTTCATATGTATATATCCCGCAATAAGACAAAAAATATTAATAAAATGGTGTAGCTAGTTTAGAAGTCTTTGACATATTAGGCCCGTTGCGTTTATTTTGACTCAACCCGAATAGACTTATCCAAGTTTATTCTAGCTAGTATCCTTAACCATGTAGACCTTAATTGGTTTATTAGGCTAAGCATCCACGAGTCTCATTCCTTGAGATTTTAAATTGTGGAGGACGAGAAATGATAGAGTCAATTATAAGTCGGTATTCTTGCACAAGCTCACTTGGTGTAATTATTTGCCTATTCTCCCATCACTTGCTAATAATTTATCTGCAATAAGTAAGGTCGTACGATTTGAAAGGTTACTTAGCTTCTAGCCCAAGATCGTTTAAAAGTTGCTCGGTAATGACGAGAGTTCATAGCCAAGGCATAACTTATGAAGCGGGGCGCGAAGATTGGCGAGTCCGAAAAGGCCCTAACAAGGCATGAGGATTCAATTTTATCGCTGAAGATCCAAAAGTGATGTGAAAAGCATTATCTCCAAAATCAATATGAAGGATCAAGACTCACGACGAAAAGCAATCAACTCCCACAAAGATGATGGAGAAGTCTATCCAAAAAGACCCTAACAAGGTATGAGGATAAATAGATCCAAGTCCGAAAAGGAGGCGGATCGTTGTATCTCAAAATCCCAATTAGAGATTGAAGAAATAATCATGAAGTCGTGGTCAACAAAGTTGGAGTACCCCTCAAAAGTCTCCAAAGTGAAGAAACTCTATTATGATGAGAAGACCATTACCTCAAGAAACGTCTCTCAAAGATATGAAGTATGAAGTACATGCCAAATATCGGCCCGAGAAAGGTCTCAAATCGTGAACCAAGTTATGCCAAGATATGAACTTTCTGATATCCCGAGAAGCAGTTTTAAGAGATTTTGTCCTTTAGCTAACTATTGATCAAATCGTCCTACTTTGCTTTCAGCCTAAATAAACTACCGAAATAAGTCCAAAAATGCATCTTCATGATCATTCTAAGACAAAAATAAAATATAAGAGATACACCTAGGAATAAGGGAGTCTAAGCATTTAATTAAGCCATGTGTGTAAGTGTTTGAATTGCTAACTTATAATAACAATGATCTCGTTTTTAAGCTTAGTTTGGGGAACGTGAAACTTGAGGGTGATAAATCTTCGCAGCACCAAAAGCCCTAATGTAAGTCCTCGATCTCTTTACGAGTTATTTCCACATAATTATGTTCTGTCCTTTTGTTTGCTTTAAATTTCTTTTAGTGCTTTAATTTTTGTTTAGTAGTATTTGAATAAGGCCAAGGTTAATTAATTATGAGAAAAGTGTAATGTTGCTTTATCACTAAGCATTGCATGAGGGCATGGCAATGGTTAAGTGTAGGGGATTTGATAGGTGTGTAAACACCCATCTTTTCTACCACTTATTTCTTGCTAAAACAAGACCAAAACGCGTATTTAATGTCATTTGTTTGGAATTATGCGTGGTTTGTGTGTTTGTTATGTTTTCAGAGCCAACCGGATAAATATTGGAGAAAACATGGGATTGCACGGGTTTTATCAAGGAAAAAGACTCAAGACGAAGTCTATTGACCAAGAGGTGCAAAAGATTTGAAGTCACTAGGCCTATTCGAAGATTTATCGAAGAAAAGGACTAAAGACAGAAGATTTTCATAAGTCGAAGAAACTCAAGTCTATTTAACGAAGAAATTAAAAGACGAGTTGAATTTAATCGACAACAAATCCCGAATCAGAATCGAAAACGTCAACTTTTCTGAAAAGACGAGAAGACAAAAAGAAGGGAAGAAAGCCCACTCACCAACCAAGGGAGAAGCCTATAAATACTCCTCCCAATACACACACGAAAGACTACTCTTCTTCTTTTTCCAGTTATTTTCTTCCTCCTAGTTTTTAGGAACCATCTCCCTTAAGGAGTGGTTTTTTAATCTTTGTTTGATTTATCTTCCAATCTTGTAAGTTAATCTTTGTTGTTTTGAATCTTAAATCATTAATACAATTCCTCTTTTAATCTTTTGATTCATCTTGTTCTTCTTCATCTTTTTCTTTCATGTTCTTAAGTTCTATTTAGTTCTAGTTTGATTCTAAAAAGTTGTTGAATTGGTGTTTTTATGATTGGGATTCGATCCTTGTAGTTAGTAGATGATTGGTGGTTGATTTGGTAAAACCTTTTTACTTTGTTGAGTCCAGTTTGGTATAATTCGTATCCTACTGTTCTTCGTCCAGCTTCATAAATTCCCTAGATTCCGAATAGGGAATCTGGGAGTGTGTCCATTCGGAATTCTCAATTATTCCGAGTAAGGGTTTGAATTCTTGTCTATTCGGAACTTCCATTATTCCGAGTAAAGGATTTCATTTCATCTCCATTCGGAACTTTCATTTATTCCGAGTAGGGATTTTAATTTTTGTGTTATTCGGAACTTTCCAACATTCCGAGTAAGGGTTTTATAATTTTGGTTATTCGGAACATTTCCATTTTTCCGAATAGTATTCTGTTTAAAAGTATTCCGCATAGACCGATTTTCTAATTTCTCTATTCGGAATATTCCATATTCCGAATAGTCCATTCTTTCCGCATAGAATTCTGTTTTCCGAATTAGGGATTTTTCCGCATGGAGTTTATTGTTCCGCATAAGAGGTGTTTTCCGCATAGGGGATTTCCAGAATATTCCGAATAGGATATTTCCCATTTATTCCGAGTGAGAAGATTTTTCCGCATGATCATAACTTTCCGCATAGCCTCTCGTTTTCCGCATAGGGGATCTGTTCAGCATTATTCCGAGTAAGGGAAACATTCCGAATAGAAGAATTCCAGATTTATTTTTCATGAGGTATTACTGTTTCATTTAAAGCTTCTAGTTTAGTTTTATTATTACCTGCCTTTATCATTTTAGTAGATTTAGACCAAAGCTCCCCCTTTTAGTCACCAACTACAACTATTCCACTTTTGACCGTGATCGATTCGAGAAGATACCGAGAACGAAACAACGATATATATCAATTGGGTACGAGCAACGCAAAAAGAGATCTTGCAAGCAAAAACCCTTTTATTAACCAACCAAAAGTCAGTTATTAGGTTGCTGCTTAGCCAATTCAGGAAGCAACGTTAGATCCGATATCCGCATCTCCAGTATTTTAGGGCTGAAAACTGAAGCCAAGAATGGCTATTATCATGTGACGGAGATTCGTCTGAAAAGGGAGGATGACAGAGAATACAAAATCCAGCAGGGATATTTTTCTATCATTCGCCTTGAGGATATCGAAGATATGTTGCTTATGATGACCCGGGATCAACTCACACATATTCCTCGTGAAGACATCATTGCCTTGAATACAACACTTCGTATGTTCACACGAAGCGTTGTTATCAAGAAACGAGTTGAAGATCTTCAGTTGGGAGTCGAAAGCTACCAAAGGAAGCTTAACCTAACCCGTCCAGTGAATCAAGTGTTACCTCAACATGTAGATAGATGTCCCTATACCAGCATTTCCGTCCCGAATTGCGGCATTTTCTACTTGAACAGTCGAGGGTTAATGAAGTTTATGAGGGTGGGTGAGCTTTATAAGTACAGTGATGGGACTCTCCTATACGTCAAAGGAAAGTTGGAGCATCTTAATTCGGGTGGGACTTTACCAGAGATGACTGAGGATTGGCACCAGGGTTATCGGCAGATGGCGAAGTATGTGATCAAGAAGATTGATCAAAAGCTCCGTGAACGTAGATTGATGAGGAGCTTGGAAAGATTCGTTGGTGGTAGACCATATTTAGTGCACCACAAGCTACTGCAACGATCCATCTAATGGGTCGTACATTTCAGGTCCACTTTATATTGGTTTTCAATTGTGAATATGTATATTTGTGAATATTGTGCTTGTACGGCTTGATGTAGTGTTAAGGTATGATAATTTTTCAAGAATTTCTCACGAGATTCTAAATCTTTCAAAATATATCATACTAAAGCACTACAACTATCCTTAATTAATTTAAGGGGGAGCATTAACATGTTCTATGGCCAAACATCGATTTCATTTTTTTTACCCAAAGACCGGTTAATCCATTCAATATCCCAAATATTAATGGTTAACATTTTGGATAAGGGGAGAAAATGGGATTAAGGAGATTTAAATGATACTTGGCTAAAAGATGAAAAAGACTTAACGATTATCCAACTTAATATGTGTAAAGCACGTGTTAAGGGGGAGCGTTTTTGATGAACAAAACACCTAAGGTACAAAACTTTTGATGACAATATCACAAGTACCTTAAGTGATTTTCAATGATTTTTCATGGTGGCTATACTTTCCCAAAACACGCTTATTTCACGACGGATGTGGTGACAAAAGGGTGGTAGGAATAGGTTTAGTCCAATGATTCATCAGAGCCGATGGAATCTTCCCAAGGACAATTCCCTAGTTAGATTTAGAAGTCCTAGGAAAGTTGGAGAAAGATTGTGAACGTAGATGAATGCCGACCAAGTACTTAAGCTAGCACTGGAACAATCACAACAAGGTGCTAGTGATGACGTATTGGTAAGCATTGAAGGGGTTGAAGAATGAAAAAGAATTGTAAAGATAAAGGGTGTAAAGAAAGAAGCCCTCCTTACAACTTTAGGCAGAAACCGGGTCAATACATATGCTATTGAGATCATTTTTGTTAATGATTCTCGATATTGAAGAAAGACATCATGGACCCAGTGATGCAATGCACAACCCTTCCCAACTAACTCAAATATCTCTCAAAAGGTATTTGTTTTAATCACACGGAGATCAACACGCTATCTATTGGTTTATTCACTCCGAATAGACTGGTATTGAAAAGGTGGCACTCCTCTCCAGCCATCGCTCACTAAATCAAAACGCACTATCGAGTCTAGAGCCAAGAGATCATCAAAAGTCTCATTAGGACACTTTTCATTTATTCCTTGCTTTCTCACACACTGTGAAAAGTAAGAGATTTTCATGAGTCCTACGCAGTATTCCTGTAATATTGCCAGAACATCCGAGTAATACGCAAG
Organism: Glebionis coronaria; assembly: GCA_025667525.1. NCBI lineage: Eukaryota > Viridiplantae > Streptophyta > Magnoliopsida > Asterales > Asteraceae > Glebionis > Glebionis coronaria. The sequence continues at coordinate 436,392,038 of CM046877.1, forward strand.
TATTACAATGAAGATGGAAATCCTGCTTGAGCCAACATCAAACAAGCTCATGGTAGGTTACACGTGCGGTTCTTTTAGAACCAATCTTGTGAAAAACTGGAAAGAAACAGTGGTTTAATTCTTAATTGAACTTAAACTCGTTCTAGGCCTCTACGCATTATCATATGATCTTGCCAGAACACTCAGAGTGACTCTTTATTGATCACAGTGACGAGTGGAAATCCTTCTAGTGTTAACATCAAACAACACTTGGTAGGTGACGTGTAAGATTCTTTATGAATTGAGCTCGTGATAACTGGAAAGCAACGATGGTGAAAATCTTAATTGAAATTCACTTGTTCCAAGTTTCATGAATTAACGGCTTCAAATCACAAGGATAATTTATCCAAGTGATTCACTCTTTATGCTCGCAGTCAGCTTTGGACGGTCGAATAAATAGAACGGGTTTACCCGCGAAATCCTGTCAGGAAGTTACTTAATTGAAACTATCCGTCACGGGTACGATATCTAATATCGTCCAACGGTCTTCACCGACCGGAGGTAAAATGCTACCGAATTAGAATAAAATGTCAAAGCCATTTTATTCGTGTCGTTGCTGTGTACCTGTTAAAGACGGTGGCGTTGCTGTTGAAGACGGTGGCGTTGCTGTGTACCAGTTGAAGACGGTGGTGTTGCGGTGTACCTGTAGAAGTCGTTCCCACATGCTTATGTTTTTCTGCATCAAAGTTCAGCAAAAATTCAAGAAAGTACAAGATGAAGTCTTCCGCTGTACCAAACTCTGAAGCTTTCGAGAATTCAACAAAAAGACATAAGTGTGTGGAACATGGAGTCGCGAGGAGGCAAATTTCACAAGAAGGCAAAGATCGCACGTGATTGGTCAAAAGAACAATGCTCTCAAGCCAAAGCCAAAAAGATCAAATCAAAATATTCACAACAAAAAGAAAGAAGAAAAGACTACGAGCTGAAGAACAAAGACTTAGTATAGTATGCTAGGTTTAGAACTTTGTAAACGTGGAGTGACCTCCCTTAGGGGGAGATTGTTAGAAATACGTTTTTACGTATATTAGAAGTATCGGTCACTCCACAAATATTATTAATGTTGTAATAGCTCGTAGTTAGTGTTACTTATTAAGTTAAGTAAGAAACCGGCCCATGGGCTTGTCATGGGCCGGCCCAAGTCCAAATAAGGCTTGGAAGTATAAATACCCCTTTCCTCCTTGGAAAGGGGTTGGTTGTTGTTCATTTCCTAGTTTCACTTGAATAAAAAGACACATAGTTTCTCTCACTTTCTCTCTCTAGTTTCTCTCTCTAGAAAACATCAACCCACTTCATAGAACGCTCCCCCTTAACACGTGCTTTACACATATTAAGTTGGATAATCGTTAAGTCTTTTTCATCTTTTAGCCAAGTATCATTTAAATATCAAACAACTTAGCAAATAAGCAATTCCAAAAATAAGCACATACCAAAACTTAAGACAAAAAGATTTTAGAAAAAGGTGAATAAGCTAAAATTTAAAAAATTTCGAAACACTAAATAAGCTGGGAATCAAAAAGCACTATTTATAAAAACTTAAACTTATATAAAAAAGAACAACTTATTTCTAAAAATGATTAACCATAAAGGTTAAGAAAAATAAGCACTTTTTTGAAGAAACTTTTAAAGATCACCTATTTAATAAACACAATCAAATAAGCTACATAATCAAATCATCAACAAGATTAAGATAAAACTACATGATTATCAAGATTAAGTAAAAGATTAAGAAAGATAGAATGAGAATTAAGAAAATAAGCTTGATTGATTAAAGATTAAAATCAAATGATTACAAGATTAAGGTTGATAAACTTGGAAAACTAGAGAGAAGAAAATTTAAGAAAAACTTGAAAAATAAACTACTACTAAAAATTAACCACCTAACCACCCTCCTAATGACACATTAGGAGGGTATTTATAGGAGGTGGGGAGATTACATTCTTAAGCTATCTTATTTCTTTCTTCTCGTCTAGACTCGACTTAATTTCTTTGTCTTTCTCGACGTCGTCTCGGGATTAGTCGATATTATTTGAACTTGTCTTATAATTTTCTTCTATATTTAGAATTGAGTTCTTCGACTTCATTAAACTTCCGTCTTTAGACTTTTTCTTCGATAAATCTTCAGAATTGGCCTTGGACTTCCGTTCTTTTTGCATTCTTGATCTTTCGACTTCGTCTTTAGTCTTTTTCTTCGATAAAAGCCCGTGATAACCCAAGTTTTCTTCCTTTTGCATCTTTTGGTCCTAGAACACAATAAAAACACAAACCACGCATAATTCCGAATTTTACGACATAAAATACACGTTTTGGTCTTGTTATTATTGGAAATAAGTGGTAAAAGGATAAGTGTTTTCACACATATTAAATCCCCTACACTTGACCATTGCAATGTCCTCATGCAATGCACTAATTTCAAAGCACGGGTTACATTTTTCATCATAGATAACCCACCTTGGCTTTTATTAAATACTAAACACTAAGAAAACTAAAAGAACAAAACAAGCAAGAAATCAAAGACTTACATTGGGTTTTTGGTTGTCATGAATGTTCATCATTCTCAAGTTTCACGTTCCTCATACCAAGCTTAAAAACGAGATTATTATTATTATAAGTTAGCAAACTAACACGAACTCATGTGGCCCAATTATTCACTTAGACTCCCTTATTCCTAGGTGTATCTCTTATAGTTTAATGTTGTCTTGAATGATCACGAGGATACATTGTTTGACTTATTTTGATAGTTATTTAAGCTGAAAACAAAGTGGGACGATTTAATCAATAGTTAGCTAAAGGACAAAATCTTTTAAAACTGCTTCTCGGGACCTCATAAAGTTCATATCTTGGCATAACTCGCTTCACGATTTGAGACCTTTCTCGGACCGATATTTGGCAGCGACTTCATACTTCAAATCTTTGAGAGACGTTCTTGAAATTATGGCCTTCTCTTCATAATAGGAATTTCTTCACTTGAAGTTTTGAGAGATTCTTCATATTTGGACCACGACTTCTTCATTTTTCTCCAATCTTTATTTTCGACTTTGTTATACAACGATCCACCTCCTTTTAGGACTTGGATCTATTTATCCTCATACCTTGCTAGGGTCTTTTCGGATAGACTTCTCCATGATCTTTTGGGGAGTACTTGCTTTTCGTCGTGTGTCTCGATCCTTCATATTGATTTTCGATAAATGATTCTTCACATCACTTTTGGATCTTTAGCAACAAAATGTAGCCCTCATGCCTTGTTAGGGCCTTTTCGGACTCGCCAATCTTCGCATCCCGCTTCAATAAGTTATGCCTTGGCTATGAACTCTAATTAATACGAGCAACTTATAAACGATCTTGTGCTAGAAGCTAAGTAACTTTTCAAATCGTACAACCTTATTTATTGCAGATAAATTTATTAGCAAGCGATGGGAGAATAGGCTTATAATCAACTCACATAAATTCACGAAAGAATACCAAACTTATAATTGACTCTATCATCTCTCGTTCTCCACAATTTAAAATCTCAAGGAATGAGACTCGTGGATGCTTAGCCAATTAAATCAAAGTTTTGGGTTTTCGAGTCATCTATAGGATCTTGCAAACTCTTAGACTTTTTCAAGTTTAGAAGTCGCATTTTAAAGTTCTCTTGATAAACAACTCTCTAGGATCAATTATAGGAACTTGCGAAAAGTTCTTGTTCTTAACCCGTGAGAGTTAAGACCTTCGCGTTTTAAAGTTCCCTAAATAAAAGCCTAGGAAAACTTGACTTATATACGTTAAGGATACTAGCTAGAGTAAACTTAGATAAGTAAACTCGGGTTGAGTCAAAATATTCACGACTATGAAAAATTTAAAACCACTTTATTAAACTTTTATTTTAGCAAGGAAGGCAAATAACGATAACAAAGGAAAATACTACTATATTACTAGGCCAAAATAGATTAAAAATTTTGAAAAATGTCGAAAAATTAAATTTTATAGTTAAAATGAGGAAAAATTCATGGAAAAGACCACTTACTTCGAAAGAAGTCCCCCCTACACTTGATATAAGCATTGTCCTTAATGTTTAAGCATATGGGAGTAAACTCCCCTACACTTAGGACATTGTGCACGCTGTTTAAATCTTGCTAAGGGAAGGGCAACTATAGTGATTTCAATGTGAACATATAAGATATGAAATATTGAATCACGACAGTTTAGGATAGAACCGGGAAGACGGGTACACGGGATCACGGTTTGTCAAAAGTCATCGAGAATGGATCTTTGAAGCTTTAATCCCTGCACAGAAGAAGAAACAAGACAAAAAACACATACGGGGCTCCCCCTACACTTATTATGAAAACGGTAAAGGATAGATCAACGGGTTGCCTCTCGAGAAGCGCTTGTTTTTGTTCACCGAGTCACGAGCCTGACTCGACCCAAAACTAGTTCATGGGAAACATGGTGAGGGATGGAATCATCTCATGAGAGATTTCCTCACCAAAGTACAACTTCACACGCTGGCTATTCACCTTAAAATTGGGCCCATTTGGGTGAGAAAGCTCAATGGTGCCATAGGGAAAGACTTTGGCGATGGTGAATGGACCAGACCAGCGGCTCTTCAACTTGCCCGAGAAGATCTTCAACCGAGTGTTAAAAAGTAAGACTTGATCACCAACGTGGAACTCTCGGTTCTTAATCCTTGCATCATGGATGATCTTGGTCTTCTACTTGTAGATCAGTGAGTTCTCGTAAGCTTCATTCCTCAGTTCATTAAGCTCGTTGAGTTGAATCTTCCGAAGATCACTGGCTTTGTTGATGTCGAAGTTAGCCCACTTCAAGGCCCAGTATGCCTTATGTTCTAGCTCAATAGGGAGGTGGCATGCTTTCTCGTACACAAGACGATAAGGTGTACAACCGATCGGCATCTTATAGGCGGTACGGAAAGCCCAAAAAGCATCATCTAACTTATCAGCCCACGAGGCACGATGCTCTCCTACAGTACGCTCAAGAATTCGCTTCAATCCACGGTTAGATATCTCGGCTTGTGTGACAACCCTGGTTTTGAGGTTCGTCACTTAGTTTTATTTTGTGCTAGTTACGTGTCTTTACGTGTTTATGTGCTTGGTATAGATTGTGGTTTGGATATCGTTTCCGGTACAGTATACCTTGTGAGTTAAACTATGTGAGATGATTTCATGTTCATGAGCTCACATGGTAGTGACTATGAAATGAGATGGTGTTATTTAGTGGTTTTACGTATACGTATATGTATTATAGAAAATCGTATTTTTACGATTTACGGTTTAGCATTTAGAGGTCTGGATGAGGTAACTAGTCATATGGATATTTTTCGGGATGGTTTTAAGTCATTTAGGACTTAGTTATAAAGTTTATTTCAAAATTTGAGATTTTTTATAAAAGTGTATATTCTATGTCTTTTACGGTAAACGCGCAAATTTGACTAGTTTTACGGTTTTGAGGTTTTGGAGGTTTTAGGAGCTGAAATAAATTAAGGTAAATTAAGGTATTATCAATAACATAATAATAAGTAATATAAAGAAAAAAAATAAAAAAAGGCTATATAGTCGGTTTTAGGCCGATTAAAAAAAAGGAAAGTTTGTAATGGGCTTGGACTAGTACATAAGGTATTATTAAAACAATACTAGTGGAAAAAAAAGAGGAGACGATACATAAAAAAAAAAGAAACGCAGCTATGGAGGAAAAAAAAGAGAAGAAGAAAAATTAGGGTTTTCAAAATCTTGATCTTTGATCAATTGAAGGTACTATCTTGTTTTAATATTTGTTCTTATTTAATTAAACATGTATACATCCTCTTATGATGGATTTTAGGTTAGGGTTTCAATTAAAAACAGTATATTAATGTTATATTAGTGATATTATGATGATTAAATAAATTAGGGCTTGTAATTAAAGGGGTTATGGGTAATTAATTAAGTTAATTTGATTAAACCCGTTTTTAAAAACTGGGCAGAATTTTGAGTCAATTGTTTTGATCATATCGGAAGTTCTATAAACTCTTATTTTGCGATCCAAGTATCCCTAAAAAGGTAATTGAAGTTGCTTTCCAATGCAAGAAACGAGAACTAAATTGGAGGTAGGGAAGTGGGTCAAAAACAGGTTACAACAGTCGAAAGTCAAAACAGTTTTGAAGTCAGCCTGTTTTCTTTTTAAGTTTTGGGTTGTTTGGGGTACTTAAGGTTGCATTGGGATCTTCTAACGAACATGAGAGATGGTTTATATATTATAGTAAGTATCTGCATTGGGGCTAAGGTTGTGGTTTAGGGTAAGACACCCTAGTCATAACAAACCTTTTGTATGTTTAAAATCAGTGAATCTGGAATGACAAAAGTATATATATATATATATATATATATATATATATATATATATATATATATATATATATATATATATATATATATATATATATATATATATATATATATATATATATATATATATATATATATATATATATATATATATATATATATATATATATATATATATATATATATATATATATATATATATATATCGGGGCCTTAGCAGTAGCTTTAAGGTTGGGGCAAATGAGAGATGTTAGATAACATATGTAAGGACATAAATATTCCCTTTACAGAGATCATGGGTGTGTTTAGGTGGGTTTTTGGCTTATAGTTTGGATATCTAAAAATGGGACTGTTTTTGATAGCATCGGTGTTGCCCTCTACGTGCGATTGCAAAAGTTCGATCATTGGTTGATTGTCCATGGTGACAATAGGTGGAGTAATGAATTCGGCTTGAGCTACTTTCTTCTTACGAGCACGAGTACGCATGCACACCTACAAAAGGAAAAACAAAATAGATAAGAAATATATTTGGTTTTTTTATGTTTTTCTATTTTTTGTATTTTTAAATTTTTTAGGATTTTTGAAAATTTTTAAAGCAAGGAAAATAACGTTAAAAAATGAACGGATCCCAAAATCCAGCGCGTCTCTCACTAAAAACTGTTAATCTTAACGAAAAGAGCCGGCAGCGGCGCCATTTAATACAAGGTTTTTAAGCTCGTATGAAAGTTCGTTTTTCCAATCTTTTCGAATTGATTACAAGTTGAAAGTGAGACTCAATTGTTCTTGGTGGAAAATAAAAAGGTTTCGTTATCTATTTTAAACTAAAAATGAAGACTTTAAAAATTGAAAAGTAATTGATTAAAACTTTTAAAAATGTAAACTTTAAATCTTTAAACTAAAATAAGACAAGTTAGAAATAAGCTAAGTAAAAAAGGCGGGAAAAGTAAAATTCAAATACTGTGGAAACAAACCCTTATCCTGAATACAATCCGGGAAGTGAATCTTATCCAGAATCTATCTTGGAGGCGTTATCCGGAATGATGAAATGAAGCTTATCCGGAGAAATGGAGTTGTGGTGCTTATCCGGAATGACTTATCCGGAATCCAAAAGAAGAGACTTATCCGGAATAATTGTCCGGAATGAACTTGTTAAGCTTATCCGGAATTCTTGACCGAGAGCTTATCCGGAATATTTCTCGAACACTATCCGGAATAAATTGTTGAAAAACTTATCCGGAATCCACCAGAATTACTTATCCGGAATGAAAACTAAGTGACTTATCCGCAATATTTGAAATATACCCTATCCGGAATATCTGAAATGTTGTTAATCCGGAATAATCAAAGATACAGCTATTCGGAATAACTAGGGGATGACTATCCGGAATGAAGAACTAGGTGCAATTCGGAATAAAAGGGTTAAGATCCTTATCCGGAATAAGCTATTGTGAAGCTTATCCGGAATATTCTGCTACGACCACTAATCGGAATAAAGGGGTCTAAAGAACCCGGATATCAAACAACTTAGCAAATAAGCAATTCCAAAAATAAGCACATACCAAAACTTAAGCCAAAAAGATTTTAGAAAAAGGTGAATAAGCTAAAATTTAAAAACTTTCGAAACACTAAATAAACTAGGAATCAAAAAGGACTATTTATAAAAACTTAAACTTAAATAAAAAAGAACAACTTATTTCTAAAAATGATTAACCATAAAGGTTAAGAAAAATAAGCACTTTTTTGACGAAACTTTTTAAGATCACCAATTTAATAAACACAATCAAATAAGCTACATAATCAAATCATCAACAAGATTAAGATAAAACTACATGATTATCAAGATTAAGTAAAAGATTAAGAAAGGTAGAATGAGAATTAAGAAAATAAGTTTGATTGATTAAAGATTAAAATCAAATGATTACAAGATTAAGGTTGATAAACTTGGAAAACTAGAGAGAAGAAAACTTAAGAAAAACTTGAAAAATAAACTACTACTAAAAATTAACCACCTAACCACCCTCCTAATGACACATTAGGAGGGTATTTATAGGAGGTGGGGAGATTACATGCTTAAGCTATCTTATTTCTTTCTTCTCGTCTCGACTCGACTTAATTTCTTTGTCTTTCTCGACGTCGTCTCGGGATTAGTCGATATTAGTTGAACTTGTCTTATAATTTTCTTCTATATTGATACTTGAGTTCTTCGACTTCATTAAACTTCCGTCTTTAGACTTTTTCTTCGATAAATCTTCAGAATTGGCCTTGGACTTCCGTTCTTTTTGCATTCGCGATATTTTGACTTCGTCTTTAGTCTTTTTCTTCGATAAAATCCCGTGATAACCCATGTTCTCTTCCTTTTGCATCTTTTGGTCCTAAAACACAATAAAAACACAAACCACGCATAATTCCGACTTCTACGACATAAAATACACGCTTTGGTCTTGTTATTATTGGAAATAAGTGGTAAAAGGATAAGTGTTTTCACACTTATTAAACATCTTATGCAACACAAAATCAGATAGTACCAACTTGGTTCTGAATTGGATTTTTTTATGGATTGCGTTCAGTGAATGGCGAAGGGTTATCAATGGTTTCGCTGGCAAAATAAGTTTTAAAAAATGAGGATATTCAAATTAAAGAATATGAGATAGCAGTTAAAGAAACAAATATGCAAGAAAATTTAACATACCATTTGGATATGCAGAGGTTGGAATACTGATCTGGAATCCCATGTACACCAAAGAAGACATTAGATTAGTAGCGCTTGATGAAGAATGCCATACACAATAAACGTTTTCGCTAAGAAAGAAATTTCTTGAAAATCAGAACATTGAATTTAATGAAGACGAGAAAGCAGTTAAACAAATAAATATGCAAGCAAAACTGAACTTACCATTTGGATTTGCATGGGATGAAATACTGAGCTGGAATCCCACAAACACCGAAGAAGACGTAACTCTCGGTAAGCAGTTAGTTAAGGAGGCACGAGAGTATCAGATGATGATAATACTTGTCTCTTTTGTCAAATGAAGAAATGGTTTCTCGCCACCTGAAGCTTCGATTAATGTTAAAGTCTTCTACACAAAACATCCATTTTTTTTAATGTTATATAAATAAATCATATTTGGGAGGGTGCATAAGTTAAAGAAAGTTTCACATTAGTTATTATAAAATCATTTTATCATTCAGATTAAATTCATCTTTATCTGTTTGTGTGATTCCTGCAATCACGTCTCCTTAATCTATACACAACTCAGTACGTAAAATGCTAAATGACAAAAAATGAATGCTCGAATTCAACATTTGAGAAGTGTACTCTGACCACATTCAGAGTTTGTATCCAATGATGCATGTGATGGAGATGGAATTGAAACACCAAGTCCATCCAACGTACATTAACTGCATTTATGTACTCTTGTCGTTAGTTTCATCATTTTAGATTATGTATAAAAAAAGTCGATAATCCTTAAGTGTGTAAATAGATTTCAGGCATATAAATTGGGTCAAAAAGGTTATTATTTAAAGAAAAACAAAAAAATGATACATCTAAGTTAGAATAAGTTAAAAAAGTTCATCAAAATTACAATGTTTAAAGATAATAATCAAGCAACCCTTTTTTCGTCGTTAAATATTTGGATCATACCTACATTCTATTGTCCCTGCACGATGAAAAGAAATCGTTAATATAATTGTTGCATCATGCCAAGCGCATGGTACTACAGAGATGGTCAATGTAGAGAGTGTTAGGGTATAGTTTTTAAACTGATTAAATTATAAGATGTACCAAAACAGATACCGGTTTAACCTGGATTGAGAACAAAATAATGATCTAAGAAGCAACTTGTGCATACATATTGAAGCGTTCTTTGAGCTTAAAGGTATTTGTACTGCTAGAAAACGGCATCGTAATGCTTTCAAGGTAAATTTGACATTTTCTGAATTAATTATCTTCAAATGATTTTACTTGGCAGAGATCTTCTAGCGGATGTTGCTATGTATTGAGTCTCTTGGTGTCGGAAGGGTTAGAAAATTATTTCACGCACTTCGGATATCACGTCCTTTGCTTGAGTTACTACATATTACAAGTGTTTATTTCATGCAGTTAGAAGATAAGAATTTCACAGCACATATTTACGTTGAACCTGCGTAGAAGTGGAACTTTCCCCTTCTGTATGTGTAGCTCGAGATGTCGAGTGCTAGAAGACAGTTGTTTGCTTTTAATATTAAGAGTAACTACACGTCTACGGCTTTGTTGGCTCTCTCAGAATCAACAAGATCTACCTTGATTCAGGCCAAAGTGTATAATACAAAACATATAATCTTAAGCAGAAGTTTGGCCTTATACTGGTGAGTGAATTAAATTTTCATCCGAAGAAAGCACTTTTAAAGTAATTGCTCTTATTCCCTCTTGACACATCAAACCTCGGTGCCAATGCTACAAAAGTTCCTATTGGCCAACATAAATATATGTAAATACAGCTTACAAGATATTGATAAAGTTATGAATTGATAAATTTCTTGATAAACGAACAAAACAATATATGTTGTGGTACTAACAGGTTCTATCTAGTCAACTAAGAATGCCATACCTGGAACTAAAATGTCGCCTCTGAAATCATAAATTGGGACGGGTGCTGAATCAATATCCATCATGTCTGCCATTTGATTAGTAACCTAACATTTGGAATAATAAAAGTTGACAGAAGCATTATGCATTGGAATTTGCAGATATATTGAACTACTTTTGTAGTCATTAGTTCAGACTGAGAAGAATTAACTTTAACTTTTGTGGTCAAACTAATAGTTTCAATCAAATTTGAGTCAGTAGATAAATGTACCTCATACGTAACAAGAACTTATCCTAACCCTATGCTTATATCTTGGTAACTTGAGTGTCTATATTAATAGGTTGAATTTGAAGTCATAAAAGTATAAAAACCGATTATAAAGTCACTCTTCCTTGTAACAAAAGCCTGATGTTTACCAATACTGAAGTTACATCGTTCCATTGAGGCATTAAAAAGGTTGTAGGCTGCTGGTGTTACGGTACCTATTAGAGGCTGTAATGAAAAACCACATGTAAATTAAGTTTATATAAATAAGAAAACATGATCAAGCATAGGTTAATAATAGACTTACATGTTTTGTTTTTGATGTAGAACTTGCTTCCTTGATCATATTGGGATACAAAAAGAGTTTAACATACCATTCGATCAAAAATATCCAAATACAGAGTTTACAGAGATTACAGAGTTTAACAGAGTTTAACTTAGCTGTATTTATGCAGAGAAGAAATGTTTTCTTAAAATGAGGAGTAGCTGTAGAAAATTCGGGTCCCGGCTTGGTCAACCAGTGTTGCCTAGGTAATTTACCGGGATATGCCTTCCTTGTTGGGTGGGGGACTCGGTACCAAAAAGGTACACGGACTTAAGATGGTTCCGCCAAATAATTTTTTTAAGAAGCTTTAATATGTCTGATAACGCAACCTGCATATTGGACACAAAAAGAGTTTAACATTTGTGCTCTTAGTATAATCTCATAATGTCTTTTGATTCCAAATATAGAGTTGGTGGTGAATTTTTTAAGTCGAGCTAACAAACAGGTGGTCACATGTTGTTTGAGATTAGCAAAACTCGTGGTATGCACAGGAGATTATGGAACGACTCCCTTAGAAGGAGGAATCCTGAGCAAAATACATAATATGAAAACACAAAGCATAAACGGGCGAAGCTAATAACAGGAAACACAGTCAGATAACGACTCACTTTGACTTTCCCTCTTGATTTCTTATAATAGGAGTCTTATGTTAGTTACAGCTGTCATTAAGATTTCTTGCTAACGTGGAATACCAAATGTCATGTTCATCTCACTACGTCCAGCAAGATGAAATTTGTTGAGCCTGGAAAAATAAGTGCAAGTTTGGTTCAACATAATGCAAGAAACTTTAATAACTATAAATACAACGAAACGTGCAAAAATTGTGATGTTTTTAATTTGGTTATATAGCTATTGTCTCTAACATGTATCAGCTACTTGTCTCCCATCTGAACGGATTGCTGACTGAGTTGGATAAGGTCTGATACTGACACGAAACTAAGTTTTGAACTGTATTAAAAAATTTAGCTGTTTTTTTTTTGTCTAATTAGATCTTTGTGTCACAGAATCTTGTGTATGACCTGGCGGGTACCACCATCCCTATATCTGATGAGGACCAATGATGACTTGGCCTCGCTAATAGGGATTGAAAAGATAATATACCATTTGATCAAAGCTCGTAAACAACCACACCTGACCACACCATTCACAGCAGATACAAAGTTCAAAAAAATAATCCTGGTGCGTAAAAGAAGGGAATCTTCATAAACATGCCACACAACGTAGAGATAAAAACACCTACGGAAATGGTGCTAGACTTGAAAAGATATACAACGAAAAACACTGTTGTATTGGATGGCATCGTTCCTTGGCCCTGCATAACATGAACAAAAAGGTAAACCGTTAATTGTAAAATAAATGAGTTAGACCATCAGTCGTTATTATACATAAAATTGGTAGCCCCCTTAGTTCAGATGAATTCCATATCATGAGTGATATAGATAAATATGTGAATATTAATTTATGATAAAAAAAACAGTCACTTATCAGAATGTATAGTATATACCTAAGTGGTGGTAGTTTTAGCGCCTTGTCAACCATCCCAGTTGCAGGATACATCAATTCTACAAGGTACCTCACAACACCTGCCTACACAATGTGCGCCTTGTTTTCGTGAAATATTGACAAGTTAAATAAAACCGTGGCTGCATCTTTTTCCCCCCTTGGAGTTCCAATTCCTAGTAAATCGACAAGTGCTCTAATTGCTCCAGACCTTCCAATCCATCCAACAAAGTTGGACTTCTAATGTTGATAAAAAGCATACGGACAGTGCATGTGCATTAAGTAAAACCATGGTTATTGGCTGTTAGTAATCCATTTTTGCCAATTTTTTATAGTGTGATTTCATAGTGTGGACCTTGGTTATTGGCTCTTAGTAATCCACTTTTGCCGTTAGCAGGAGGTAGAGAAGTGGACTCATTTTCTTTTTTTTATCCAATTTTTTATGCAGTGGTATCCGATGCGTTAGTACCTGACCTCGTTTCACGAATTTATTGTATGCTCTACTTGTGACACCATCTCCACATAAGGAAGTGCAGTTTTACCTGCAAGCACCTCACCACTTATTGATTCAGTAAGATCTATTGCACTCAATCCTTGAATTGCATTTCCCTTTCAAAACTACTCAAAATCTTACCTGCAATTGTATTCAATTTCCTTTTTTTCTTATTTTTCTTTTTTTGGGTTGTATTAGTAGTTGCAGTCTTACGAAACTCAGTTGTAGATTAAAAAATAAAGAGAAAGATGCTTAATTGGACACGTAAATATACCATATTTTGAGAGTATAGACATCCTTGCATGCTCCTTCTAAGTCCAAACCAACTTTGACGTATCTAAATGTATGATCTGCGTATAAAGTATATGTATTTTGCATACCATTCAGTCTATCATTCTCAGCCAGTGTCTCGGGGTATCAGTCAGATCTGTCAGCCAACTTTGTAATAGTAACTAATCTAATCCACAAAACTGATATAAAAGATAGAACAATAGTTAAATAAATTTGATATAATCCAAACATATAGTTAACTTTTCCCTTAATTGGTCTACGAAAAACCAGCTGGCAGTAAATGTAAATGTAAATAAAGGATCAAGGTATAAAGGTGTCCCACTAACAAAGGGATTGTGGATTCATGTCCCAAATATGACAAATGAGTGAGTAGACAAGTTTAACACACTTATCAATTTTAACGCGACACAACTGTTGATTAAAGTAACAAAATAGACCTAATTTCACCAGTGAATGCACCTCTTCAGAATGCGGCCATGGCTGATTTCTTCAAACTACAATAACGTAACGGTGTTGGGCCACATATTGTTGCATTGTGTCTGCAAACTGACCACATAGTGTATCAGTTTAGAAGAAAGTATCATCCACACCTATATGCTTATGGTTTCCTACTAGACGAGTACCCGCGCTTAGCGGCGGAATTTGGTTAGTGGCAAATAATTTACAGTATGCGATATTGTGGTAAGTGTTTCGTGTACGTTCAAAATAAAACATGAAAAGATCAAATTGAAATTATAGAATGTTTTAACATATGACAATATAATGTTAGATAAAATATTAAATAAACATGTATCAAAAAGCCTATAAAAACTTTTAGTAAAGCTGAAACTAAAACATTACATCACAGTTTATGAGCTAAATAATAACACAAGTTACTCGTTACGTAAACCCTACATATTATATTAGTTGATAAACAATTTAGAAAACCGGGTTAATCCGAGTTTACCCGATGACTCGACCAGGTCGATTTAAAAACCGGGTTTCAAAACATTGAAAAATGACATCGCTCATAACTTCATATGTTTATTTATTTTCGTTGCACGTCAATAATTCATCTCCAACTGACTTTAGTGTGTTCACATAATATAGTTTATATATACATTAAGATGTTTAATTTATAAATGTAGTATAGATTAGTGGGACCCACATTTTTCAACCATTCAACATTTTCAACTTTCAACCAAATGGATACACCCTTTATAATGTAGTATAGATAAATATAGTATAGGTTAGTGGGACCCACATTTTTCAACCATTCAATATTTTCAACTTTCAACCAAAGGGATAGACCCTTTATAATGTAGTATAGATATAGATAAATGTAGTATATATTTCAACCATTCAATATTTTCAACTTTCAACCAAAAGGATACACCCTTTATAATGTAGTATAGATAAATGTAGTATAGGTTAGTAGGACCCACATTTTTTAACCATTCAACATTTTCAGCTTTCAAACAAAGGGATACACCCTTTATAATGTAGTATAGGTTAGCGGGACCCACATTTTTCAACCATTCAACATTTTCAACTTTCAGCCAAAGGGATACACCCTTTATAATGTAGTATAGATAAATGTAGTATATATTAGCGGGACCCACATTTTTCAACCATTCAACATTTTCAACTTTCAACCAAAGGGATACACCCTTTATAATGTAGTATAGATAAATGTAGTATAAATTAGTGGGACCCACATTTTTCAACCATTCAATATTTTCACCTTTCAACCAAAGGGATACACCCTTTATAATGTAGTATAGGTTAGTGGGACCCACATTTCTAAACCATTCAACATTTTCAACTTTCAGCCAAAGGGATACACCCTTTATAATTTAGTATAAATAAATGTAGTATAGATTAGCGGGACCCACATTTTTCAACCATTCAACATTTTCAACTTTCAACCAAAGGGATACACCCTATAATGTAGTATAGATTAGCGGGACCCACATTTTTCAACCATTCAATATTTTTAACTTTCAACCAAAGGGATACACCCTTTATAATGTAGTATAGATAAATGTAGTATATAGATTAGTGGGACCCACGTTTTTCAACCATTCAACATTTTCAACTTTCAACCAAAGGGATACACCCTTTATAATGTAGTATAGATAAATGTAGTATAGGTTAGTAGGGCCCACATTTTTCAACCATTCAACATTTTCAATTTTCAACCAAAGGGATACACCATTTATAATGTAGTATAGATAAATGTAGTATAGGTTATTGGGACCCATATTTGTCAACCATTCAACATTTTCAACTTTCAACCAAAGGGATACACCCTTTATAATATAGTATAGATAAATGTAGTATAGATTAGTGGGACTCATATTTTTCAACCATTCAACATTTTCAACTTTCAACCAAAGGGATACACCCTTTATAATGTAGTATAGATAAATGTAATATCGATGAGTGGGACCCATATTTTTCAACCCTTTAACATTTTCAACTTTCAACTAAAGGGATACACCCTTTATAATGTAGTATAGATAAATGTAGTATAGATTAGTGGGACCCACACTTTTCAACCATTCAATAGTTTCAACTTTCAACCAAAAGGATACACCTTTTATAATGTAGTATAGATAAATGTAGTATAGGTTAGTAAGACCCACATTTTTTAACCATTCAACATTTTCAGCTTTCAACCAATGGGATACACCCTTTATAATATAGTATAGGTTAGTGGGACCCACATTTTTCAACCATTCAACATTTTCAACTTTCAGCCAAAGGGATACACCCTTTATAATGTAGTATAGATAAATGTAGTATATATTAGCGGGACCCACATTTTTCAACCATTCAACATTTTCAACTTTCAACCAAAGGGATACACCCTTTATAATGTAGTATAGATAAATGTAGTATAGATTAGTGGGACCCACATTTTTCAACCATTCAATATTTTCAACTTTCAACCAAAGGGATACACCCTTTATAATGTAGTATAGGTTAGTGGGACCCACATTTTTCAACCATTAAACATTTTCAACTTTCAGCCAAAGGGATACACCCTTTATAATGTAGTATAGATAAATGTAATATAGATTAGCGGGACCCACATTTTTCAACCATTCAAAATTTTCAACTTTCAACCAAAGGGATACACCCATTATAATGTAGTATAGATATAGATAAATGTAGTATAGATTTGCGGGACCCACATTTTTCAACCATTCAATATTTTCAACTTTCAACCAAAGGGATACACCCTTTATAATGTAGTATAGATAAATGTAGTATAGGTTAGTAGGGCCTACATTTTTCAACCATTCAACATTTTCAATATTCAATTAAAGGGATACACCATTTTTAATGTAGTATAGATAAATGTAGTATAGGTTAATGGGACCCATATATTTCAACCATTCAACATTTTCAACTTTCAACCAAAGGGATACACCCTTTATAATATAGTATAGATAAATGTAGTATAGATTAGTGGGACTCATATTTTTCAACCATTCAACATTTTCAACTTTCAACCAAAGGGATACACCCTTTATAATGTAGTATAGATAAATGTAATATAGATGAGTGGGACCCATATTTTTCAACCATTTAACATTTTCAACTTTCAACTAAAGGGATACACCCTTTATAATGTAGTATAGATAAATGTAGTATAGATTAGTGGGACCCACACTTTTCAACCACTCAATATTCAACTTTCAACCAAAAGGATACACCCTTTATAATGTAGTATAGATAAATGTAGTATAGGTTAGTAAGACCCACATTTTTTAACCATTCAATATTTTCAGCTTTCAACCAATGGGATACACCCTTTATAATGTAGTATAGGTTAGTGGGACCCACATTTTTCAACCATTCAACATTTTCAACTTTCAGCCAAAGAGATACACCCTTTATAATGTAGTATAGATAAATGTAGTATATATTAGCGGGACCCACAGTTTTCAACCATTCAACATTTTCAACTTTCAACCAAAGGGATACACCCTTTATAATGTAGTATAGATAAATGTAGTATAGATTAGTGGGACCCACATTTTTCAACCATTCAATATTTTCAACTTTCAACCAAAGGGATACACCCTTTATAATGTAGTATAGGTTAGTGGGACCCACATTTTTCAACCATTCAACATTTTCAACTTTCAGCCAAAGGGATACACCCTTTATAATGTAGTATAGATAAATGTAGTATAGATTAGCGGGACCCACATTTTTCAACCATTCAACATTTTCAACTTTCAACCAAAGGGATACACCCTTTATAATGTAGTATAGATATATATAAATGTAGTATAGATTTGCGGGACCCACATTTTTCAACCATTCAATATTTTCAACTTTCAACCAAAGGGATACACCCTTTATAATGTAGTATAGATATGCTTAAGCACTGATGATTATGCATCTATTTTTGGGAGGTGTAAGTAGCTAAATTGATAAACCTAAACTTTGAACGAAAAGAAAAGACTACCTCTGGATCCAGAGACTAATTTTCCACTACTTTGTCAAACACCATCATGTTAATGTCTTATCTTTATTCAGCTACAACATAATATTATAATAACATAATGCGTGATTTGTCACTCGCTTTCAAGCTACATCTTAAACAGGACCAATGAGATCATTTGAAGTATATGGACGGAAAATAAATTCAGTCACTTTATCTGCATAAAATTAGAAAGGCTAGTAGAATAGGAAGCCTATAATACGCACCATCAGTAATATAAATTTACGGGTGATGGGGATTGCACATTTAAGCGGATGCACAACTAATCTCCTCAACAACGGTTTTTCCTCCATATTACACTATTGTGTATTCCTGTGTTCATTGTTGTGAGACACGACAGCAGTTGTAGGTATTAAATTTGGAGAGATTGTATCAGGAATTCGGAAACCAACATATGGCGATGATGAAAGTGGACGAATAGATGTTGATACAGAGCCCCACAAGAGTGGGATGTCTGATATATGGTTTATACATAGACATGAATAAAGATTGTTAGCATAATGGTCATTTTTAATTTATCAAATTTTAGCACCCCTTGCTATCTATTTAAGCATAGCTGAGTATTTACGAATTACCATAATACGTAACAATTATTCTTATTTCAACAAATTACATAACACGATATGAAATTCCTCTTTTGTCAATGGCTTTGCACGTCCCTATCTAATCAATGATAAAAGTTTTATTTTCGTAGGTGAGTGACAAAGAAACCTACCTTCTATGATCATGTCTTCAGATGATACACATGTCCGAACATTAGAACTTTTAGAGTCTCATTTTACTTCATGATGAAATCTACGCAAGTTAGACTTTTGAACCAGGAAAACGTTGCATGTTTGGCTGATAATGATATTTGGCTTGTTGT
The DNA here is from genome assembly GCA_025667525.1 of Glebionis coronaria. Classification (NCBI taxonomy): domain Eukaryota; kingdom Viridiplantae; phylum Streptophyta; class Magnoliopsida; order Asterales; family Asteraceae; genus Glebionis; species Glebionis coronaria. Next base: position 436,411,204 of record CM046877.1, read on the forward strand.
AGATACAAAAACAGCTAATACATATTACAAGTGAAGTTTCTAATGTATAAAAGTTGGTATCTTTAACTTTTTGTGAAATGCACCTTGCTTGACCTTGATCTTAATAAGCACTAGGTACACCTGATCTAACCACATGAATCATTGCTTGCCAAAAATTGGTTATTTTAATTAGTAGTATCCTGATAAGAAAATTCCAAACAGACCCTATAAGTAGTGTAATTTAGATACCAAACAACCCCTAAAATAAGTTACTATAATTTTAATAAACAAATCCCAAAAATACCTTATAAGAAATGCAATTAGAATTACCCGTTGAGGATAGCCCAAAGGTTCATTATTGTCGTGCAATTAAATGATAGCGCATTATGGGCTAAGGGTGGATATAACGATGACAGATGTGCTGGAATTTTAATCGCATTTCTTAAAGTGCTGAAATAGATGGTGTTTGGGTGTGTTTATACTCCAATAGGAAAGCAGATTGACTACGACCTGAAAACACAATAATTAGATGCTCACTTCCAAGATACAATGCCACCCCACTCCACCTACACAGCTAAATATGAAGTTTTATGTGACACTTTCATTGTACCTTGTTTTTTATGATTCTGCGTTATCCTGCGTGTGTCCGTCATGATCATCGTCTCGCCAATTATTTTCTATTCTTTGAAGCAGTACATGACCCGAGCCAGATGACATATCATTTTCCCTCAAGTTAATGTCATGTTTAAGCGTCTTGATTCCAGAAGACTCGTTTATCAGATCTGTCACATGTTCACTTTCTGTCTGGATGTCTGAATGTTCTCTTTCCAACGCTTTTTTAACACTAAACAGTAACGCATTATTTCCACATAGCAATGCTACAGAAATAAGTCAAACAAAACTGATACTCCCTCCGTCCCAAAATTATAGTCCCTCTTTCCTTTTTGGGTTGTCCCAAATTAATTGTCCACTTATAAAACTTCTAAAAATAGATAGGAATTTTAGATCGAGATTACTAGATTACCCTTAATTGAATTCATAATTACAAACTTTTGAAAGGTTTTAAGTTAATTGGTTAAGGGTAAAACTGTCTTTCTGTAAAAAGTAAGAGAGAGAAAGCTGAAAATGTGGTACTTTTTCTTAAACTGTGTGTTTTTTGTCGGGGGACAATAATTTTGGGACGGAGGGAGTATTACCAATATCAAATTCCCCACAACCAGATGAATCCAATCCTGGGAAGCTTCTAGTTACTTTATTAACGGATACTTCATCCAAATCGTTGCACTTTCCTGTGTCCCGGTCTCCAGGAACAACATGGTATGGAATGTCTAAAAAAGGGCCCAATAAATTGTGCACTTGTTGACCTAAAAGTGTCGATTTGCTTTGAGTCAACTCTTATCCTTGAGTAGATACATCTTCTAATACAATCAACATATCATTAGATTGAAAATAGAAAATGTACAGATGAATTAACTATACCATGGTTTAACACTATTTATTGCATCCTACCTTCAGGTGTATGTATTGTGTCGTTCGTCGTCAAATGAATTAACAATAACATTAGTGAAATTTGAGGGGATAATAGAGTCAACATCACTGGAACCTGTGCGGCATATTTTCAGTCAGAATTATAAAAGGTGTTGTAGTTATCTTAACTTGTCGAGTTGGTCAGGCGATTCAGGGTTATGTCGACATGGTTTGTGATCAACTTCAGTTTGGAGAAAGAGTCGTTGCAGTTCATTGTGTGCAAGAATTAAAAAAAAGGATATCAGTAAAAATGCAAGATCAATGAGGAAACTCAAACTTGCTTGTGAGAAAGCTAAGAGAGTTCTGTCATCGACAATACAAACCACGATTGAAATAGATTCCTTATATGAAGGACTTGATTTCTCGATGAAATTTACGCGTGCAAAATTCATAGAGCTTAATGTTGAGAAATGTTTGACAGATGGAAATACGGACATGATTGATGTTGACGATATCTTTCTTGTTGGTTGTTCAACTCGGATTCCCGAGGTACATCAAATTCTGAGTGAATTTTTTTGCTGGAAACGACTGCACAAAAGCATCAATGCAGATGAAGTTGTTGCTTATGAGGCAACAGTCTTAGCTGCAAATTGGTAATGGCTGTAAAGCCGTGAAGGGTTTGATTCTTTTATATGTGACCCCTCTATGATGTTTGATATTAATAATGCAACAATGAATTCAAATAAATAACTTTAACATCAACTTAATAATAAATTATTTGCACTTAAATCAATTGCAAAAGCGTTGCCGTTAAATATTTGAAAATAAAGATAAAAATTGCAAGCCTTACTTGTGCCTGCCTAGCCTTGGTGGACATGATTTTAGTATTTCTTGTTTAGAAAAACAGAACGGAGATGTCTGTTGCTTTCTTCCTCATCTGATACGATTCTGGCAGAGACAAGACAAAGAAAACTATTATTATCTATTTTATTAGCTTATTTACTTTCCTTTTATTATTTCTTGATGAAAAAGTTTATCTTCTATTATATATAGAGATATAGGTCTGTAATGTTATTATGGAGAGAAATATGAATATGGTTTATTTTGGTTGATTGTTTTCTTAGTTAACGGGGAGAGCTTATTCGACCTCTCGAACGTCGATTACTTATCTTTACTGTTCTTTTCATCTCTTTAATCGATCCGGTTCATATCAATTGGTATCAGAGCTGTTTCGATTCTAGGGTTTTCAAAAAAAAAAAAAAAAAAAAAAAAAGTTCATTTGGCTACTGTTGTTTATCTGCTACTGTTCATAAAAAAAAAGTTGCTGTAATGGAATCAAAGAGTTTGGAAGAAGGGTTAATTGAGGTCATGAAGATGATGAAAGAGTTACGGTCCACGTTCTTGTTGCACCATTCTACACTAACAGAATCTATAAGACAGGCGCGTCAAGATTGCTCATTGCGGATTGAGAAGATTCAAGGATCGATAAAATCAGTGAAGGAAGAGATTAATAAGGAGGGACAAGTCGATTCTTCAAGGGTCCAACTAAATCAACGAATTCCTAACAGGAAGATCAACGCAAGGCTGTTTTGGAATAAGTTTGTGGTGGCACGTGTCCGAACCACAAAAGCTAGAAAGCTAGGTATCTCACTTGGTCCTGGATTTGAAACTTCAGATTCACAAGAAGAGTTACAAGTCTGCACAAGAAAATTCAAAAACATAGACAAACACTGCTGCTTGTTCTTGAAGCGCACAAAGGGGATAAAACGAAGGACTTGGGATCCCGGAATCACGCGAGGCAACATTTTAGAACAACACCTTGAGGACAAGGTGTTTTTGCGGGGCGGAGTAATGATACGATTCTGGCAGAGACAAGACAAAGAAAACTATTATTATCTATTTTATTAGCTTATTTACTTTCCTTTTATTATTTCTTGATGAAAAAGTTTATCTTCTATTATATATAGAGATATAGGTCTGTAATGTTATTATGGAGAGAAATATGAATATGGTTTATTTTGGTTGATTGTTTTCTTAGTTAACGGGGAGAGCTTATTCGACCTCTCGAACGTCGATTACTTATCTTTACTGTTCTTTTCATCTCTTTAATCGATCCGGTTCATATCATCATCCTCCTTGGCTATTTCATCAATTATCTCTAGTAAACTCTAAATATTTGAATCCAAATAAGTAAAGTGAGATACTACAGTATATATAATGACAGCATTTTCTTGCTCTTTTTCATCACTTGAAAGGGATCTACCATCTGCGCAAATAAAATCAACCAGTTAGTCCTTTTATTTATTTTCCTTAAAATAATTAATAGCAGTACAAAGGCTCCAATTCTCTCCATTTCCAGTAACTACAAAAAAATTACAGATATGGCTAGTGAAAAGGTAGTACTTCCTTGATCATTTCCCTATTCTTTGCTTCCTTAACCTTTTTCATAATATCCTTTGCTTCCTTTGGATTTACCAATTAATGGAGTGTATTGTAGCAGATCTCCATCTTTTTGTTGGAGGTTACAATAAATATTCATTAACACACTTTATTTTATATGTCTGCCATGTATAAATTTAGAGGTGAGTTAAAGATCTTGTAAGAAATACAGTAAGTGAATAAATTACATTGGAAATCGTAGAAATAGCCAACAGAACAGTAAGTGTAAAGTTTCGAGGTGAGTTAAAATTACCTATGTTTAGGCCTTGCAACAACAATACTGACTTTGAGATCGAGTCATGTCTAAACCATTACTGTGATGAAATTACCCACACCATGAGTGGTGTTATTTACGCCCAACCATAAGTATTTGTGATTCTGGAGCATAGGTTTTAATCAACCTCTGTGTATTTATTGTTACTGGATTAATACCAGATCTTAGTCATGGCTACCTTTTGCGTATATAATTAAGTAATATCTTCAATATATGGCGTTGTTCTTTGTACTATTTGGATGGTTAAACAGATATAGAAAACAATAAATCACCCAAGTAATGCAAAAACAAAGAAAACACAAAGAAAACAGTATCATTAAGGTTTACGATTAGGGTTCAAAGAAGGAGGTGTAACTTTTGTCGTGTGTGTTTTCTAGAGAATTTAGGGCTTTGATTAATAAGCCAGGTATATACGTATCTTAGTATTTGGAATGTATTAGTATGTATGTTTTTAAAGTTTATTAATTTTGTTTTGGCTAGAAAAACACAAAAGCTTGTTTGGGTTCATTGGTAAACTTGGTTATTTGCAGCCACCCGACCCATATTCGAATCTTATTGTTACACATTTTAAGTTTTTTTTTAAGAACTCCAGATTTTAATAATTTTCAAAAAAAAAAATCCCCTCAAAACGCGGTTTTAAAACAACGTTTTCAAAATACGATTTTCAAAAATTTACGATTTCATACAACCAATATCATGAAAAATGGAGATCTTTTAGGGATTTCTGAAATACTATTGGCTAATAGCTGCCATGTCACATATGACAGGGATTAGAGGTGTGGTATCAAATCATAGTTATACCTATATATAATATAGAGAAGATATATATATATATATATATATATATATATATATATATATATATATATATATATATATATATATATATATATATATAGGTCACGGCTAAATTATGGTTTCACAAGGAATTGTGTAAAGTTTACTTAGTTATAAAACACATGAACATATACTCATAATAAACCTAGATAAAATCATGAAACCGTCCCAAAAATATTTTATAGCCGTGGGCTATATGGCTCCTTATGGAGTTTGTGGTTAACTTTGTCAAACTTATAGTAAACCTAGTTAAAGCCTTAGATTTATATAAATCCCTTGAAAAATTATTAACGGACTTATTAGGCCTAATGAATAGTAGCCAAGCCCATTAGGCCCATACTTGTTAGATAAGCCCATTAGGATAGCCTTATAATTATAGTGGACTTAAAAATGTAGTTAAGCACATTTAGAAATCATTTAGTCCATTTAGATTAAATAAAATGGTTAACGGGCCTTGTAAAGCCCAATAAGAATATAGTAAGCCCATTAGCCCACTTAACGTATTTAATAGATCCATTTAATAATTTTAAAACTTAAATAAACTTTTGATACTAAAAATATAACTTATTAAAGTTTTCGGGCTAAAAATATAATTATCCGAAAGTATAGGGGTTATTTAATTCAATTTGAGACCTAATATAACCTAAGGACCATTCTTGCAATTATTCGAAAGTTAATACGTGTAATGTAACCCTAGGGACCATTTTTGTATTTAACCGAAACCTATTCGAAACCTAGGGGCCGTTTTTGCCATTTTATAAAAGTCCTAAAACCAAATTATAACCCTAAGGACTAAATATGCCATATGTCGAAAGTTAATTAAGCCCTAGGGGCTGTTTCGTAACTTAACTAGGGTTACAAACCCTAATTCAAACTTAAAAGGACCTTTTATGTCATTACTTGAAAGATATACGAGCCCTAACCCTAATTATAAACGTGAGGGACTATTTTTGCCAATTACTGAATCATAAAGAAACCCCAGGAGTATTATATGTAAATACCACGGGTATTAAATAATATGGAGGGACTTGAATTACAATTACATGAAACATATATAAACCCTAAACCCTTATATTAACTTTGATATTAAAATTATGAATAAACCTTAGTTTATAAGGACTAAAACCGTCATTACCTCAAACTTATAACCTAGGAACTATTTAGTAATTTATACAAACTTTGAGGCCTTTAATTTAAATTAAATGAAATATTATACATTTTATAAAAATCATTTATATAAGTTATATAAATTAAACACGAATAAATTATAAAAGTAAATATACTAAACATGTTTATTATTTTTCCCATCCTTTTAAATAAATATAAAACATCCTTTTAATAAATTATTTAGTCTAACTCATGAAAATAAAAGTAGAAGAATAATAAGTAAAGAATTAATTACTTAAACGGTATTATTAACCACGTAATTAAGACGGAAATTTTTACTACTTGTACAATGACGGTTAATTAAAAATACAGAGATCGTAACAAAATGCTTAAAACCATTATGAGCATGCACAGATATTCTTCAGAGATTTTTATGCATTATTTTATGCTTATACTAAGACTGTACAATTATTTAGGCAGTTGACTGTATCGGGAACATTACGTTGGATTACTTATGATTTATTGCTTTTACTACTACTGAGGTGAGTTCATGGCCCCACGCTATATATTGACAAACTTTTAAACCTTTTATGGGGAAGAAAACATGCAACATATTTATGGACGTAAACTGAACTGTGTTAAACTTTGATTACATTTGCCTATTGTAGAATGCCTCACTTACCCGTGAACTGAAACTGTTAAAATTATTGAATTGCCTGAATGGTATGAATAGATCTATTTGGGACTGACCATCCCCATCTGGGTGAGTAGCGTTCACTGTTCCTGGGCCAGGAAAACAGATGTGTATCATGTCGGAACATTGTATTGGGTACATTTTTATTAATGCGAAGGGTCCTTATTTGTTGAGGGCTTAACGAGTTTAGTGTCAATTTCGGGCAATAGAAATCGTAGTTACCTTTAAGTATTGATGCTATGTCCATTACTATTTCAGTGAATGATTTACTATCCAAACTTATTTTATTAAACTTGTGAATTCACAACTTTATGTTGACTCTCAAAGCATGTTTTTGTCAGGAAACTGAAGCAGGTACTTGATGTGCATGGATTCAAGCATCATGATAGGCATCATTTATAGAGCTCATCTGGGGTTTTATAAACTTGGGAATAAACAAATGATGAGATGGCATTTATACATGATCTCATCGTTCTTTTCGGGCTTTAAATGCATAAAAATGTCATAATATACCATATATATGCTTGTGTTTGTTTACTTGTGTATTTTATGTATGAATATCGTGAAAAAGACAAAAGATCACAAGTTACAAGGAAAAAACGGACACGAGAAACGAAGCCGTACAAAGAACCGGGCCCTAATTCATGGAATATTCAACATTTATCCTTGAAGACTTAAAGATGTGCAAGTTTGATCCTCAATTATTGAAGAAATGACACTTAAAACCCTTGTATATTAATAATTACAAGTTTGGTCCCTTAAGTTTGTCAAAATTACACAAAAGGTCCTTCAACTTTGAAGAAATGGCAAGATTAGTCCCTCAACAATTTCAAATTGTCAATTATGGTCCCTCATCAAGCCAAAGATACATTGAAGACCTTTGAAGATCAACATTGTCCAAAATCAGCCCTTGAAATATGCAAAAGTGTCAAAAATAACCCTTGAAACACTTTTTGGAAAGTTTGTGCCAAAACTGCCAAGTGGTGAAAGTTGTATAACAAAGGAACACGTTTGTTTGGACAAATAAACTTGTTATTCACTCTTTTCCAAAACTCAAGGACCCAAACTGCCATATCCCAAAGTTTAAATCCCTAAAAATGCGCCAAACACTTACTGTTTAGATTTTACCAGGCAAGAACAAGTTTTTACCCATGATCAAAAAGGAGTAAAACAAAGGGGAAAACAAAATTGGTTACACCCACGTGTGATTCACATCACCTCAATCACATCCCACACCTTAAACCCCAAATACCACTACCAGAATGATACCCCCATCCCCACTCACAATACGACACCTGGCATTTGATCCTGACTTGGCAAAATCAGGGGCTGCAAATCATTACTTGGTCCCTAAGCACTCAACAAACGTCTAGGATTCAACCAAAACAGCTGGCAACACACCTAGAAGATTCCCCAAGGATAGAATAGGAATTTCAGTTGCTAGGGTTTGTGAATAGTGTTTAGCCAGGCATTTGCCTATAAAAGGAGACCTCAACATGTGAGAGTCCCTTTGTTCCAGTTTTAGGCTATTATCTTTGTAATTCCTTTTTAAGTTTAAATAAAATTTGAATTTCTGAAATTTTGAAATCTCTTTTTGATTTGATTAAAAGTTGGTGTTTGAGTAGCCTAATTCTGAGTTCCATTTGATTTATTAGACCTTCCTTAACCTTGTGGTTAAGGCACGTCTAGGTTTGAAAGGTTTTCAAGGTTCAAAGGCCTTAAAGTCCTTGTTTCTGAATTTGGCTTATATTTGTGTACTAACCCTTAGCCATAAGCCTTGAGCTCTTTCAAGCTTGTTGACACCAAGCCTGAGAAGGGTTCTAAGCCTTTGGTTGAGTTTGTTTGCTGTTTGTGTTGAAGACATATCATAATCAAAGCCTTGTTCTACTTTGAACATCAGCAGGCTTTGATCATCTTCATTGAAGTACCTTGGTCTTGTTCTAGTTGTTGAACAAGGTCCAAGGAGCATAGCTGGCCTTCCTAGGATGTTGTGGAAGGCAGGTATAATCTCTTGGTTAAGATTCCCCTAAAAATTTCATGTTTATGACTGTTTTGAATTTGGTGCTTTGATTTTGAGTATTTGTGTTTGTCCTGGTGATTTTTGTGTTTGATTGTGTTAGTTGCTATCTAGTAAGTGTTTTTGATCATTAAAATCAGTAGGTTATTAGTTAAAATCATAAGTTTCTTTGTTAAGTGGTAGATTAAGGAGTGTTTGGGTCTACTGCATGATTTGGATTTGTGGTTTGCTAAGTGCTTGTATTGTGATTGCAAGAGTTGGTATCTGTTATTTAGGTGCTAGTGTTCATCTGTTTGCAGGTTTGAGGGTTTTGAACACATAGATTCATAAATAGGCTATAAAATCTTGAATACTTGGTAAAATTGGCTAGGATTTTGAGGACACCTAGATCTAAGCTTAGGCTAGGGCTAACAAGTGCTAAACCTTAGTTAATCACACCAGGGAAGAAGGATTTGAGGCTTGAAATTGGATCAAGTGTCAAATAGATCAGCAAAACTTGTCTGCATATTGTTCATTGTTCATCAGAAACTTTGTGTGCTTTGATCTTGTTATTTACTTTGATTCAGTGTTTGATTCTTGTTACTTTGTGTTTATTCATAGTTTATATAGCTTGTGTATGCATCCTGTTAAGTTTGGTTGGCTTATTCAGTCTAAATCTGCTTATTAAGTGCTTAACTGCTTATTTCCATATCTGGTGCATATCTGGTGACTGTTTGGCTTATTGTGGCTTATTGTGTGAACCAAATTGTGATTTTCTTGTTGCTGTTGACTCCTTGTGATTCACTGATCACAAGGGTGCCTTTGTTTCCAATTGAATCCAACCAGAACTCTCAAATAAGCTTGGTCAAATAGTCAAAGCAGTGGGAACTCCTTTCCCCTGCTAGTTGCCACTGATAGTGTAAAATTGGGTTCAACTTATCAATAAGCTATAATAGCTTATTTTAACCAGCAACAACTTTGTTTTTGTAATAGGTGCTCATTATTTGACCCATTTGTTCATACTGGAGCATTTGGTAGGGTGACTTTAGGGTTTGACTAGAAAACCAACTCCATTGACTTTTTCATAAGTTCATTTGTGCTTATTCTGGCTTATTGGTTGTGCTTATTGGATTTTTGTTGATTGATTTGGCTTATTGAGTCCATTTGTGATCTTTTGCAAGTTGAATCAAGTCCTGAGGTGCCCTAAATCTCTAAAACGACTATTTTGTCTTTTAGTGAATTTTTACTTTGCTTATTTCTAGCTTATTGAGTGAGCTTTTTCAAAATTTCTTTTTACAGATCTCATAAGCATCCCAAAAGAAGGTTGTGTGTCAAATTAGAGCTTATGGCATTAGCTTATTGCTTAATGGGCTGAAAAGCCCAATAAGAATAAGCTTTGTGCTTAATAAGCTGTGATAAGCTCATATTCAGCTTTTGGGCCGTTAGAGTTTTGTTCTTAGAATTGAATTTTGAGTCAGATAGGGCTTTTCCAAGTCAATTGGGCCAAGTTTGACTTTTTGGGCCCAAAAGCCCATTTGTGTTGACTATTTTTGGTTTTGGCCCATTTGAGGGCCCAATAGGGGTATTTTGGTAATTTCAATTTGATTTTCTGATTATTTAGGTTAAAATAAACTAGTTTGCAAGTTTTTAGAATTTTTTATAATTTTTGGATTTTTAATATTATTTTAATATTATTTTATTATTATTTTTCAAATTTCACATTTTCCAACTTTTTACATTTTTCTTAGGTTTAATACATTAAAATAAGAATTTAGCAACTTTTAGAATAGTTTTATCTCTTTTAGATTAATTTTTATAATTATTTTAAGTTTTAATAGTTTTTAAATCATTTTAAATAGTTTTTGTTAGTTTAAAAATTTCTAAAAATAGTTTTTAATCTTTTTAGGTCATTTTAGAGGTTTACCAATTGAAAAATTTTTATTTGGGCTTTTTGATAATTTATTTGATTTTTAGGGCTTTAATTAGCATTTAAAAATTGAATATTTAATTATTTTAAAGGTTTGGAAAAGTTTTGATCATTGGTAAATTCTTAGTTTATTTATTTTGATTTTTGGTGAATTTTTGGTAATTTTTAGAATTAATTTTTATTTTTGTGGTTTTTAAGGTTCTACGTCTTAACTTTCTAGTAGTATTAATTTTTATTTTTACGTCTTCGTCATCTTCTTTTCTCATCCCTTTCTAAACCAAATATTAATCTCAAATCTTGTACATGTTAGTCACACACATATACCTCCTTGGGAAACGAACTTCATAAGGGTCATTAGTGTTTGATTTTCCTAAATCATCACTCGATACTTTCCCTATTTACGCTCTTTTCCTAAAGAGTAGTAAAACACTACAATCATTTTTGGCGCCGCTGCCGGGGAGGTGTGTCGTGATTAATTTGCATTGTTGTTTTTAATATTAACCATAAATAGTATTTGTATTAGTAGAACTCTACTAATACGTATTATCGGTTTTCTTGGTTTTTCTTGTAGAAATATTATTACTATATTGTATTAAGTATCACAATAAATTCACAATATCTCCAAAAGTGTGAAAATACAACCTTAATTGGGATTTCATCACTCAATTATTGTATTCGAATCTCAAACAAAAAGAAAAGGCAAAAATAGATAAATACTTTCGTGAAGCTTGATTTTAAAGAATACAAACTATAAGGTGGGTATAAGGCGGGTATTATAAAATATACCATAAGGAAAAAGGCTCTTAAGTGCTTTGCACCGCCTCGTTTCCGCGCTTGCTTGTGAGTATTTTGAGATTGAAGGCTAATCGAGGGTTTTGCCGCCCAAAGTATTATTACGTATAATATATTTGCTTGGTTTCTTTGTGATTAAACCCTCTTGAACAATTTGGTTTTCACCAAAGTTCTAAAGTCATTCGAAGGCGTTCACTCCACGTGATCGTTTTCATTCCTTTGAGGCTTCTTTAATCAAGAGTTTGATTCGAGGAGAGATTTTGTAGATTGTTGTCTACGAAGATACACCAAAATCCAAAAAATTAAATATCATCAAAAACACAAAAATTTTGAAAATTCACAAAACACCCAAAAAGAATCTTCTTTGCTCACCTCCCATTCTTCGTGAAGTTTATGATCACTCGTAATCAAGCAAAACGAGCTCGTAAACGTCTTCAAAAGCAAGCCAATCAAGAGTCGTTGATTGAGGAACAACCTCCAATTGTTGAGCCTATTGTAGAACAAGAAGTCGTCATGGCTAATCGTAGTATGATGGAATTGCTACAAGCACCCACCGAGGGTTTTGGAGAGACTATTGTGATTCCCGCCATCCTTGCGGAGAATTTCGAGATTAAGACGGGTTTAATGTCGATGTTGCAAGCAAATAAGTTTAGAGGTCATGAGAAAGACAACCCGCACTATCACATTAGGAATTTTAACCGTCTCACAGCCACTAGCAAGTTTAAGGATGTTCCACATGACGCCATTAAGATGATGTTGTTTCCATACTCGTTAGATGGACCCGCAAAAATTTGGCTTGAGAAAGAACCGCCAAATTCGATTTTGACATGGGCCGATCTCGTTTCTAAGTTTGTGAACAAGTTTTTTCCACCATCTAAAACAACACATTTGAAAAATGAGATTTCACGATTTGTGCAAAGAAATAATGAAAGTTTTTCAATGGCATGGGAACAATTTAAAGAAATGTTACATGAATGTCCACACCATGATTTTACGGAATTGCATCAAGTTGATACTTTTTATATTGGGCTTAATGATCATGAACGAGATTATTTGAATGCCGCCGCGGGTGGTAATTTTTTGTGCAAGACGACAAATGAGGCTTTACAAATAATCGAGAATAGATCTAAGGTTTATAACCCTCGTAACGCACCGAGTGTTGCCAATTTGGGTTCGTCATCGTCACAATCGTCTCGTAGCATTAATGCCTTACATGATGAAGCTAATGAGGAAAATCGGTTTTTTGATAGATTTGCTAATCTTATGTCCCATTGGAAAGCTCAAGAAGCTTCAAATTCCGCTTCGGTTAAAGCGGTTGCTAAGAGTTGTTTATCTTGTGGGGGAGCTCATGATCTTTCCGAGTGCATTACCGCGGATGGTAACACTTCGAGTGCTTATGTAGCAACGGGAACTTACAACCAAAACGGTCAAGGTTCCCGCCAAAATCAAGCTCCACCAAACCAAAATGTTAATAATTATCGAAACAACAACCAAGGTAATTACCAAGGCAATTCACGCAATTACAACAAAGGGAATTATCAAAATGGGAATGGACAAATTTCTAATCAAAACCAAAACCGTGATTTTCAAAACACTACACAAGGTTTTCAAAATGCTCACACTAAAAATTTTCAAGGAGAATTTTTGGATTATGCTAAAGCAAATGATGCTAAATTTGATAACATGCAACGTGAGATGATTAGCTTAAGATCCGAGTTGAAAAACGAGCTTTAAAATGAACTTGCTAATGAACTTAAAACTCATGCAAACAAAATGGAAGGAAATGTCCAACGTCTTCAACAAAATCAACAAAAGATGGAATTAGGACAACATGAGATTAAGCAAGAGTTATTAAAAGCGGATGCTAGGCAATCAAAATTTGAGGACCGAATGGCTAAAATGTTTGAAGCAATCATGTGTAAACCCTCTTCCTCGGGTGGTCTTCCTAGTGATACCATTGCAAACCCGAAGGGTGAAATGAAGGTTATTACTACACGAAGTGGTAAAACTTTCAAGGAACCAATCTCTCGTCCAAGTACTTCTACGGAGAAGGAAATCGAGAAAGAACCCGAGGTGATGGTCGAAAAGGAGCACATTACAATCCCACGAAGTACCGCTCACACCACACCTACGGTTGAACCAATACCAATTGTGGAACCCGAGTTTCCAAGGCCGTTGCCTAATGACCAACCCACACCACCTTTACCCTACCCTTCGAGACGAAACAAAGAGAAAATGCAAGAACGTAACAAACAACAAATCGAGCTTTTTATAAAAATGTTTCAACAAGTGCATTTTGATGTAAGTTTAGCCGCGCGTTGTTATATATGCCTCGTTTCGCTTCCACTTTTAAAAGTATGATGAGCGATAAGGAAAAGCTTTCAAAGCTTGCTAATTGTTCTTCGGTTTATCTTAACCGCATACTAGAAAAAGTTGGTGACCCCGGAAAGTTTCTCATTCCTTGTGACATACAAGATATGAAATACTGCCTCGCCTTGGCCGATCTTGGTGCGAGCATTAATTTGATGCCATTTTCCATTTGGAAATCGCTTTCGCTTCCGGCTCTCATTCCTTCGAACATGTCTATCGAGTTGGCCGATCATTCTACGATTATGGCATGTGGAGTAGCCGAAGATGTTTTTGTAAAAGTGGGGAAGTTCTACTATCCTGTTGATTTTATAGTAGTTGACATCCCCGCGGATCCTCAAGTTCCTCTAATTTTAGGTCGTTCATTTTTAGACACTTCGAGATCGCTTATCGATGTTCATGCAAGAACTATCACTTTGAGATTCAACGAAGAGGAACTTGTTATAAACGCTACTCAAAACTCGAAACCTTCTCATGTTTATGCAATCGCTACCATCAATCACATTGACATCGTTGATGTGGTTTGTGATGAGTTTTCACAAGAAGTGTTAGGTTTTTCCGATAGCTCGTCAAGTGGCAATCCCACTATTTTGGATCCGATTCTTGCTAATTCCACACCAAATCTCACTCCATTCCAAGGAGGCGATCTCACTTTAAATGAAATCTACAATGAAGATGAGGTGTTGATTAGTGATGAAACTTCTATTCCACCATTTCTTTCGCCGATGGAAGTTATGAGTGTTGAACCAAAATCTTCAATCGAGGAACCACCTATCCTTGAATTGAAAGATCTTCCTTCTCACCTTGAATACGCATTCTTGGAAGGTGATGACAAGTTGCCAGTTATTATTGCAAAAGGTCTTACTAATAATGAAAAAACCGTGCTCTTAAAATTTCTTAAGGCTCATAAAGGGGCAATTGCGTGGTAAATATCCGACATTAAGGGTATTGACCCAAGATTTTGTACTCACAAGATTTTAATGGAGGAGGACTACAAACCCGCAATTCAAAGTCTAAGAAGGGTGAATCCCAAAATTCACGATGTCATTAAAAAGGAGGTCCTTAAACTCCTTGACGCAGGAATGATTTATCCTATATCCGATAGCCCATGGGTGAGCCCAATCCATTGTGTCCCTAAAAAGGGAGGAATGACCGTTGTGACTAATGAAAACAACGAGTTAATTCCCACTCGTGTTGTGACCGGTTGGAGGGTGTGTATTGACTACCGAAAGTTAAATGACGCCACTCGTAAAGACCACTTTCCTTTGCCCTTCATGGATCAAATGTTGGAGCGACTTGCGGGAAATGAATTCTATTGCTTTTTAGATGGTTTTTCCGGTTACTTTCAAATCCCTATCGACCCTCGTGATCAAGAGAAGACTACTTTTACGTGTCCTTATGGAACGTTCGCTTATCGTAGGATGCCTTTCGGACTTTTTAATGCACCGGGTACGTTTCAACGGTGTATGATGGCGATTTTTCACGATATGATAGAGAAGTCGATGGAAGTGTTTATGGATGACTTCTCGGTGTTTGGCAATTCGTTCACGTCATGTTTATCTAATCTCGAGCAAATGTTAAAACGTTGTGAAGAAACCAATCTTGTGCTTAATTGGGAAAAATGTCATTTTATGTGTAAACAAGGAATCGTCTTAGGACATAAGGTGTCGAAGGCGGGGATTGAGGTCGATAAAGCTAAGGTAGACGTCATCGCCAAGTTACCTCATCCCAAAACCGTTAAGGGAGTTAGGAGTTTCCTAGGCCACGCGGGCTTTTATCGTCGTTTCATCAAGGACTTTTCGAAAATCTCTCGACCTATGACACACCTTCTCGAGAAGGATGCTCTTTTTAATTTCAATGAGGATTGTGTTAAAGCTTTCGAAACTCTCAAAAGGAAACTTACCGAAGCTCCCATTCTTGTTGCTCCTAATTGGGAATTACCCTTTGAAATCATGTGCGATGCAAGTGATTATGCTATAGGGGCCGTCTTAGGGCAACGTTATGACAAACATTTCCGTCCTATCCACTATGCTAGTAAGACGATGACCGAGGCTCAATTAAAGTACACCACAACAGAAAAGGAATTCCTTGCCGTGGTCTATGCTTTTGAGAAATTCCGACCTTATCTCGTCTTGACTAAAAGCATCGTGTATACCGACCATTCGGCTATCAAGTATCTCTTAGCTAAGCAAGATGCTAAGCCGAGATTGCTTTGTTGGATGCTCCTCCTCCAAGAATTTGATGTCACCGTGCTTGACAAAAAAGGAGCCGAGAATCTAGCGGCCGATCATCTCTCTCGTCTAGAAGATCCTCACAAAGATGTTTTCGAGAACAAGGAAATCACCGAAACATTTCCTCTCGAGACTCTTGGTGTAGTGAATTCTAAAGACACCACCCCATGGTTTGCCGACATTGCAAATTACCATGCAGGCAATTTCATAATCAAGGGTATGACGACACAACAAAAACGAAAATTCTTTCGTGACGTCAAGTTCTATTTTTGGGACGACCCTTATCTATTTCGGATTTGTGCGGATCAACTCATTCGACGTTGTGTTTTTGGTGCCGAAGCTTCTAATATCCTTAGAGCTAGTCACGAGGGACCCACGGGTGGTCACCACGGTGCTAATCTCACGGCTAAGAAAGTGTTCGATGCCGGTTTCTTTTGGCCTTCTATCTATCGTGATGCACACGCACTTGTGAAGTCGTGTGATTCGTGCCAACGTCAAGGAAAATCGTCTCAACGTGATGAAATGTCGCAAAACATAATTCAAGTGTGTGAGATTTTCGACATATGGGGAGTAGACTTTATGGGGCCGTTCCCATCGTCTCATGGCAACAAATATATTCTTGTCGCGGTGGACTACCTTTCTAAGGGGGTGGAAGCTAAGGCTTTGCCTACTAATGATGCTCGTGTGGTAGTGAAGTTTTTGAAGCAACTATTCTCTCGGTTCGGAACCCCTCGTGCTATTATAAGCGATCTTGGAACCCATTTTTGTAATGACCAATTCGAAAAGGTTCTAAAGAAATATGGAGTTACTCATCGTCTTTCTACGGCTTATCACCCGCAAACGAGTGGGCAAGTCGAGGTTTCAAACCGAGCTTTGAAGAGGATTTTGGAGAGGTCAATTGGAGAAAACCGTGCTTCATGGTCCGACAAACTTGATGACGCTTTATGGGCCTTTAGGACCGCTTATAAGACACCTATCGGTTGCACTCCTTATAAGTTAGTCTATGGGAAGAATTGTCATTTACCCATTGAGTTGGAGCACAAGGCATATTGGGCCCTTAAGCATGCAAACTTTGACTTGAAGACCGCGGGAGATCACCGGAAAATACAATTGAATGAATTCGATGAATTAAGAGATAATGCTTATGAAAATTCATTAATTTTTTTAGAAAAGACTAAAAAGTTTCATGATTCAAAGATTAAAAACCGGGTTTTTAACGTTGGTGATCAAGTGTTGCTTTTTAACTCTCGTCTTAAGATATTCTCCGAGAAATTGAAATCTCGTTGGTCGGGTCCGTTCACCATTACACAAGTGTTTCCATATGGGACCATTGAGCTAGCTCAAGATGATGGTCCTAATTTCAAAGTGAATGGACATAGGCTTAAGCACTACTTTGGTGGGGAAATTCCTTCAATGGTTGCCCTCGACCAAGTCACCTTCCCCAATGATAATTAGCATTGAGGGGATCGAGTCGAGCTCATGACTCGGTAAGCAAAAACGAGGTGCCTCGTGGGGGAGATCCCATGCTTATCTTTTAGGCTTACTATTCACTAATAAGGGGACTTGTACCCTTTCAACTCATTGTCTCGTGGTTGTTTGTGATTGTGTTATCTAGATCATCATCATCATCTACGATTGAAGACTCTCGTGTTCGTTTACGTGAGCCTCCATCGTTTGCTTGAAGGAGTTTTTCACGAATCCATGACATATCCTTTATTGTTCTAACAATTATTTTTTAGCATACTTAATAAACGGCTTTAGATATATTGTTGATCACCCATTCCATGCTAGATCCTAAGCATTCGACTCTTCGTCTCTAGTATGGGGGTGCTCCACCTTTAGACTCGAAACATTGAGGACAATGTTTGCTTTTAGTATGGGGGTGAATAGATACTTGCTTTGCTACGCCCTCACGCTTTCCAATTTTCAATGTTTTGTTTTGCTAATAAGGCTAAAAAGGGCAAAATTTTAAAATTTTTCTTAGTTTTTCATAAGTGTTTTTAAGACACGAATGTATATTTTCCGATGGGTAGAATAAGAGTTAATGTTTGACTTGATGGGCATTTGGAGCCATTTACATTCCTTAACCCGCTCAATTCAAGTTTTGCTAGACTTTTATATAGGGAGCTTTAAAACGCGAAAGTCTTAACTCTTACGGGTTAAGAACAAGAACTTTTCGCAAGTTCCTATAATTGATTCTAGAAAGTCACTTATCAAGGGAACTTTAAAACGCATTCTCTAAACTTGAAAAAGTCCAAGAAAGTGCAAGATCCTATAGGTGGCTTAAAAACCCAAAACCTTGATTTGATATAGTCTTAATGAAATCTAATCCAAATTTGGCTTAACTTTGACTTGCATGGCTAAGTATTCACGAGTCTCTTTAATTAAGAGGTCTTTATATAGTGAAGAACGAGAAATGATAGAGTTAGACAAGTGATCATGCTAAACGTAGAACATGAAAGTGTTCTTTCAAAAACTCATATGTTTTTAATTGTGGCTTTTTCTTCCCATAAGATCAATGCATTGGGAATAAATAATGATTGCAATAAGTAAGGTCGTACGATTTGAAAGGTTACTTAGCCTATAACGCAAGATCGTTTAAAAGTTGCTCGGGGTTGAATAGAGTTCATAGCCAAGGCATAACTTATTGAAGCGGGACGCGAAGATTGGTGATGATCCAAAAAGTCCCTAACAAGGCATGAGGAGCTCTATTTTTCCTAAAGATCCAAAGATGATGTGAAGTATCATTATTCCTAAATCAATATGAAGGATCGAGACACACGACGAAAAGCAATTACTCCCCTAAAGATCATGGAGAAAGTCTATCCAAAAAGACCCTAACAAGGTATGAGGATAAATATATCCAAGTCCGAAAAGGAGGCGGATCGTTGTATATCAAAATCCAAAGTAAAGATTGATGAAAAATGATGAAGTCGTGGTCCAATATGAAGAATCTCTCAAAAACGTCAAGTGAAGAAATTCCAAATATATGAAGAGAAGACCATAATTTCAAGAACGTCTTCCCAAGATTTGAAGTATGAATTACATGCCAAATATCGGTCCGAGAAAGGTCTCAAATCGTGAAACGAGTTATGCCAAGATATGAACTTAAGGAGATACACGAGAAGCCGTTTTAAAAGATTTTGTCCTTCGGCTAACTATTGATCAAATCGTGCTACTTTGCTTTCGGACTAATAACTACTCAAATAAGTCAATATGAATCACTTGTGATCCATGACAAATAGATAAAAAATGATAGTAACCCATTTCCTTTTATAATAACTAGGATTGCGGGGAGAAAAAGTATTACACAATTTGGACGTATGAGTAGTGTTAGCATTGTGACTTGTACCAACAATGATCTTGTTTTTGCACTTAGCATGGAATGTATGACAATCAAGGATGACGAAGTTTACTCTAAGGGACATTTGCTTGTTTCTATTCTTTGACCCTAAAAGTCACTTTTTGTGATGAAAATCATACATTATGTCTTTACACATCTTCGTAGTATGTTGCAAGTCTTCTACTCTTCAATATAGGTTAATAAAATTGAACTTTGGTGATGCTTAGATACTTAATTCTAGCATTGCGTGAGGGCACGACAATGGCTTAGTATGGGGGAGTGATGAGATGGCATTTATACATGATCTCATCGTTCTTTTCGGGCTTTAAATGCATAAAAATGTCATCTCATAATATACCATATATATGCTTGTGTTTGTTTACTTGTGTATTTTAGGTATGGATATCGTGAAAAAGACAAAAGATCACAAGTTACAAGGAAAAAACGGACACGAGAAACGAAGCCGTACAAAGAACCGGGCCCTAATTCATGGAATATTCAACATTTATCCTTGAAGACTTAAAGATGTGCAAGTTTGATCCTTAATTATTGAAGAAATGACACTTAAAACCCTTGTATATTAATAATTACAAGTTTGGTCCCTTAAGTTTGTCAAAATTACACAAAAGGTCCTTCAACTTTGAAGAAATGGCAAGATTAGTCCCTCAACAATTTCAAATTGTCAATTATGGTCCCTCATCAAGCCAAAGATACATTGAAGACCTTTGAAGATCAACATTGTCCAAAATCAGCCCTTGAAATATGCAAAAGTGTCAAAAATAACACTTGAAACACTTTTGGGAAAGTTTGTGCCAAAACTGCCAAGTGGTGAAAGTTGTATAACAAAGGAACACGTTTGTTTGGACAAATAAACTTGTTATTCACTCTTTTCCAAAACGCAAGGACCCAAACTGCCATATCCCAAAGTTTAAATCCCTAAAAATGCGCCAAACACTTACTGTTTAGATTTTACTAGGCAAGAACAAGTTTTTACCCAGGATAAAAAAGGAGTAAAACAAAGGGGAAAACAAAATTGGTTACACCCACGTGTGATTCACATCACCTCAATCACATCCCACACCTTAAACCCCAAATCCCACTACCAGAATGATACCCCCATCCCCACTCACAATACGACACCTGGCATTTGATCCTGACTTGGCAAAATCAAGGGCTGCAAATCATTACTTGGTCCCTAAGCACTCAACAAACGTCCAGGATTCAACCAAAACAGCTGGCAACACACCTAGAAGTTGGTGTTTGAGTAGCCTAATTCTGAGTTCCATTTGATTGATTAGACCTTCCTTAACCTTGTGGTTAAGGCACGTCTAGGTTTGAAAGGTTTTCAAGGTTCAAAGGCCTTGAAGTCCTTGTTTCTGAATTTGGCTTATATTTGTGTACTAACCCTTAGCCATAAGACTTGAGCTCTTTCAAGCTTGTTGACACCAAGCCTGAGAAGGGTTCTAAGCCTTTGGTTGAGTTTGTTTGTTATTTGTGTTGAAGACATATCATAATCAAAGCCTTGTTCTACTGTGAACATCAACAGGCTTTGATCATCTTCATTGAAGTACCTTGGTCTTGTTCTAGTTGTTGAACAAGGTCCAAGGAGCATAGCTGGCCTTCCTAGGATGTTGTGGAAGGCAGGTATAATCTCTTGGTTAAGATTCCCCTAAAAATTTCATGTTTATGACTGTTTTGAATTTGGTGCTTTGATTTTGAGTATTTGTGTTTGTCCTGGTGATTTTTGTGTTTGATTGTGTTAGTTGCTATCTAGTAAGTGTTTTTGATCATTAAAATCAGTAGGTTATTAGTTAAAATCACAAGTTTCTTTGTTAAGTGGTAGATTAAGGAGTGTTTGGGTCTACTGCATGATTTGGATTTGTGGTTTGCTAAGTGCTTGTATTGTGATTGCAAGAGTTGGTATCTGTTATTTAGGTGCTAGTGTTCATCTGTTTGCAGGTTTGAGGGTTTTGAACACATAGATTCATAAATAAGCTATAAAATCTTGAATATTTGGTAAAATTGGCTAGGATTTTGAGGACACCTACATCTAAGCTTAGGCTAGGGCTAACAAGTGCTAAACCTTAGTTAATCACACCAGGGAAGAAGGATTTGAGGCTTAAAATTGGATCAAGTGTCAAATAGATCAGCAAAACTTGTCTGCATATTGTTCATTGTTCATCAGAAACTTTGTGCGCTTTGATCTTGTTATTTACTTTGATTCAGTGTTTGATTCTTGTTACTTTGTGTTTATTCATAGTTTATATAGCTTGTGTATGCATCATGTTAAGTTTGGTTGGCTTATTCAGTCTAAATCTGCTTATTAAGTGCTTAACTGCTTATTTCCATATCTAGTGCATATCTGGTGACTGTTTGGCTTATTGTGGCTTATTGTGTGAACCAAATTGTGATTTTCTTGTTGCTATTGACTCCTTGTGATTCACTGATCACAAGGGTGCCTTTGTTTCCAATTGAATCCAACCAGAACTCTCAATTAAGGTTGGTCAAATAGTCAAAGCAGTGGGAACTCCTTTCCCCTGCTAGTTGCCACTGATAGTGTAAAATTGGGTTCAGCTTATCAATAAGCTATAATAACTTATTTTAACCAACAACAACTTTGTTTTAGTAATAGGTGCTCATTATTTGACCCATTTGTTCATACTGGAGCATTTGGTAGGGTGACTTTAGGGTTTGACTAGAAAACCAACTCCATTGACTTTTTCATAAGTTCATTTGTGCTTATTCTGGCTTATTGGTTGTGCTTATTGGATTCTTGTTGATTGATTTGGCTTAGTCCACTTGTGATCTTTTGCAAGTTGAATCAAGTCCTGAGGTGCCCTAAATCTCTAAAACGACTATTTTGTCTTTTAGTGAATTTTTACTTAGCTTATTTCTGGCTTATTGAGTGAGCTTTTTCAAAATTTCTTTTTACAGATCTCATAAGCATCCCAAAAGAAGGTTGTGTGTCAAATTAGAGCTTATGGCATTAGCTTATTGCTTAATGGGCTGAAAAGCCCAATAAGAATAAGCTTTGTGCTTAATAAGCTGTGATAAGCTCATATTCAGCTTTTGGGCCTTAGAGTTTTGTTCTTAGAACTGAATTTTGAGTCAGATAAGGCTTTTCCAAGTCAATTGGGCCAAGTTTTACTTTTTGGGCCCAAAAGCCCATTTGTGTTGACTGTTTTTGGTTTTGGCCCATTTGAGGGCCCAATAGGGGTATTTTGGTAATTTCACTTTGATTTTCTGATTATTTAGGTTAAAATAAACTAGTTTTCAAGTTTTTAGAATTTTTTATAATTTTTGGATTTTTAATATTATTTTAATATTATTTTATTATTATTTTTCAAATTTCACATTTTCCAACTTTTTACATTTTTCTTAGGTTTAATACATTAAAATAGGAATTTAGCAACTTTTAGAATAATTTTATCTCTTTTAGATTAATTTTTATAATTATTTTAAGTTTTAATAGTTTTTAAATCATTTTAAATAGTTTTTATTAGTTTAAAAATTTCTAAAAATAGTTTTTAATCTTTTTAGGTCATTTTAGAGGTTTACCAATTGAAAAATCTTTATTTGGGCTTTTTGATAATTTATTTGATTTTTAGGGCTTTAATTAGCATTTAAAAATTGAATATTTAATTATTTAAAAGGTTTGGAAAAGTTTTGATCATTGGTAAATTCTTAGTTTATTTATTTTGATTTTTGGTGAATTTTTGGTAATTTTTAGAATTAATTTTTATTTTTGTGGTTTTTAAGGTTCTACGTCTTAACTTTCTAGTAGTATTAATTTTTATTTTTACGTCTTCGTCATCTTCTTTTCTCATCCCCTTCTAAACCAAATATTAATCTCAAATCTTGTACATGTTAGTCACACACATATACCTCCTTGGGAAACGAACTTCATAAGGGTCATTAGTGTTTGATTTTCCTAAATCATCACTCGATACTTTCCCTATTTACGCTCTTTTCCTAAAGAGTAGTAAAACACTACAATCAACAAACTATTGAATAATGTTAAAGACAATTTTTATGACAATTGTACTATGGTTCATGTAATATTTGATTTGATAATCGTTTATCTGTTGCTCTACATACTATCTGTTGTTGATCCACCTACGTGAAACCCAATTATTATTTCCGCTGTATTTGACCTATTTGGGGGTGTCACATAAACCAAATTGTAAATCAAACATGCTATAAGTGATATAGAGAAGGGTACCGATCATTCCACGATAAAGTTTAGGATCGATAGCAATCCCATCTCTATCTTTATCTAACTTGGATCTCTCCACCATAGTAGTATCCATGGGTTTACAAGATTCAGAGTGGTATTTTTCCAAAGATTCAAGAGTGTATTTGGAGTGATTAATAAAGATACCTCTAGGATTTTGAGAAATATGTAGCCATAAGAAAAATGAAAATTTTTCCATCATTGACATCTTAAAGCATGTGGACGGGATTTTTCTCAAAACGGTTAGGCGGGAGAATCTCTTAAAGTACTTTGGGTAGGACAAAGTGAAGATTCAAGATAAATAAGCCTAGTACGACCTAGTGGAAAGGTGAACAGTTGGCAGAACTATTCATAGAAAGTTGGTTAAAGGCATGTCCAAGAATAGACATGCATTTAATAAAGTGTACTGCTTCAACTCAGAAGTTGACACGTGACAACTATCCTACTAAGGAAGCATCCTCGTACCTCTATAAATAGGAGTGAGAAAGAAGAAAAACACACACTAGTATTGATTGTTAGAATCTTTGTCTTTCTCCCATTTTAAAACTCTAGAGTCTCTTGCTGTCTACCAGCGACTCCTAGGTTCACTTGTAAACTTGAGTCTCGAATCAAGTTTACTTGTTCAAAGGATTTTTTCTTATCATAATACTTTGTAATACTTCGTTTATAAGTTAATAATGTATTACGCGTTTGAAAAGTAAAATCACTAAGTGTTATCTTGTATTCGAGTTATAGTATAAGAAAAGGTATATTTTGGGACTATCAATTTGTATCGGAGCGGTTTGATCAATAAAACTTTTATAAAACGTTCTTGTTTTTAAAATCAAGATCCTAAAATGCTTGATACTATACCTCCTATACCATCACCTTTTGGCCAAACTAGCCAACCGAATGCTATGACTAATCCAGCCACGACATAAACCACTACCACACCCATGTTGGTTGTGAGTGTGAGTTCAAATGATGATGACCTACCTTAACTCCTTGATGTTAGAGGTGGATCCCACGTGTCTAATGTCCTTCCATTCGATGAAGAGGATTTTTATAGTTGGATGAGTGAATTCCTTATTTACCTAAATGGCCTAGAACCATTTCTTATAGAAGTCATAGAAGATGGACATTATGTTCCTATGGTTGCCACCTCAACCCCTGAGAGACCCCTTAAAAAACTTGTCAAACAATGGACTCCAGTGGATAGACGTCTTGCTAACCAGGACAAGAGACTTGAAAGTATCATAGTCTCTTGTCTACCCAAAAACATATTGAAGTCCATCATTAAGTGTGCCTCTGCTAAAGAGATGTGGACTGAATTAGTTCTTGGGTATGAAGGTCCAGGGGAAACCAAGGAAACTAAGATCCAAGCCATTAGAGTTAAGTTTAATGCTTTTAAAGCTCTAGAAAATAAAACTGTTAGTCAAACCTATACCAGACTTAAGATTCTGCTAAACGATCTTGGAAATAATGATGTAGTCTTACCCAAAGCTGAAGTTAATGCCACTTTTGTCAATAGTCTGCCTAGGAAATGGTTAAGTCTTAACCAAACTCTTAGAGCTAACAACGCTACTAAGAATGCACTCTGGCCCAACTTTTTGGTAAATACAACTATGAAGAAGGCTTAATTGATTCTATTTATAAATCTGAAACAGATAGGTTTACCTCTCATATCACTGGATCAAAAGCACTTGTTGCTAACCATTATTTTCAGGAAAGTGACTCTGATGTGGAGGAAGACCCAAGAAGCAGTCAGGATTTCTTTGAAGAACTAAATGATGAGTTCCATGACAGAGCTCTTCTTGTTGATCAAAAGAGATACTACAAAAGATCTAGCAGAGTCGGTGCAGCCAAAACAGACAAATCCAAAATGATATGCTTTGCGTGTAGAAAGGGTGGTCACTTTTAGAAGGATTTTTGGTCAAATAAAACATCTTCACCAAACTTTCCTTCAACCAGAAAAGAAATTTCAAGAGCAGATACTCTCCATCCTCTTTCAAACAAGCCTCTCATTCAGACTCAGAGGGTAAGAAAGATTACAAAGTCAAGTACAAGGCACTAAAAGTTGAGTTGTTGAAGCTAAATCAAAAGGTTGATGATGCAACCAACAAAAAGGAAAATAAGAAAACAGAGAAAGGGTTTATTGCTTTATCATTTAACTAGGATGATGAACCACTTACATCAGAGGATGAAACAACCACCACTGTTCGTGCCTTCATAGCTATCGTTGATGAAGAACCAGCGGTTGGTAAAAGTGATGCTAGATCTGGTCAATGGGTGGATATCATCATGAAAAAGGTACAAAGACTACTTACTATGACTGAAGGTCAGGACAGAGACCATGTATTTGACTAAACTCTAATTGACCTTCACTTTGTGGAAGAACAGGAAAATAACCCGTTACATAAATTTCATGCTTTACAACAGGACTTGAACTTATGTCAATATGAAGTAACCAATCTTAAACCATTTGTGGGACTCTGTAACACCCCACTTGGATAAGTGAACCGTTACGTATATTTATGGCGTGTCATCAAAGCATAAGGTAAATATCCTAACACATTAAATGACCATAAAGGAAATACCGGAATCAAACATCGGTAATCCAAACATAAGCTCAAAACATGAAAAGTAAATACGGAAGAAAAGAACTAAACAATGTCCAAATAAGCAGAATAATGTAAGAATTGCATAAAGTAAGAAGTCTGGATAGCTTCCATCCAAATGCACATGCTCTCAGAATCCTAAGAGCGTCCTGGTGTACCTGCCGTTAGAACATGAAAGGAACTACGGCTGAGCATAACTGTAACACCCCCAAATTTATACAACTCAATACAGCGGAAGACTCGTTGGTGTTACGGGATAGCACATTACTCACATCATAGACAACACTTAAAAATCGCGTTGTTTAATAATAAAGCATTTCCATTCATAAATATCAAGTTTACATAGGTCCCAAGTCATAGTATTTCATACAATTTTTACAAAACATTTGAATGGAAATTATTATTTAAGTGCGGGCCATGAATTCTTGTTGTCTTCCCGAGAATTACCTTCAAGTACCTGAGATAACACATGTTAAAAGAAAAGGTCAGCGAAAACGCCGAGTGAATTCATAGAGTTTTAATTAAATCCATCAATATAACATCGGTATAAAATTATTACCGAAAATCATTTTGTACACATCTTTGTAATAGGCCATAAAATAGCCAAAGTCATTTTATACAAATCCTTATAAAAAATCATAATATAGGCATTTGCCTTCGAAATAATTATACGAGCCAATGTCATAAAAACATCATACAATACGTCTTATGACGTTCTATAAAGTTAAATAAAAACCGTTATATGAATATGGTTATGTAAAACCAAAACACGAATATAAAATCAATAATAAGACCCTGTATTGCTAGTCAGGCAATATATCGTAATTCAATGCATAAAGCAGTATTTTCGTTATTTTTGATTATTATAAGCCGCATGACATTGTTACCTTACTACAACAAACAACAGGTAGCTAACCCGACAATCATTTGCCCATCTAAAACAGCGTGTCGTCACAATAATCACGCTTATAGAAATCTTCTCATACATAAATTCGCTTACCTATCAATGTGGCACGACGGAGATCAACCGTCAAGGCGCGAACTGGGGTGATCGTCCCCAAATAGTACTATTATATGCATAAGCATCTACCAAATCCCGGTAGTTCACAATTCATGCTAATGGGACTTTTAGTGACATAACCTAACTTTAATAATCCATTTCTTTTCATCTATCGGGTCATTTAATCATTCATCGGGTCATACAATCATTCGGGTCCAAATCAATAAACAGACAATCGGGACAAATGGTGTCCTATTTTATCAAAACTAACATGTTATCTCCCTCGCGGGTTTATAAAATATTTCATAAAAACATTTAAAAGAGTGCGAGACTATGAACTCACGTTGATGTGGAAGGCGATTATCGGCGATTTGGATGTATGCTACGTGTTTCAATTACGGAAACATAGACAAATAATACTCGTCTTAGACTCTTGTCCAATGACTTTATAAAAATAACAATTATGTTTACATATGATGATTTTATAAATATGATGATGATCAAGTGGGTTTATACATCTTTACTCATTCATTATAGTGTTTATGTGTTGGAAATTTTCAAGACTAGTTACACTAGTTCAATCTTGTTTACATTTTGAAGCCCAAAGGGCCTATTACAAGCCCAATACTATTAATTAGCCCAATTATACTTTTATTATCAGTATTATACTTTATATTTTGGGCCCAAATGGGTTAACCCCAATAAATAAGTTTATAAGTGTTTTACAAAATTAGTCAGGTTTATTGTCCATTAAGGCTACTTTGGCCCGTTAATGTCTATATATTGTAAAGCTCGGGTTTTATCGATTTTTACTTGTTATATATGTTTATATATCAGTATGTGAGTTTATAAAAGTTTACATTAGACGGGTCCAACCGTCTAAGTTTTATTTAACAAAAACATTAATCTTTCGGTTTTAGCCGAAAAGACGTAAAACTTAGTATATAGTTTTTATAACTTATAAAACTTACCAAACTACCATTTTTATATAATGTCCATTTATTTATCCTTATGCATTTTTATATAAATGAAATATATAAGTTAGTGGGTTTTAATTCACATTTTATACTATATTTATTTAAGTGCTTATATAATAATATTAAACTTTAATTTCACAAAATCAGTCCTAAAAATCTAGTTTACTAAAATGATCATATCTAGAGTTCTACATGGATATAGAACCCTAAATTTTTATCACAAAAAATACATGATATGTGCATCATTTTATTCCTTTATGGCTACTGATGAATCAACCTCTTAAGTATTTTATAAAATTCGTCCAAAACAGTGTACTTAGATTTGCACTCTAAACTTGTTTTGATCATATCTCACTCATTTTTATGATTTCATTGCATGGCCAACTCTCACATGTGTATAAAACTCATAGCTTACTGTATATTAATTTATCCAAGACATTTTATCAGTTTATCATAAGAGTATTCACTGTTTTATACAGCCTCCTAATTTAGGCATGATTTAACCATTTTTACATGTGGTTTTTCCATCTTTTTACCCATGTTTATCAAATCTATCAACACCAAATCCCCACATAATATTTTTAATCATCATTTATCATCATATACATATACATAAATAAGGAAATTACAAGATTACATAATAAAAATAACAAGAGGATAGGAAGAACAATCTTTATACCACCAAGATTGTGTAGTTATTCATCAAGGCTTGGATTTTGATGGAAGAACGTGTGAAAGATCAACACCAATCTTCATGGCCACCAATACTTGTAAACTTCATGTAGAAATCAGCCCTTGAACATCACCAAATCTTCTCCTTGGATGTTAAAATCACCACCAATCTATAGAGCTTCAAAAGGGCTTCATCATGTGTGTGAATAACACATGATTTCATGGTTAATATTAATCAAATGATGGTGTTTTTGGTGAGAGTGGGACAGAAATAAGAGAGGGTGAGAGGATTTTTGAGTGGTTTGCATGTATGTGTGTGAGAAATGGTTTTGGTGCTAGTGGTTTTGTTGGTGTGTAGTTAGCTTGCAAAGTTAAGCAAGACATGTGTCTTGCTTACTTTGTAAGCTTGACACCTAAGGGTGTAAGTATATAGTTTTAAACCGTCCCATGTGTGGGGGTGGGGCAAAAGTGGTTTTGTCTCATCCCCAATTATTTACGGGTACTCCTTGATTCTAGTTTCCTCGATTTGCGTGCCCTCGGGTCGTTTTACGAAAAACGTTTTTATAAATTATGAATCAACGGCACAAAACGAATCTAATAAAAATTGTATCATCAAAAACGGAGTTCGAAAACGTAAATACGTAATCCTAAGGTTTCCGGTTTAGTCGTAAAGGACGTTAAATTATAATCGTAAGTCCTAATCTCTTCTCGTAAATTTGTGAGTTTATGAACCAACACAAATTTAAAATCTCAAAATAATATTCACGGATAAATTTATTTTCTGAAATGTCGGACTGTCACCAAAGACGGTGTATGTAAACGTAAGCACGTAACGTAGAATCCTCCGGTTTAGACGTAGTCGATGCTACTTCAATATGTAAATCCAAATTTTTTCCCAAAAATAAGTGAGTTCGTAATATAACATTAAAATAATATTTTTAAATAATATCTGAGAATAAAATATCAACCATAAATTGACGGATTGTCACAGCATTTACCCCTAAACAGGATCTTTGTCCTCAAAGATCATCTTATCTTACTACTCGCTTCTTATAGAGTTAAAGCCATGTGGGTATTTCCTCCGCATTCGGTCTTTTCTCACAAGTGTAATTCATTTCAATACGCGAGTTTCAGCAAACATAACTACGGGAATAAGATCAGGCTTAATGTTGACTTACTTTCTCTATCCATGATGTTCACGGGTTCTTGATGAATGCAACTTTTCGCCGATCTAAACTTCATCAAGAAGTGATCAGATTTTCACTTGATAGGCATTTTATCAAGTTCGATATACGAAACATAATTCACGCACCTCTTGAAGTCCTAGGGTAGATCCAGCTTATATGTCTTTCAAACCAATTTTTACATTATCTCAATGGTCCCATAAAACGGGGACTTATATCCCATGATCTTCCAGATCATCAATTCATTTTTCCATGGTTAAATTTTTTGGCATAACTTCGCTACCCATCTGGCACTTCAAGATCTACATTTCATATTCTTATAACCTCCTGCCCACTACCGGCAGTCAATAATCAGATCCTAATTTCAACAATCTTTTCAGGTCTCGCGGGTCTAATATTTTGTAAGGTTAGGTTCGCCATTATAGGAAACCTTAAACCTAAAAGACATGTCCAACTCACAGTGGGTGTATGTCGGGTGTCTTCATCCCAACTCTTGCTTACAGATGCTCTAATATTCAGATCCTCACGAGATTCGATCTCGATCCTAATACGATAATTATCTATGATGATCTCTCCAAAGGAAAACGATTTTACAGTTTATTACCAAAGGTCAATCATTCAATCATAAAACAACACTTATAGTATTTTGTATCGTTACTTTACCTCGTCCCTTCGATTGGGGTGGTACACAGTACTCTCATCAAGATTCGTTCTCAATGACTTCTGAGCAAATCTCTAGAAATTCGATGCGAAGCGAGGATCTTGATAGAGATG
Organism: Glebionis coronaria; assembly: GCA_025667525.1. NCBI lineage: Eukaryota > Viridiplantae > Streptophyta > Magnoliopsida > Asterales > Asteraceae > Glebionis > Glebionis coronaria. The sequence goes on from CM046877.1 coordinate 436,442,095, forward strand.
ATCGATACAGGCACACTATGTTTACACAATTCCTTTAAATACAAAGAGTCAATTTCTTCATCGAGAATCTATCATTAACAGGAATGATATTAGCAGATTTGGTCAGTCTGTCGACGATGACCTAAATCGAATAAAATTCAGATGATGACCTTTGCAATAGTTAGACGCTTACTAATGTATGAGGCGATGTCTGCCTTCATAATTTGCATCAGTACAACTTCTTCAGATAAAGATACATTTAGTCAGAAATGTCATGAATAGAATACTTATACTTACGAGATTCCAACATGACTACATCTCAAAATCTCCATATTTCAGCCACCATATGCGGCCTTTTAATCATTTAACGCTATCGGCTTCTCAATTCTAATGGTTCACATTAGCCGCGAACCCCTTTTATTATCTATATTATCCTTTTTACCAACAATGTTTATTTTTATATTGTTTGGTAATTTATTTTTGCACCTTCATTATTAAGGAACACATCCAAATTGATTCTTTATCATTTCTATATAATGTGTTAGTATTTACATTCATTTGTCCTGATGAAATAATTATCATGTCTACAATTTACTCAGAAATTCTTTCTTCATATTTTCTAAGTTTTAGTTTCGTCTCAACTATCATTTTTATTAGTTTTGCTCAATCTGACGTTTAAAGCGTCGATAAATATTACAAGTAATTAAATAATAAATATCAAATTTTATGAAACGTAACCGTAAAAATTTTAAATTTTCTCAGTTTGTCTAATTATAGAAAAATATTCAAAATAAATTTGAATTTAATTAATACGATTTTTGTTGATTTATCGAAAATAATTAATAAGATTTGTAAATGTTCGAAAAATCTTTGGTTATACTTTGGTCAAAATTTTCTTAGTTGAAAAGCAAAAATTGTCGTTTCAAATTTCAAGTTATGGTTTAAATGTTTTCCTCAATTCCGCTTAGGTTGTCTTGAGGTATGCACAAACATTTACCCCTAAACAGAAGTTTAGTTAAATGATTTGGGCATAAGGAAATAATCCCTTAAAAATTTCTTTGATAAATTATTTGTCACAACATATTTCCACTTTCTTTTTGGTAAAACCCAAAGCCTTAATGGCTCTAATTTTCGAAGAGTCAATATATTTCATTATCTTATTAATCACACAATCAAATAATGTAAAGGATTTACTCTTTAATCACATGTTAATTATTTAAGGTACAGGTTTTTATTGTTCGGCCAATTTAGGGCAGTCTATAAATAATTATTAACTCATTCTTATTCTTATAAACGAACAGATAATCCTTAATGATCACAATCATGAAGTTATCAAATTACAGCCTACACATGTGATTCACCAAATTTAGGGATGCTAAATGTGCATTAGTCAATCCAAACGACATAACATGGAACTCATAATATTCATTACAAGTTCTGGATGTAGTGATTGGAATAGATAATCTTTTTCGCGGACGCGAAATTGATGGTAACCATGCCGTGGATCAAATTCCCGAATATACGCTAGAACCTTGTAAATGATCGAACAAATCTATCATCTTGGGTAGTGCATATATATTTTTAATCATCAATTTACCTAGTTCACAGTAATCAATAAATATAAGAAATAATAACACCATAGCTCTTCATGATGACGAGCTTGGTAGAATAAAAGTCTTCTACGACAACTCTCTCAGTTGTACGGTAATTCTTTTAATTTAGATGGTGCTGACGTACAGTGCACATGCCACAAGTGCAGCACCGGGAATATAATCAATACCAATTCCAACTTGCCTTAATGGCGAAAGTCTAGGTAATTAATCAGCAAATACCTCCTAAAGTTTCAGATAACACAAACATCTTTTAATACATTTATTTTAGGTTCTTTCTAGATTATAATATCTATGACTAATTCACAACCATTCACGGTATAATTTCAAGTCTAAATGCAGGATATGGTCATCCATCAAGAATTATTTAGGTCACTTTTGATAATCAACATCTTATCATTTAGGGGAATTCTATTCGAGTTCCCATCAATTAAGACAATGTCGTCATATCATAATCAATCAATCCATTCTACTGGCACTATCAACCTTTTAGTTTTATTGCCGTTGATAAGATGTGAACTTCTCAAAATACTAATAATAACTCATAATCCTTCACAAATTCAAGGATATATGGAGACACAACTACCATTAAAAGAGTAAGTTCAACGCCTAATCTACGCGAGAGAATTTCAAATCAGATACAGATGAAAACATTTAATGAATATGAATATATCCCATGTTTTCATAATTTGAGTACGCATTCGAAAGCTCCTCGGATCGTTAACCAGGTCATTCAAATGACATCAAATCAAAAGAAATGATAGGAACGTCGATACATCCAGTCGGGTATCAATACTCGGTAATCAGATATTTTCCTAAGAATCTCACCACGGGAGAATTGGACGAGAAAGAATTGTCAATTGTCAAATAAGACAATTTCCACAGATGAGTAAATTCGACTCAGAAGAATAAATGGTTCGGGCACATATGTAGGTGTTCCTAACAATATGTCCCTATTTTTCACTTCTTGCAGATCTCATAAAATTTAATCTTTCACAATCTTCAAAGAAAATGTAGTGTTTATTAATCAGTTTTATGGTGACTACTAATCAGCCTTGCATGGTCACTTCCAAATTATATGTAGGCGCGCAACTATATACAATTTCAAGATTAACGATGCAATACTCAGTTCGTCAAAATGTTATCATCATGTTTATAATAAAAATATTTTCATGCTTAATTCTTAAATAAGAATCAATAATAAATTTACAAAGATTTTCTTTGTAATGAAAACAATTAAGTTTTCCAAGGTATTTCATAATCAACTTTATTTCAATAATGATCACTTATAAATCTCACTTGAATAATCCTTATAGTGATGAAAATTTTTCTCAAAGGATACTGTTTTATCTTATAAAAACAATGAGTGATCTGCAAAAGAGTGATGAAAACTTGTTCACCAAGAACTAACTACAATATGATAGGAAATGAGCTTAGCCAAATAAATCATGAGGTGCATGACCTCGATGGCACTCAAAAAGAATAATCCACAACGTAACTCAAATAGAGATGAGTACTTGCTCAATGGTTGCATAACTAATGCGAGCATTAGAGACAAGAAAGAAAAGATAGATAACATCGATACATGTAGAATTCAGTAATCAAAGGTAGTCTTTTTATTAATCACAACCAAGTCAAAATTGTACCGTAACACATTACGTATCACTATGTCATACAATTCCAAGAACTCATCCTACCAACTGATGTCTCAGTTAAGTTAGGGATTTTTAAAATATACCACAATGAATACTAATCTACAAGAGTCATTAGGTGTTCCACATGTCCCAGAAGATCCATCGGTCCCAATTCAGAAGAAAACTTCTTCAATTTATTTCTTGGACATTGGGCATCCTCGTTAGTGGACAATGGCCTAGGAACAACACTTAACACGAATCAACAATGAATTAAAACCTTATAATTCAATCACAGAACTGAACGACTTCCTCTTAACAATTTCATATTCCATACGGGTTAAATTTTACTTCATTCAAGTTTCAACCAATTTATTACTCAATGCGATATCCTAACTCATTTTCCAATACTTTCAACCTTATTCTTAGACCTTAAAAGGGCAATAAAAGCTCGATATGATCAACACTTAATTTCCAATCCTATAGCTCTTTCAACAATAATCATCAAATGAGTCACTAGTATGAAATGACTCACACGTTCAATTAGACTTCTCGGAAAGGTACTAGTGGCATGAGGGTTTTGGGTAATGGTTCCAATGACAGCCTCAAGTGCAACATTCACCCTTTCGATTTCAACTTAAGAATTGGGTGACAACGAATCAGATGACATCTTTCTAGGTGGTAACGTTTTGTCAAACTCCACTCTATAAGGAAAGATCGTCATGACGTCGATATCAGTTTTAATCTTGCCAATTCTTCTTCAATATCACAAGCAACTAATATCTACATTTCTACGAATATCAACCATTTTGTTGGGATCATAGATATCCACAACTTGGTTTAGATCTAGGATAGCTAGAATTCCTACGACAATAACTTCGATTAATTTACTAGGGGATTTAGGGTTCCTTGTGACAATCTACGTCGTATAAATACCTCGTATAAATATCAAAATAATCATCAAACAATCATGTAATAAAATTACATCATATATATATATAATCCAAGTTATATATATATTAAAATAACACTTCTCAGTCTAGCCTTGTCGGTAACTCGGGAAATCTTCGGCACCGTTATAGTCAAAAGATGTTTAGACATTTTTAGAAAAATGTTTATAGTTAAAAGATTTTAAAATGTTTTATTCAAAACCTTGGTTTTAAAAATCTTTCGTTCTCTATAACGAGAGCTCTGGTACCAAACTGTAACACCCCCAAATTTATACAACTCAATACAGCGGAAGACTCGTTGGTGTTACGGGATAACACATTACTCACATCATAGACAACACTTAAAAATCACGTCGTTTAATAATAAAGCATTTCCATTCAAAAATATCAAGTTTACATAGGTCCTAAGTCATAGTATTTCATACAATTTTTACAAAACATTTGAATGGAAATTATTATTTAAGTGCGGGCCATGAATTCTTGTTGTCTTCCCGAGAATTACCTTCAAGTACCTGAGATAACACATGTTAAAAGAAAAGGTCAGCGAAACGCCGAGTGAATTCATAGAGTTTTAATTAAATCCATCAATATAACATCGGTATAAAATTACTACCGAAAATCATTTTGTACAAATCTTTGTAATAGGCCATAAAATAGCCAAAGTCATTTTATACAAATCCTTATCAAAGATCATAATATAGGCATTTGCCTTCGAAATCATTATACGAGCCAATGTCGTAAAAACATCATACAATACGTCTTATGACGTTGTACAAAGTTAAATAGAAACCGTTATATGAATATGGTTATGAAAAACCAAAACACGAACATAAAATCAATAATAAGACCATGTATTGCTAGTCAGGCAATATATCGTAATTCAATGCATAAAGCAGTATTTTCGTTATTTTGGATTATTATAAGCCGCATGACATTGTTACCTTACTACAACAAACAACAGGTAGCTAACCCTACAATCATTTGCCCATCTAAAACAGCGTGTCGTCACAATCATCACGCTTATAGAAATCTTCTCATACGTAAATTCGCTTACCAATCAATGTGGCACGACGGGGATCAACCGTCAAGGCGGGAACTGGGGTGATCGTCCCCAAATAATACTATTATATGCATAAGCGTATACCAAATCCCGGTTGTTCAGAATTCATGCTAATGGGACTTTTAATGACATAACCTAATTTTAATAATCCATTTCTTTTCATCTATCGGGTCATTTAATCATTCATCGGGTCATACAATCATTCGGGTCCAAATCAATAAACAGACAATCGGGACAAATGGTGTCCTATTTTATCAAAACTAACATGTTATCTCCCTCGCGGGTTTATAAAATACTTCATAAAAACATTTAAAAGAGTGCGAGGCTATGAACTCACGTTGATGTGGGAAGGCGATTATCGGCGATTTGGATGTACGGTACGTGTTTCAATCACGGAAACCTAGACAAATAATACTCGTCTTAGACTCTTGTACAATGACTTTATAAAGATACAATTATGTATCATATGATGATTTTATAAATATGATGATGATCAAGTGGGTTTATACATCTTTACTCATTCATTATAGTGTTTATGTGTTGGAAATTTTCAAGACTAGTTACACTAGTTCAATCTTGTTTACATTTTGAAGCCCAAAGGGCCTATTACAAGCCCAATACTATTAATTAGCCCAATTATACTTTTATTATCAGTATTATACTTTATATGTTGGGCTCAAATGGGTTAAGCCCAATAAATAAGTTTATAAGTGTTTTACAAAATTAGTCGGGTTTATTGTCCATTAAGGCTACTTTGGCCCGTTAATGTCTATATGTTGTAAAGCTCGGGTTTTATCGATTTTTACTTGTTATATATGTTTATATATCAGTATGTGAGTTTATAAAAGTTTACATTAGACGGGTCCAACCGTCTAAGTTTTATTTAACAAAAACGTTAATCTTTCGGTTTTAGCCGAAAAGACGTAAAACTTAGTATATAGTTTTTATAACTTATAAAACTTACCAAACTACCATTTTTATATAATGTCTATTTATTTATCCTTATGCATTTTTGTATAAATAAAATATATAAGTTAGTGGGTTTTAATTCACATTTTATACTATATTTATTTGAGTGCTTATATAATAATATTAAACTTTAATTTCACAAAATCAGTCCTAAAAATCTAGTTTACTAAAATGATCATATCTAGAGTTCTACATGGAGATAGAACCCCAACTTTTTATCACAGAAACCACATGATATGTGCTTCATTTTATTCCTTTATGTTTACTGATGAATCAACCTCTAAGTATTTTATAAAATTCGTCCAAAACCGTGTACTCAGATTTACACTCTAAACTTGTTTTGATCATATCTCACTCATTTTTATGATTCCATTGCATGGCCAACTCTCACTTGTGTATAAGACTCATAGCTTACTGTATATTAATTTATCCAAGCCATTTTATCAGTTTATCATAAGTGTATTTACTGTTTTATACAGCCTCCTAATTTAGCCATGATTTAAGCATTTTTACATGTGGTTTTTCCATCTTTTTACCCATGTTTATCAAATCTATCAACACCAAATCCACACATAATATTTTTAATCATCATTCATCATCATATACATATACATAAATAAGGAAATTACAAGATTACATAATAAAAATAACAAGAAGATAGGAAGAACAATCTTTATACCACCAAGATTGTGTAGGTATTCATCAAGGCTTGGATTTTGATAGAAGAACTTGTGATAGGTCAACACCAATCTTCATGGCCACCAATACTTGTAAACTTCATGTAGAAATCAGCCCTTGAACATCACCAAATCTTCTCCTTGGATGTTAAAATCACCACCAATCTATAGAGCTTCAAAAGGGCTTCATCATATGTGTGAATAACACATGATTTCATGGTTAAAATTGATCAAATGATGGTGTTTTTGGTGAGAGTGGGATGGAAATAAGAGAGGGTGAGAGGATTTTTGAGTGGTTTGCATGTATGTGTGTGAGAAATGGTTTTGGTGCTAGTGGTTTTGTTGGTGTGTAGTTAGCTTGCAAAGTTAAGCAAGACATGTGTCTTGCTTACTTTGTAAGCTTGACACCTAAGGGTGTAAGTAGCTAGTTTTAAACAGTCCCATGTGTGGGGGTGGGGAAAAAGTGGTTTTGTCTCATCCCCAATTATTTACGGGTACTCCTCGATTCTAGTTTCCTCGATTTGCGTGCCCTCGGGTCGTTTTACGAAAAACGTTTTTATAAATTATGAATCAACGGCACAAAACGAATCTAATAAAAATTGTCTCATCAAAAACGAAGTTCGAAAACGTAAATACGTAATCTAAGGTTTCTGGTTTAGTCGTAAAGGACGTTAAATTATAATCGTAAGTCCTAATCTCTTCTCGTAAATTTGTGAGTTTATGAACTAAAACAAATTTAAAATCTCAAAATAATATTCATGGATAAATTTATTTTCTAAAATGTCGGACTGTCACCAAAGACGGTGTATGTAAACGTAAGCACGTAACGTAGAATCCTCCGGTTTAGACGTAGTCGATGCTACTTCAAGACATACATCCAAATTTCTTCCCAAAAATAAGTGAGTTCATAATATAACATTAAAATAATGTTTTTAAATAATATCTGAGAATAAAATATCAACCATAAATTGACGGATTGTCACAATAACGCCCAGTGAACGGATATAAAGCATGATAAGAAATACTGAAATGAAGCAGATGATAAAATACTGAGGCTGTAAGACTGATAAGTAAAGTTGCAGCGAAACTTATGTATAATCTGAACAATCTGATTTATAAATAATAAAGCTGAACTATTATCTATTAAATCTAAAAACATGCATTTACTGTATTTTAATTTCCAAGAGCTTATATAAGTCATGTGCTATAACAACTGCTGCAAGAATAAATGGAGGGGTGACCTCGTCATGCTGTAGAGGGGTGACCTCTAAATAATGTGCTAGGTGGAAGGATCAACTCCAATGTGAAGGATGTAGAGAACACACCACATTCACCTTATAACTGTAAACTGATAGCCTAGGATGCATACATACGCCCCGCTGATAATACTAATAAATGGCCAAGTTGAAGTATATGGGACGCTGCGAGAAATCACTTCCTCGTAGAGGAGTCATGACACTGGTGCCTCTAGTGTCATGGTTACGGTACCTCCATAACTAGTACATAAACTGATCATGCTTTTATATAAAGCTCGGGCAATTTATTTAGTTATTAAAATGATTACTGATAAGCTTAGAACATATACTAGGGAAAACATTTGGATGCAGACGCGGAATCCTAATCATGCATAGAAGGAAGTCCTTACTGAAGGACGTAAAATCCGTACCTCGTGTCCAGTAATGAATCGAGAATGAAAGCTGATGGATCTACTCCGACTTCACGACTACTACATACATAAGGGACGTGAATGAGTTGTCTGATTATTGTTTAATGTTACTTATTCTTATTGTTCTTAACTTGATTTATTATGTTCTTGTATTGTTGTACTATTTGTGTATAAACTGGTAACTATGATTGTCTTTAAATGTTTACTGGTTAATGCATATTCTGTACTTCTAATTACTGTATATTATACTGTATTCTGATTAGTGTATTCTACTATATTCTAGTATTATAATACTGTTATTAGTAACCTACTAAAAAATAGCAAGTTTCCTGAATTAGAAAGTTTCCTAAAATAGAATGTTTCCTGAAATAGAAAGGTTTCCATAATTAACGTTTTAGACCAACTTAAAGTGAGCATGACAATATTGTTATCTAGTATACATTAGTTGAAAGAACTAATTATTATTAGTATTTGCTAGTTAAGTTGTATGGCCATATTTTACTTAGCTATATTAACTTCCATGCATGTTTCTCACTGATTATTATTTACGTTAAATTGCATAAACATGACCATTCTTACTCCTCTCCCTCCTTGATGCGTTTTGGACACTAATTTAGCCATTAAATCGTAGTTTCTATCATTATAACGCTTAACATAAATTACTTATAAGCGCATCAAGTCTTAAGAGGTACTTCGACTAAAACACGGATGAATCAAAACGAACATGAGTATGAACGCCGACCGGCTGCGATCACTTCGAAGAGATGCGATCGAAACTAAAATGCAACATACACGGCGCTAAATTTATAACCAATCCTCTAATGAATCAATAGATTATGTGCAGAACAAACGTTAACCGAAGCACGAACCACAACTCGAATGAACCTCGAAACCTCGATAAATGAAAAATGAACACCAACCGAGTGAACCAACACGAACAATTCACTAACTCGATCACAATCATGGACAGCAACACGACCGTTGTAATTGTCTTCAAACTCAACCGATATGAACTCATAACCTAACCATGATCCCACCGATAAAAACTCGAACAGATCCCTGACTCGAACTCTAACTCTGCCGCTGTCACCAACTTAAACAGGACGCAGCCCGAAAGACTAATCGAATTGAACACGAATGATCTTTCATCATTACTACGTATGGACATCAAATCGAACGTGATTTGAACTCTAAATCGGAACATAACCTTAAATCCATAACAAGTGAAAGCATGAACACATATTTAACTATAACAAATCTTTGCATTTACGATCCATACTTTCTCCTTCTCGTTTAATACTTTTAAAACCCATTTCGTGATTTTGGATGATGATGTTTTATGTCAATAAAGTTTATAGGTATAAAATAAGTCATGGCCAATAATCTCGGACATAAAAGTAACTGATTTCCGTGCTTTTCTTCATTCTTGTTAATTCCGCTCATTTACATTCATTTAATGTGAAGATTTGTTTGTTAGGAATAAAATGAGCTAAGTCACTGAGACGCTGACAAGAGTAATTTGGACGTTGACAAGAGTAAATGAAGCGCAGACAAATCAAGCACTGACAAGAAATATTCAAACGCTGACAAGAAGAAGTCCAACCACTGATAGGAATACTTAGTCAACATGTTTTATATTTGAAGTAAAGATATGATCAATATTGTATTTTCTATATTTATCTTTACCTAAAATAGTTGATAGGTAAACCTTTGTACACGACTCCTTGTGTTATAAAAGGAGGTCGTAGGGTTCATAGTTTAAAAAAACATTATTTGGTTTTACAACTTTCATTGTAAGCAAGTTCGTTTATCAATCTAAAGTGAAAGTTTGGTATACTTTGTTTGTTTGTTCTTTATTCTAAGTGTTAATTCCGCATAGCACTTGTATTGTTTAATACAACAAAGTTTCTCTAAGTATTAATCTTGATTCAATCTCGTTTAATACAAAGCTAATCGATCAACGTTTGGGATCAACAAGTGGTATTAGAGCTTGTTGAGGAACTTTGATCTAAAAGAACAGTAAAACCTAAAATCACCAGAAACCCTAAAACCAAACAAGATGTCTGCCACAGAATCTTCATCCTCATCAAATCATAACCTAAAAATCCCTATGCTCGACCCTGACAACTTTGAACAATTGAATTTCAATTTTGAACAATACCTTCAAGTTCATGACCATAATCTTTGGGAAGTCATTGAATATGGCAATCAATTTGAAAAAGCAGCTAGGATTGCTGCTGCTATTGCAGGAAGAACCAGAGCTGGTTCTACTGTTGCAGAACGTGCTGAAAGACCTGAAGATGGAAGAGCTATCTCAATTTCTGATATAGCCTTAAGAAGGAATGACATGAAGACTTTGAACATTCTTAAACTTTCCTCGGGTCCAAAGAATCAACACAAGTATAGAAGTTTTGATTATGCTAAAAATCTTTGGGCAACTCTTCAAGTCACATATGGTGGTAATGATTATACAGCCAATGAAAGAAAGAAGCAACTGTTGCATGAATATGTTATGTTTAAGGCTCATCCCAGTGAGAAGCTAAGTGAGGTGAGAAGTAGGCTTCTAGACATCACTAGCAAGTTGTCTTTTATAGGAACAGAACATGATGATGCTGATATCATTTCTACTTTCCTTAGAATTCTTGATGATGCATGGAAAATTGAAGATAGGTCAATCATTGCTACCAATAACCATATGAGTTCTTCCTTTTATGACGTCTACAATAAATTAAAGATTGTAGAGAGTGAGATCTTACTTGATCATGGAAGGAAGTCAACATCTGGAAACATGGCTTTCATCTCACATAGTGAAGCTCAAACCAGTGAAAGAGATTCATATGTACATCCTGTTACTGGATCAACTTTTGTCAGCGGTGGACTAACCTTTGTCAGCGGCTTAATTTTTGACGCTGACACATACAATGTTGACTCACCAAGTCTTAAACCTGCTGGTATTGATTTGGATACAGTATGTACATGCTTTGCTGAATTGCACAATGGTTCCTTAATTACCTATGAGGATCTTGAGCAAATCAGTGATGAGAATTTGGAAGAGATGGATATCAAGTGTAATATGGCACTTGCAAGCATAAGGGCCAACAGATGGAACAGGTGATTTGGAAGAAATATGACCTTTAATGCTAAAGACACAGCTGGATTTGATAAATCCAAGGTTGAGTGTTATAACTGCCATAGGATGGGACACTTCATGAGGGAGTGCAGATCTCCAAGAAGATCTGATGCTGGAAATACTTCGAGCCAAATCATAAAGGTGGAAGATGCTAAGCCAAAGGCTATGGTCGGCATGCAAGATATTGATGGTGTTGGATGGGACTGGAGCTTTATGGCAAAGGATGTGGTAGAGAATCAGGCTTTGATTGCTGAGAAAGAAGAAGAAGAGCATGTTCACTTTGCTCTCATTGCCAACTCCCCATCTTCATCAGATAATGAGGTATATGATGATGCTTTCTATAGTAACGGGTGTCGATTAAACACTGAAAAGCTTAACAAAGAAAATTTAAAGTTAAAATCAGATGTTTTTGATGTAGAATGCAGGCTAACAAATTATAAAATGGCACTTGCACAAACTGAAGGGACTATAGAGGAATTTGACCTAAAAGATCAAATTAATGTTTTGACTAGGGATCTTAAAGTTAGTGTTGAACTTAGGGATACTCTAATGAATTCTAGAGCAGATGTGCAACTTAAGCTAGATGAAGACATTAAAGATAACGAAAATGTAGGGCTTAAGATTGAAAAGTTTGATAGAGCTAGTCAAACCCTAGAAAACTGTGTCAGTGAACAAAGAGACCCTAGGGACAAGTCTGGGATTGGGATGAATGAATATGTAGTTGTTCCACCACCTGCTGGGAACTTCTATGGTGTTCAGAGAAAATATCTCTATTGGACTGGTATTCCAGAACTCCAAGAAGAGAAATTTATTCCTCCACCTAGAGTGCTTACCCTAGTTGAGGAATATCAACAAAAGGTGACTAATCTTGAACAATGGAAAGCAGCCAACCCTTTTCTTTTTGTTAAAGGTAAAATTCTTAGTGAGAGTCCATTTATGCCTACAGCTATTACTGTGACCAACCCCACTACTGACCTTGGCTCACCAATTAAGAGAAAACCTAGTGTTAAATATGCTGAAATGTATAGAAAACCTAGGTCACCCCAAAGCTAAGCTAGTGTTAATGGGACAGGATTCTTTCAATCTAGACCTAAGGTTATGTCGAGAAAAAGCTTGTTAAACATGTGGAAGTTTTTCTCATTTGGCCTATAAGTGTGTCAGTGGCTCTAAATTCACCATTGACAATAGGTCAACCATGGTCAAACCCACACCTTTTGTCCAACCAAGCCCACAAGTCACTAGACCAGCTCCCTTCTTTTCTAAAGGGACAAATACTCATGGACAAAGGCCCTTTCAAAAGACCAACACTTGGTCTAACAGACAATGGGTTCCTGTAGCAAACCCTAATTTGCGCGCTGACAAGAACAAATTCAGCGCTGACAGTAAAAAATTCAACGCTGCCAGGAATAATTTCAATGCTGACAGCTCCAAGTTTGGCATGAAAATGCCACAACAAGCTGCTGTTAGATCTTTTGTTAGACCAAGTAACAATATGTATTTACAACCTAAGGGAAAGGGGTCTAAAGCTTCATCTAGTTTGACATGAAGACCTAAACAAGACCAAAACCTTGATCCTGATGGAATTTCTATGACTTGCAACAGATTTAATTATCATTTAAAGGTCATTACTAAGCCTATTGGGGTAAACTGGGTATTTAGGCCACAAAGGGATGAACAAGGGGTTGTTACAAGGAATAAGTTTGTTCTTGTTGAACAACCACATGAATTCAAGTCTGCTCAGGCTTGGGTTCCCAAAGAAAACTAACTTGTTTTCTTTATTTACAGGGTATTCAAAAGCAGGTTAATGATCATGGATATTGGGACAGTGGATGCTCTAGGCACATAATGGGGAAGGAAGATTATTTGACAAATTTTACCCCCATTAAAGATAGTGACAAAGTGTACTTTGGAGTAGGATATGGAACTATATCTGGCAAAGGCAATCTTATCACCAACAACTTACGTTTTGAGAACGTTTTTCTAGTAAAGGAACTTGATTATAACTTGTTTAGTGTGTCACAAGTTTGTGACAACAAAAATAAAGTTCTTTTTACTGATACTGAATGATTGGTGTTGAGTAAGGATTTTAAGATTCCTGATGAGAAGTTTATTGAATATAGAACACCTAGGTATAAGGAAATTATAATGTTAATCTAAAAGGGATTAAAATGAACAAAAATATGTCATGTCTTTATGGTAAAGCATTAGTTGATGAAAGTAATTTATGACACAGAAGGTTAGGGCACATAAATTTTAATAACATTAATAGACTTGTGAGACATAACCTTGTTGATGGTTTGCTTTCAAAGGCTTTCCACAATGATCACTCTTGTGTTGCATGCCTTAAAGGCAAACAACATAAGGTCTACTTTAAGTCTAAAAGTGTGCATTCCAGTTCTAAACCACTTCACTTGCTACATATGGACTTATTTGGCCCAAATAATATAGAAAGTATAAATGGTAAATCTTACTATTTTGTTATAACTGATGATTTTTCTAGGTTTACTTGGACTTTATTTTTGGCCTTAAAAAGTGATACTGCCAAGTTTTGATTAACTTTACTACCCAAATAGAAAAGAAAACAGGTAATGAGGTTAAAATTCTTAGAAGTGATAATGGTGGTGAGTTTAGAAATACACTGTTAGATACCTTTTGTGTTGATAAAGGGATTTCTAGGGAGTTTAGCATAGATAGAACTCCATAGCATAATGGAGTAGCTGAAAAAAAGAATAGAACCCTAATAGAAGCAGCTAGGACAATGTTAGCAAATGCTAAGTTTCCCATTGCTTTTTGGGTTGAGGCTGTGAACACAGCTTGCTATGTTCAAAATAGAGCCTTGGTCAACAAAATCCACAATAACACACCTTATGAGCTATTTTGGAACAGGAAGCCTAATATAGACTTTCTTAAATCCTTTGGATGTCATGTAGTGATTCTTGATACTAATGATGCCCTGGGCAAGTTTAATACAAAAGGTGATGAAGGATATTTTGTGGGTTATTCGATGAATAGCAGAGGGTATAGGGTTTACAACAAGAAGGAAAAACGCATACTTGAAAAGGTGCATGTTAAGTTTTTAGAAAGTAAGCCCAGTGATCCTGAGAATGGACCAGATTGGTTATTTGATTTGGAACCATTATCTAGGACCTTGAATTATATGCCTGTTACTAATCCAGACATTGTGAAGAAGGATTCAAATGTCTTAGAAGCACCTACTGTTGAGATTCCAGGTACACAGTTTGCTAAAGAAGAAGGATCACATGCAGTTGAGCCAATCCCCATACTTGATTATGTTACTATTCCAATATGGACTGATGGGTTTATGCAAGCATTTGCTATTGCTGGAAAGGAGGAAGAAGGGCCACAAGAAAAGCCAGTTGATGAATTCATGCATGCATCTTCAAGCGCTGACAAAGCCAATTCAGACGCTGACACATTGAGTTCAGACGCTGACAGCCCATTTGGAAATTTATTCTCTTCCTCCAACATAAATATTGTTGAACATGTTGAAGCTCCCATACTCAATCAAGAGGTCAATTCAAGTGAGGATGGGAGTGGAAATGAAGATGATATTGGCAACATGGAATTTGTTATAGAAGATAATTCACTATTTGGGGGAGGAATACTTACAAAGGTGGCCAAAGATCATCCTCCTTCCCAAATAATTGGTTATATTCAGACTCCTGTTCAAACACGGATAACTCATCAGACTCAAGGTGTTTTCATTGCCAATATTCACAAGAAGGAAGATACCCCTCTTGTGCAAGCATGTTTATTTGCCTGTTTTCTATCACAAAGGAACCCAAGAAGATTTTTGATGCTCTTAAAGAATCAAGTTGGGTTGAAGCAATGCAGGATGAGCTTCACTAGTTTGCAATTCAAGATGTGTGGGAGCTAGTGGATTCTCCAAGGTATGTTAGACCTATTGGGACACGCTGGGTTCTAAGGAACAAAAAGGATGAAAGAGGGATTGTGGTCAGAAACAAGGCACATTTAGTTGCTCAGGGCTATACACAAGAAGAAGGGATAGACTCTGAAGAGGTTTTTGCACATGTTGCAAGGATTGAAGCAATAAGGAATTTCCTAGCCTATGCTTCTTGCATGGGTTTCATAGTTTATCGAATGGATGTGAAAAGTGCTTTCTTATAAGACACAGTTGAGGAGGAAGTGTATGTGATGTAACCTCAAGTTTTTGAAGATTTAGAGCATCCTGACATGGTGTATAGAGTCAAGAAAGCAATGTATTGACTTCATCAAGCCCCAAGAGCATGGTATGGTACATTATCCACCTACCTGGTGGAGAATGGGTTTAAGAAGGGCACCATAGATCAGACATTATCTACCAAGAAGATTGGTAAGGATTTTCTTCTTGTCCAGGTCTATGTTGATGATATTATCTTTGGTTCATCTAATCCAAAGATGATTGAAGACTTTCCCAAGCTCATGATAAACAAATTCAAGATGAGTGCAATGGGAGATATGAACTTCTTTCTAGGTTTACAAGTACAACAGAAAGAAGATAGTATCTTTATCTCTAAAGACAAGTATGTGGCTGAGATCTTGAAGAAGTTTGGTTTTTCTCCTCATGAAAAACGGGCTAGCACACCCATGGATAGGGAACACCCTTGGGGAAAGACTGGAGATGGAAAAGATGTAGATGTCAGGCATTATAGATCAATTATTGGTTTATTGATGTATCTTACAGCCTCTAGACCTAACATCATGTTTGTTGTGTGTGCATATGCACGCCATCAAGTGACTCCCAAAGAGTGTCATATTCATGCTGTTAAAAGGATCTTTAGATACCTTAGTTGCTATCCTACCTTGGGATTATGGTATCCTAAACATTCTACATTGGAGCTTATTGGCTATTCAGACAGTGATTATGGAGGTGATAAGTTTGATAGAAAATCCACAACTGGTGGATGCCAATTTCTTGGGAGCAGACTCATATCTTGGCAATGCAAGAAACAAACAGTGGTGGCAAACTCTACAACTGAAGCATAATATGTAGCTGCAGCTGCTTGTTGTGGACAAGTTCTATGGATAAAAAAACCAGCTGTTGGATTATGGGTATAATTTTATGCATACCAAGATATTTGTAGATAATAACAGTACACTATGCATTATTAAGAATCCTATACATCATTCTAAAACAAAACACATATAAATTAGGCATCATTTTATAAAAGATTGTTTTGAAAAAGGTTTAATACATCCAGATAGGGTAGACACAGAAGAAAATGTGGTAGATCTTTTAACTAAACCTTTTGATGTTGGGAGGTTCTAGTACTTGGTAACAAGTATTGGAATGTTCAATCTCACCTAAATATGTTTTTGAAATCACTGTATAGTTAGTACAGGATGTGTACTGTTATTTGTCTTTGTAAAGGATTAGGTTTTCCACTTTATTTTTTTAACGCTAACAAAGGTTATTTGAACGCTGACAAGTGTAAAAATGGTTACTGACAACACTATGTTAGTTTTGTGGTTTTTGATCTAATCATGTAGGCATTATGAGCATTGTACTAATGGATACAGAGTTGCTTATGAATCTTTGGAGCTTACAAGGAATGTGTCAAAGTTTATTTATGATGGTTGAATGATTACATTCCTATCTTGAAATATATTTTTGTCATATACTTTTTATTTTACAACTATGTATATCCTAGTTTAAGGGGAGGTTTAGGAAACCTTTAGGCTTTTGGGTATTCTTAGAATACTCTTATCACAATTATAGATTGTGTCCACTAGTGAGTAAGATTTAGAATTTCTAATTCTTGGGACACTGTAGCATGCAAAGTGGATATACTCTCCACGCTGCCAAGACAATTTGGCCTAGAATTGGGATTAGTCGGTTGGGAGACTTGGTGAAAATTTTAATTGGGCTTACCTGGGAAGTTAAAAAGGGTTTATATGAGGTAACTTCATTGTTAAGAACTTTGGTTAGCAAGGGACACTTGAGGAAAAATATGTCTATCTTGTTTATGCAAGTGTGCATGATTGGACAGTGCTTGCCACCCTATAGTCATTTTCAGTGTAAGAGTTATCTTCACTAGGGTAAACTTCTTTGTTAATGTCTTTTTTTTTAATTATTTTTATTTTTGGCGACTGACATGATTTCTTTCCAAACGCTGATAAGACTAATTTAAACGCTGACATGGCAAAATGTCAACGCTGACAAGAATATAGCCGTTACACGCTGATGTTTACTTTTTGACCGTTGAAAAACATTGGGGACCACCCAGTTGTTATTTTTGAAGAATATATGGGCCGTAATTTTAGCGAGTTGGTAACTTTTAATTAATGTATGAGATAAGTTATATAGTTTTCAAGTTAGTGATGATTACTTTTTGAATATAACTGCCTCATATTTCAACCAATCGTGTGTTTATACTTCTCCTATAAATTTGGCTCTTTTCTTTCAAACAGGGTAACTACTATTTCTTGTCTGCTAAACTCTCAAACCTTCGTATCTCCATTGTTATCATATCACAGTTTTCTTAAATCTTTCTTCAATGGCACCAAAGTTTAAACCTGATAATGTGGAATTGGGGTTCAGAAGCCAACACAACATGGTGGATTATTTAGAAGAGGATAATACTTTGCAACCCCAGTACACTCAGATGATTGATTATTTTAAGGCGTCTCCTTTAAGGTATGCACTTTCTCATACTCCACTTGTCCCTATCATACACATCAAGTAGTTTTGGAACGCTGTTAGTTCTAGAACAATTGATGGAGTGATTACATTGATTGCTATTGTTCATGGGGTTTAATGGGTAGTTACTAAAGCTTTGGTTCGTCAAGCTTTGCATCTTGATTATGCTGATGGTATAACTACCCTTCCCTTAGCAGAGTTAGAGTTAGGACTCCAAGGCTTGGGGTATGCTTTGCCCCTAGTGGGGCATTTAAACAAATATACCAAAAAACAATTTCCCCCAGCCTGGAAGTTCCTTATACATGTCATCCTACAATGTTTGAGTCCCAAATGCTCTTCTTTTAATTAAATCAACCGTTTAATCAGGAGTGCCATTGCAACTGGGCAAAGATATAATTTTTCAAAATTGATTTTTGATGGCATGTTTCACAACAAGGGTAACAAGATGACTCTTGCTTACCCTAGGTTTTAACAAATGGTTTTTGATATGCAAGGATATTATAGTAGGGACCATGAAAACTTTTATGAGGTCCATACTTAAAAGAAAACTGTGTTTGGCAATATGAATTCACCTCCTTATAGAGACTTACCCCTTACCCCAGCCATGCTAGCTGTCATTGAGGCAGTTGCACAACCTCAACCACAACCAGACCCTCTACCAGAACAACCTCCATCACCGCAACACATGGACCCTGACCTTCAACCATCAGGGGTTGACACTCATAATGTGGGCGCTGACACACCCAACCCAAACTTGACACCATTCTTCCTCACCCAAACAGACCCTCACACCCAAATAGACCCCCAATCCACTTCCTCTTCAAAACCTCGTGATTATAGGTTTGAGAAACGCCAAAGGATTACTGGAGTGTTCTCCTCTAGTGGTCCTAGCCATGTAGTAGAGAGAACCACCTCCACAAGTGTGGTTGGTAACATGGGTGGGGCTGGGACTATTGACTCTGGCTTAAAAGTAGGTCAAGGCAGTCCCAACATCATTAAGACCCTATCCATGCCCGATGAATCTCTTTTAGGAGGTTAAATCCCCATCATAGAGGAGGGCAGATTGGAACCTTTATTAGTTTTGGAATTGACGGTAGTCTGCATGCACTTGCAAAAGCAAAATGCAGACCTTGTACAAGTTGTCACAGGTCAGGGCCTTGAACTCTAGTCATTGAGGGAGAGGAGTTTTGTTTTAGAAGCTTCCAATGCTAGTAGAAGGCAGGAGGATTCTTCCAAATGGGAGGATGAACAGGTACATTGGAGTGACAGAGACTCACAAGAAGGTGGTTCATATGAGAGTGTAGAGATAGCTGAGGCATTGACAAGCTTGAAGGAGAAGTCAGCTATGGATGCTTCTTTGATTACTCCCAATAAGCTATGTTTTGTAGAGATGATGCAAAAAGTCACATAGTCAGCCGCTGACATTCAGAGTTTGAGCGCTGATAAGAGCAAATCAGACGCTGACAGACTTAAAGGTATGATTGGTGTATCCCAACCACCAGTTATCATCAAGGATCTTGCTACACAGGTACCAGCCATTACTTTACAAACCATTGAAGCTAAGGATAAGGGTAAAGGGATTTTGGAAGAGGTTAAGGTACCTAAGAATGCAACACATGTACATTTTGATTATGTTTTGGATGCACAATTAGAGGAACATGATAGGATAGAGACTACCATAGAAAAGGTTAAGGATGGTAGTGATGAAGAGGAAAGTTCTGTTTCTAGTGTTATGATAATTGGAGAACCCGAAAGGTTGGAATATGAAGAGGATGAGTTAGTTAGGGAAAAGCTGAGAGAGTTGAAAATGAAGGTAGATTTTGATATGCCTGAAGTGATGGAGATGTATTTTGCATGGGAATCTACAATTGAAGAGAATCCAAACATGTCAATCACTGGTAAAATTTTTGGATATTTTACTAAGAGTTCAAGACGATTGTAAGGTGATCTTGAAGCACAAGGGTAGTAAGGTGCTTTCTGAGCTGAAAAGGAATAGGAGAGAGCTCTATTATATGCTGCTCAGGTGTCATGAAGGTGGGTGGACCTATGAGAGGCTGAAGAGGCTATCCTTTGAAGAGTTTGAGTTCCATGCTTATCCTATTTGGGAAAGTGTTTGTGAGTCAAACACTATGAGACTTCTTTCAAATGAGAGGAAAGAAGAAATTGAAGAGAATATGCAGATCAAGAGGTCTTATATTGTACCAAGGCCAGTGAAGAAGGGAATTCCTATTGAATTTATAGTCCTTAATAAATTGAATCCTAGTGAAGCAGTGATCAGAAAGAGTATAAAGCTTTCACCTTTGG
This sequence comes from Glebionis coronaria, assembly GCA_025667525.1. Taxonomy (NCBI): domain Eukaryota; kingdom Viridiplantae; phylum Streptophyta; class Magnoliopsida; order Asterales; family Asteraceae; genus Glebionis; species Glebionis coronaria. The sequence continues at coordinate 436,462,732 of CM046877.1, forward strand.
AGGCTTCAGATGTTTCAGAGGTATTGCCTTTAGATTTTAGAAACCCAATAATTAATTATGAAGAAGATGCAAGTGGTTTCTGGGTAATCACCAGATATGGTAAAAAGGTACATACTTTTACTTCCTTGATCTCATTGTTTGCAAGCATGGATAGAGAAGACTTGGTAGATATGTGGAATTTGATAAAGACCAAGTATGATGCTGAAGAGCCTACTTCAGCAAATGGAATAAAGATCTGGACAACATTCAAGAGAATGATTGCACCAGATAAAGCAGATCCAATATGGTTGGATCTGGATGATATCAGTGGTTTGAAGTGGCGTCTACACTCAGATGTTGGTGTATACCATCTAAGCACCTCAAATTTTTCAGAGTATCTTCTGGTTGGTGCTGAATATCCTATGTCTAAGGATGTTTTGAAGAAGATGGTGTCTACACAGTTAGAAGTTGATTATACTAGTGATGTTAGCAAGGATTTAATTAGATTTCTTTATTTTCTAATTAACAAGTAATTTGTATTTGTAAGAATCCTCCTTGTACTAAGTTTTTATTCAGAAACTTGATTGCTAGAGTAGATATCAAGTTTAGGGGAGGATTGTTGGGAATAAAATGAGCTAAGTCACTGAGACGCTGACAAGAGTAATTTGGACGCTGACAAGAGTAAATGAAGCGTTGACAGATCAAGCACTGACAAGAAATATTCAAGCGCTGACAAGAAGAAGTCCAACCACTGATAGGAATACTTAGTCAACATGTTTTATATTTGAAGTAAAGATATGATCAATATTGTATTTTCTATATTTATCTTTACCTAGAATAGTTGATAGGTAAACCTTTATACATGACTCCTTGTGTTATAAAAGGAGGTCGTAGGGTTCATAGTTTAAAAAAACATTATTCAGTTTTACAACTTTCATTGTAAGCAAGTTCGTTTATCAATCTAAAGTGAAAGTTTTGTTTACTTTGTTTGTTTGTTCTTTATTCTAAGTGTTAATTCCGCATAACACTTGGATTGTTTAATACAACAAAGTTTCTCTATGTATTAATCTTGATTCAGTCTCGTTTAATACAAAGCTAATTGATCTAAGTTTGGGATCAACATTGTTTTCTTAATTTAACAATATACTTATCATATTTAAGTTGTAATTTTATTTTCTTGTATAATAAAAATAAAATTTACGGGGTTTACAGACTCACCTCTCAACTTCAAAATGCAGTGAGTCGTCTCTCATCTGACAATGAGTCTCTCACGGATGAAAATAGTGAATTAAAACGTTGTCCTTGAAAATGGGCTAAGGGTCAATTCACTGTTGAAGACATAGTCTTGAATGCATACATGGTAACATGGTCCAAGCCATTGGGGTAAAGGGAAGGTTTAAACATCACAAACCAGTGTCCAAGGTGAAATTTGTCCCCTCGGATGAACAGTCTCCTAAAACCACCACTATGGTTGAGGATGAATCTGAGGAAGAATCTGAAGAACTTAGCCCCCTTCCTTCCTTACCTAAACTTGTTGGGGATAATCCTTTAGATTCTATACTTGGTCCCATATCAGCCTCAATAACCTCTAGACATCTGAATTATGTCAAGCCATTAACCAGAGTTGCTGAAAAACCTCATAAAAAGGTGTTTGTGCCTAAAGAACCTAAATAGACCAAACCTATTCTTTTCTTTGAAGAGTTTTCACCTACCAAGAAACTTCTTCTTACCTTAATAGAATAAGTTAAAGGTTTGAAAGAATAAATCAAACCACTGTCTGAAAGCTCATCTACTAGTTCTCATGGTGAAGGAACCAGCAGTGGTTCACAGGGAAAATTTATGTTCAAACCTTGAAAACATTGTGGGTTAAAGAATCATCTTTCTAAAAATTGTTTAAAGAAACCCAAATGCATCACATGTGAGTCCATTGAACACACCTCCAAAGAACATGAGAAGATCACTGCTGTCCAAAAATCTAGAATCAAAATGAGATCTCAAACTCCTCACAAGTACTCTAGGAGACCTGATCCTAGACCTAGAGCCTCTACCCAGAGACTCGAACCGTCTCCTCCTTGCAAGTATTGTGGTTTCCATGATCATCACTCTGATGACTGTGAACACTGTCCTGGATGTGATATTTGTGGTAGTATGATTCATGAAACTAGATACTACAACCAAAGAGGGGGAGAAAGGACCCAAAGAAGACCCAGAGTCGCTAGTCAACGACAAAATGGACCCACTGGAAAGTGGGTTCATCATTGAAACTAATAAGGTTTCATTATATCTATGCATGAACATTTGAAGAAATCTGTTTGGTATCTGGATAGTGGTTGCTCCTGACACATGACAGGGGTGAAACAATATCTGCATAGATATAAAAGGGAGTTTGGTCCTAAGGTAGTCTTTGGAGATGACTACTCGGGGGCTACTTAAGGATATTGCTTAGTGGATTGTAATGGAATCACCTTCACTAGGTTCACATATGTTAATGGACTGAAGCACGACCAGATCAACATCAGTCAACTATGTGATGCTGGATTCAAAGTTTTGTTCACCAAGATCCAAGGAACAACATTCAATCAAAATGATGATGTTGTTCTGGTTGCTCCAAGAAGAAGGGATGTGTATGTTATTGACATGACATCATTTCCATTAGGAAGCAACACTTGTGTCTTTTCCAAAGCCTCTCATAGTGAAAACTAGCTCTGGCACAAGAGATTGTCCCACCTGAATTTCAAAAACATTAACAATCTGGCCAAGAATGCTCTGGTTTCTAGGATTCCCTCTCTGAACTTCTCCAAAGATAGGCCCTACTCAGCCTGTGAAAAAGGAAAGCATCACAGAGCCTCATTCAAAACCAAACAATCATTCTTCATTGATAAGTGCCTTCATCTTCTCCATATGGACTTATTTGGACCAGTAAAACCTCAATCCCAGAACCACAACAAATACACTTTAGTCATTGTCGATGAATTCTCTAGATTCACTTGGGTATTCTTTCTCCAAAAGAAAAGTGAAGTTACTGATCGCATCATGTCCTTCATAAAAAAATCGAAAACTTTAATGACTGCAAAGTTAAGGCTATCAAAAGTGATAATGGCACAAAATTCAAGATTCATGCCATGGAAGCCTTTTATGATTAGAAGGGTATATCATTAAATTTTTCCACCCCATGTACTCCAGAACAAATCAGGGTCACTGAAAGAAGGAACAAAACTCTAATAGAGGCGGCCAGAACAATGTTCAGCGAATCCAAACTTCCAAAGCAATTTTAGGGTGAAGTTGTATACACAGCATGTTACACACATAAGAGATCCATCATTGTGAAGAGACATGGTAAAACCTCCTATGAATTTTATAGGAAGAGAGTGCCTGATGTCAGCTACTTCCATGTCTTTGGTTGCCCTGTTTTCAGTCACAACTATAAGGATCATATGGGAAAGTTTGATGAAAAGTCAGATGATGGTTTCTTTCTTGGATATTCTCCAACCCTTAGAGCATTCAGAGTGCTCAATATTCGCAGAAAAGAGCTTGAAGAATCTATTTATGTTACCTTTAGTGAATCTAACTCTTTCCTCTCACACCTCAACTCAGACGCATGTGACATTGACTTCAATGAAGTCAAATCATACCCAGAAGATGATTTCTCAATCCTCAAGGAATCATCTCAAACGTGTCACAAGGACTTTATTTATGTTCATGCATGTGATCCTCACTCCATCACTGACATAACTCCAGAAGCAACTGTATCTAAAACACCATCCCTTCCTCTGGTTGTTGAAATATTTGATACAGACTTCATTGATTCTCAAATGGATGAAGAGATTATAGATGAGGAAATCCAATGTGATGAACAAACCTTAGACAATGCACCTTCTGTCTTTGCATAGATAACACCCTCAGAACCCTCACCTAAACCCACAAAGACCCCTACACCTCAATTGAAATGTGTAGAAGCCAAGATATTCTTCTTTTGAATATTCTTGGTGAACCTTCTAAAGGAGTCACCACCAGAGAAAAACTAAGATCTCTCGAAACCGCCTCAGCAAACGAATGCCTCTTCGCTGACTTCTTATAAGAGGATAAACCTAAGAATTTTGTCGTAGCTCTGCTTGATGAGGGATGGGTTGTTTCCATGCAAGAGGAGCTGAATCAGACTAAGAGAAAAAATGTGTGGAGTCTGGTCAAATCCCCAATTGGAAAACAAATTGTTGGAACCAAATGGGTCTAAACGAACAAAAGGGGTGAAGCTGGCATGATAGTTAAAAACAAAGCAAGACTAGTGGTGTTGGGTTACAATCAATGAGAGGGAATTGATTATGATGAAACCTTTGCACCGGTTGCTAGACTAGAAGCCATCGAAATCTTTTTGGATTATGCTGCTTATATGGGTTTCATGGTATACCAGATGGATGTTAAGAGTGCATTTCTCAATGGAAAACTTGTGGAGGAAGTCTATGTCAAACAGCCTCTAGGGTTTGAAAGTAGTGAATACCCTGATCATGTTTATAGACTCCATAAAGCACTCTATGGGCTGAAACAAGCGCCTAGAGCCTGGTATGAAACCTTGTCAAAATTCCTACTTGAAAATAAATTTGTTAGAGGTAATACTGACCAAATCTTGTTTACTTATACGTCCAAGGGAGATGTCCAAATAGTACAGATATATGTGGATGCTATTATTTTTGGATCAGCCAACATAAAATTGAGCAAGTAATTTGCCAAATTTATGACCAAAAAATATGAAATGAGCATGATGGCGGAACTAACTTTTTTCTTAGGTTTTCAAATTAAACAAAATTCTCTAGGAATTTCTATTTGTCAAGAAAAATATGTTAGAGACTTGCTCAAAAAGTATGATCTGTCTGATTGTGCATCAATGAAATGCCCCATGCTACCTCCTAATGACCTGGGAGCTGATGACTTAGGGGTCTCTGTAAATGAGACCCTATACAGCGGCATGATTGGGTCACTGATGTATCTCACTACAAGCAGACTAGTTATCCAATTCTCCACATGTCTCTGTGCTAGGTACCAAGCTAACTCCAAGGAATCCAACCTTGTATCTATCAAAAGAATTTGCAAGTATCTCAAAGGATCTCCCTCATTGGGTCTCTAGTATCCAAATGGATCTGGATTTGACTTAAAAGCCTACTAAGACTACGATAGATGTTGCCTTGATAGGAAAAGTACATCTAGGAGTTGTTAGATCCTTGGAGGAAAGTTAGTATGTTGGAGAGCCAAGAAGCAAAACTCTGTGGCCATGTCATCAGCTGAAGCTGAGTATGTTGCTGCTGCTAGAGGCTACGCGCACGTTCTCTGGATGTAGAGTCAACTAGCTGATTATGGGATCATCTATGAGAAGGTTCCCATATTCTGTGACAACACAAGTGCCATAGCCATTTCCAACAATCCGGTACTTCATTCCAAAACTAAGCATATTGACATTAGGTATCATTTCATTGAAGACCACATTTTGAAGGGTGATATTGAGACTACACTTTATTCCCACTGAATGCCAGCTCTTTGACATTTTCACCAAGCCTTTGGTTGAGCCAAGTTTTACAAGGCTGGTTGCTGAGCTGGGTACGCTCAATATTGGGAAAGAAAATATCTGATAAGTGATCTCTGTCTCTAGGCATTTAAGAGAATTAAATGTAACTAGGTAGTTACATCTCAAAGGAAAATCAATCATTCTCTTTATTTAAGTCAAATGATTTCTTTATAATGCTAACAAATTTCCCAGTTTTCGAGGGGACAAAAGTTTTCTGAAGAGTCCAGGGTCCCGCCATTTTTTTAAAAGGTTTTAACTTTGCATTAAATGCACCAAAAATAAAACGATGATCTCTTCCTTTAATCCTTGACTCATGAACCTCGTGTGTTTATCTCACCTCATTTTTCACACATACTTTATCTCTTTAACCTTCAAACCTTCCATCCTTCATCAATGTCGTCCACTTCTCAAACCACCAAGTACTCGATTTCGGCCGCATCCAACGTAAACTTCAATGTGAATGATGGAAAGATCAACTTGAAAAACTGTGTGGCCTTGCTTGAGCACTCAAACCCCCTTCACTCACCTTTGTTCAAATACTTGAAGAACTGCTCCATCTCTAAAGCCATTTCTAAAACTCCTTCTTCTTGCTACTGATAATATCTTAAGGAATTTTGGTTCTTAGCAGAAGTTGATCAAGCCACCATGAGTATTTCTTTCAACCTCACCACGCATCCTTAAACCCTGACCTTTGATTTATCTAATTTTGTTAAAGCCATTGGTATGACTGTTAATGAGAATATAGTGGTTGTGCCCAACAGGGAGACCGTGAAAAAGGAACGGATGGCACTCAAACCTCATGACAAAGATAACAATCACTTCACAATTAGTGCTTTCACCAACCATCCTTGATAAAGGTCAACTACTTCTCTCCTCTATGGAAAACTCTTATGTTTTACATCGTCAAGTGTTTGGGAGGTAACCAAGGGTCCCATGACCAACTGAATGGATCCCAACAAGCAATCACCTATATTCTCATCTGGGGACTTGACAAAGGGATTGATCACATCCTGTTCACATATCTGGTGGGAAACTTGTTGTAAAACCCGCATGCTTTTACCATGAATAGTGCCCTTAAGATCGTACGTCCTAGATTAAAACTTACCTTATTCAGTATTGATCACATTCATGTGCTATTAATCAAGTAAGTACATACGTGTATAACATGATAAGTATCGTTTACGTACGAACTCATGATAAGCAGTTAATAAGTATTTCACGGGAACATAATTAAATCATGATCACCATTAAAACACGAACTAAAATAATCACGTAAATACATATAATATAATTACGAGCATAAATAAATACGTTAAGGTACGGTAAATATATAACGAGAACACACTAAACATGAACACCAATAAACACGAATAAACACGTAACAAATTAAAACACGTAAAACACGAACACGAGAGCACACTATAATATTTTAGACACGGAAAACATTTGGGATACCCATTGTGGGCCCCATATCCACGAATTAAGGAAGAGAAATGGGCCTAGCCCATCATTTTTACTAAACAAGGGGGTTAAGGGGAAAAAGTCTTTCATTTATCACATTTTATTAAAAACAACTAAAACCCTAATTTTGTTCTTCCTCCTCCTCCCTTGTTCTTGTGTGCCGCCACCTTCAAGACACCATAGGAGGGTGTTTGATGATCTTGGATAATAAAATCATTGCTAGAAATCGTGTTTGTTCATCCTCTATTGATCCACACATTCGGTATAACTTTTTAACCTTTCTTTTTAATCTTTTCTTTTGATTTGATTTAGTAAAATTAATTAAGAACATGATGTTTTTAAAACCTAATTAAAAACATAAAATAAACATGTATTTGATTAAGGGGTAAATTAAAAAGGGTGTTTATGGGTGTTTTAGTTTGGCCGCCGCCTAGCCCGTGCCATAGGGGGGTCACGGCTTGGTCATTAAGCCACCACCGAGACCATATGGTCCCGGTTTGGTGGTGTGGGTCCCACGGCAGCAAGGAACCAAGGGGAACCCCGATTTGGTTCGGGGTACGGTGTCGATTTCATGCCCGGTTCACGGTTCGTTGGTTAAAACACGATTTATGCTACATGTTAATTTTATGAACCATGAACTTAGGATATAAATTAATTAATAACATAATATATTAATTAAACCATGACTTAGGTTAATCTAATTATTAATTTAGCATGATATTAATTTAACCTAAGTATTTTTATGTTATGAGTTATAATTAATTAATTATTTTAAACCATGCTTATAATTAATTAATTTAGACATGACTTAGGTTATATTATTAATACATAATAATACACATTTTAACCTAAGTATTTTTATTCCATTTTAATTGAAACATGTTATACTTTAATTAAAATGCTTAACCTATAGTTTAATTAAAATACATGAAATAATAATTAAACTATGCACTATATCATATGACTTAAGAAATAAGCATATAAACACTTAGACTTATATTTTTAGCTTATGTAACCAGCTTAATTCTAATTATGGAAACTTCTATTTATAGAAACTTAATTAAATAAGGCAACTAATCTAATCATGGAAACCTTCTATATATGGAAACTTATTTAATTAAGGCAGCTGATCTATTTTTGGAAACTTTCTATTTTTAGAAACTAATCTATTTTAAGCAGTAAATTCTATTTTTGGAAACTTTCTATTTTTGGAAACTTTCTATTTTTGGAAACTTTCTATTTTTGGTAACTTTCTATTTTTTGGAAACTTTCTATTTTTGGAAACTTTCTATTTTTGGAAACTTTCTATTTTTGGAAACCTGCTATTTTTGGAAAGTTACTTATTATTACACAGTAAGTATAATAATACATGAAATACCAGTAATACTTAATCAGATTAATCAGAATACAAGATAAACACAGTTTGAGGCTTTAAACAGTAAACCATGACTTAAAACATATAAAGTAAGCTAAGATAAGACACAAAACCCAGTACGTAATCAGTGATTCGATACTTATACACGTGTGTATTCATGTAGCGTTAGTGATCCAGAAGTAGGAGTCTTTCTTCCGTTCATTCACTGGACTTGAGGTACGGATTCCCGTCCTTTCAGTATGGACATTCTTTCCTTATTAGGATTTCCCCGTATGCAGCCAACTGTTTTCCCCAGTATTTGTTTTATTTTTTTGAACTGCTTATGTTTAATTAGCATAAACTATAGCCATATACAAGCATGACTAGTTTCACCTAGTTATGGAGGTACCATAACCATAACATTGGAGGCACCAATGTTATGACTTCCCCACGGCGGAGTGATTGCTCGTGGCGTCCCTTTCAGTTTTGGCCATATTATTATATCATGTGGGGCGTATGGGTGCATCCTAGTTACATGTTTTATTCAGTATCTCATGGTGAATGTGGTGTGTGCCTTGCATCCTTCACAAGGAGTTGATCCCTCCTACCCAGACCAGTATATTAATTAGAGGCATCCCCTCTAATCAGCATGATGAGGTCACCCCTCAAAGTATTCATGCACGTGACCTTTTCATTACCTATATGGGCTATGGTATATAAATGTTAAAACAGTTTTCATAGGGTAAACATAAGGCTTTTCAAACTATAAAACAAGTTTTCTCAATACTTAACCAGTCTACTCAGAACTTAGTCTTCCGCTGTTATATGTTACATGCTTATCCTATTTCATGCTATATAGTATATCCGTGCACTGAGCGTTTCGCTCAGCCGTTACTTTCCTTTCCATGTCCCAAAACGGCAGGTACCCAAGACTCGAGCATTTGGAGGACATGCATAGGATGGAAGCTGCCATAGACTTTTTCTCCTGTGTTCCTTCATATATTTATGCTTGTTTAGTCTTTCTTTCAGTTCATTTACTTTGTAATGTTTTGGGCTTATGTTTGGGAACCGATGTTTGATTCCGGTTTTCCCTATGGTCATGTATGTTTTACTACATATTACCTTGCATGCTTTGATGACACGCCATAATAACGCGTGACATGCCATTTATCAAAATGGGGTGTTACAATTATGGTATCAGAGCCAAGGCTTCGACCTGTAGGCTCTAAAACTTGACCTGTGACTAGTGGGTAGTCACCAGGAGCTTCCTAAGTCAACGCTTGTTATTCCACGTATTGACGTTTTCAGCACATTTCTGTTTTAACCATGACGTCTTCAGCACCTTGTTGTTTTAACCATGATGTTTTCACAGGTATTGTTTTACTAATATGGAATGAACAACCGTCGTCCATACTTAGTTATGTGTCATTGTCTATGCATGACGTTCCTCGTGAACTGTGATTATGTGGACTGAACCCCAGTAGTTCACATTTTTCACATAAATTTTTTCTGTTAAGTTTTGACAATGATTTTAATTATTTATGTTTCATGCATTCATGCATTTATATCATATGTCATCTGTTGCAGGAATTTTGACTAAGTAATGGTTGGTACAGGACTGGCCCTATTTAGTCGCATGTGCTTTTATCGAAACTTTTAACTTTGGGACCGACCCATAGGCGTCCCCTCGCCATGTCTTTTGTTTTGGAACCGACCCATAGGCGTTCCCTCGCACATATAAAGGTTTTATAAACTACATTACGCATTCATGCACTGTTTTTCTTGCATAAAATTTTTCTCATGATTTAAATTGGCATAAATTTTTTTTCATGTCCCCTCATAAGTTATTATGTTTTTATGTCAAGTATGTTTTCATACTGTCATTGTTAACTTCAGTTTCATGCTGATTATATTATACACTTCTTTGATAGATGGTTTCATGTTTCTTCATGATAATTCCGTCTTCATGTTGACTATGTTTTACGCCTCTTTTGTTATTTACGTTGTCCTGCAAGACATTGTTGGATTTCATTGAATTCTGCTTTCATGATAGTCATGGTTGGTTTTCATTGATCATGCTGTCAGGCAAATCATCGTTGAATTTTGTGTAACCACACTTTAGCGTTTCTCTATGCAACCAGAATGATGTCTATGCTAATACTGCCAGGTTATCATGATGGTTTTCCTAACCGTTTAACCGGTATACTTTCCTTAAATCATGACAAATGATCGAGCCCATACCGATCATTTCATGTGCATTCAACGTGTACTCCATGTACTGTGTTCCACATGTATTACACGTACCTAAATCCATGTGTATTTCACTTGCAATACTTCACGAGTATTCGCTAGTCGATTCTAAATCATCTCAGGCGTATGTTCACTTGCTGATATTCTACAAGATTGTCGATGCCACTCATAGCTTGGAGATGTTACTGAAGGTTGATGCTGCTGATGTTGGGAGACGCTACGAGATGCTGATGCTGATGCTGTTCACAACCTGGAGATCCTAAAAGACGAAGACAAAGGCGTCGGAGCAAAGCAATTGGACGAGAAGATGCTTCACCATCAGACAATTCCCATCAATCATTGTCCCAAATTCATAGTTACATGTCACACGTCGTTCGGCTGTCATTTCAGCCATATGAGTGCAAACCGGCACCAGCCGGCCACTCAGCTGAATAGTTACATGAATCACGGTCATGAGAATGGCCGTCATGGAACTGACAGACAGGACGATAGTAACCACTACCATGACAGAAAATATCCTAGAAATCGCAACCGAGGCTCTGGCCGCGGACGTGATCAGACATACAAATGATCAGTAGTACAACCGATCCTCCAATTTTGGCATAATAACCTTATATTGTGGTTATATTTGTTTCACATCTCGAGACACATGTCAAGACATCAGTCAAGACACATGTCTCACGTATACCTCCTGAAGACACATGTCAAGACACCAATCAAGACATATGTCATGCTTATTGTTCCAAGAAACGAGTCAAGACACATGACTCACGTCCAACTATGGAACATTTCTAAGGAATTCAGGGTACCCTCCAAGGGTATATCTATGTTGTTGTGCCATGTATTAATCAGGCCACAAGAATTTCAATACCATTATCGGCGCATCAGTAAGAAATGTCACGTTGCCGATGTCACTTTCATTTCTTTCACCATAGTTCATATATTCATAACCATGAAGGACGCCTTTCGTATTCCCACGCATACGAAGGTTTTCCTTCAACTTAATGATAAGATCCAAGCTGCTAACGCATTTCCTCGGACAGACACGAGATGAATTTTATCCTAATTAGGTACTATGAACACCACACCATGCTATGATTCATAATTATGTACAGTAATGTTCAGGCTCCTGAATACATTCAGCTTGATTTTCCATCAGGAAAATCTGTACAAATTATCTATGCTTTTCAAGCACGTGCTTTGTTAGCCATAATTGCTAAAATTTTCTAGCTGTCAGTAACACACGACTACTAAGGTCCTTTTACGCATAACCAACGGATTATTCCAAAATTGTTCCTTACACTCCAGAAGAACCTTCAAGGAGAAGGATGGTACCATGAGATTATGTGTCGACTACCGTCGACTTAAACAAATCACCATTCATGACAGTTATTCTCCTCCAAATATTGACAACATGTCCAATCAACCGTATGGTGTTAATCACTTTTCCAAGATCGAACTCACGATCATGCTGCCAACAGTGACGAGTGAAAAAGCAGGACATGTCCATGACTGCTATTCGTACACGACTCGGTCATGCTAGATTTATGATTTTGAATTAGTCTCATCAATGCTTCAACCGCATTATGGACTTAATAAATTGAGTTTCCATGAACTCCTAAACAAATTCATCAGCGTTTTCATTGAGGATAACCTGATTTCCTCTAAGACTAGAGAAGAACAGGAAGACCATATCTGCACTATGTTGCAAATTCTATGACAAGATAAATTCTACCCTGGAATATTTTTCCGATATCAATTATGTTTGATTACAGTGACACACTGAATCACATGGGTTTCTATGGTTAATCTTACCATGACTCAGCTTATGCGTAAAGGAGAGAACCCTACACTACATTAGGTGTTCTAGAAAATTATACGCTAGGAGAAGTCTAGATTCAGAGACTCAGAGTTTCGCAAACTCCTAGGTATCAAGTTCTACGAAGCAAGATACAGTTACGTTCATATCTAGGTACCTGACATACCAACAGGTTAAGATAGGACACCAACAAACTGGGATGTTTTCATCATATGAAATTGTGAATCGAAAAGGGACAAGATCTCCATGGATTTTAGTTACCAGATTTCAGCAAACTCAGAAGAAGCATGATGATATCTGGGTTATTGTCAACAGTTTGATCAAGTCTGCAGAATCCTTACATCCGTACGGATTTCAGAACCAACAGATTGAACGAACATGTTCCAGCCAAGGCTCATCCGATCACTTGGCAATCCCTCAGTTATCGGGTCAGACAAAGATTCGTAATTGTACTCCTAACTTACTTCACGTCTTCATTCTAATTCCACGACTTGCTTTCGCGCTCACGTTCATGACACTATTCACGTTCATGATCGTATTTTGGCTTACGATTTTACGTTCATTTCTTTTCTCATTCTGGGAAGTTTGCAAGAACTTGTGAGACCAGACCCAAGTTTAGTATAACTCTCCATCATCAGATAGACGTTTCACGTCATATTCCACGTCTCACCTTGTAGCGTTTGGCGTTACCGCCATTATATTCTATGATCACGATATATCTCACATGTCATGTTCATTCCACGTTCCTCATATCATGATCAAGATATGTTACACGTATCATGGATCACGATATGTTTACTCATACTACACTCGACATATCTCCACGTAGCACGTTCAAAATTTTTCACGTATCACGTTTAAAATTTTTCACGTACTACGTTTCTTTATGTCTCGCGCATCGTTTCTAATTATCAGTTAAGTCAGATTGTCTTGCATCGTAACGTTTCAGTTACCCTTGCACGTTAACTCTTATTTTCCTCGATCGAATTTAGGGGATCTACCTTCCATTGATAACCAAGAATTTCTTCGTATTCCAAGTCAAGGTCAGGAGGACACAGATTTATCATTAGTGTCAGGATCTTCTGAAGGAACCGTTCCAAGAGGGAGGCCACTTGGAAACGGACAAGTTCATCCGGACTTCTTATCCATTTTTCTCTTATCGATTAGATATGTCCTTTCAGTCACGTCACGTTCAATGTCTTTTCAAGACAGGTCACGTTCCACGTTCCCTTCTACCATGTCACCTTCATTTCCGTTATTTTGCATACCTTTCCAGTTTGATTCGGGTATGTTTCGCTTCCAGTTACTTTATCTATAATTCGGGGACGAATTATTCTATTTAGGGGGGAAGAATTGTAAAACCCGCATGCTTTTACCATGAATAGTGCCCTTAAGATCGTACGTCCTAGATTAAAACTTACCTTATTCAGTATTGATCACATTCATGTGCTATTAATCAAGTAAGTACATACGTGTATAACATGATAAGTATCGTTTACGTACGAACTCATGATAAGCAGTTAATAAGTATTTCACGGGAACATAATTAAATCATGATCACCATTAAAACACGAACTAAAATAATCACGTAAATACATATAATATAATTACGAGCATAAATAAATACGTTAAGGTACGGTAAATATTTAAAGAGAACACACTAAACATGAACACCAATAAACACGAATAAACACGTAACAAATTAAAACACGTAAAACACGAACACGAGAGCACACTATAATATTTTAGACACGGAAAACATTTGGGCTACCCATTGTGGGCCCCATATCCACGAATTAAGGAAGAGAAATGGGCCTAGCCCATCATTTTTACTAAACAAGGGGGTTAAGGGGAAAAAGTCTTTCATTTATCACATTTTATTAAAAACAACTAAAACCCTAATTTTGTTCTTCCTCCTCCTCCCTTGTTCTTGTGTGTCGCCACCTTCAAGACACCATAGGAGGGTGTTTGATGATCTTGGATAATAAAATCATTGCTAGAAATCGTGTTTGTTCATCCTCTATTGATCCACACATTCGGTATAACTTTTTAACCTTTCTTTTTAATCTTTTCTTTTGATTTGATTTAGTAAAATTAATTAAGAACATGATGTTTTTAAAACCTAATTAAAAACATAAAATAAACATGTATTTGATTAAGGGGTAAATTAAAAAGGGTGTTTATGGGTGTTTTAGTTTGACCGCCGCCTAGCCCGTGCCCTAGGGGGGTCACGACTTGGTCATTAAGCCACCACCGAGACCATATGGTCCCGGTTTGGTGGTGTGGGTCCCACGGCAGCAAGGAACCAAGGGGAACCCCGATTTGGTTCGGGGTACGGTGTCGATTTCATGCCCGGTTCACGGTTCGTTGGTTAAAACACGATTTATGCTACATGTTAATTTTATGAACCATGAACTTAGGATATAAATTAATTAATAACATAATATATTAATTAAACCATGACTTAGGTTAATCTAATTATTAATTTAGCATGATATTAATTTAACCTAAGTATTTTTATGTTATGAGTTATAATTAATTAATTATTTTAAACCATGCTTATAATTAATTAATTTAGACATGACTTAGGTTATATTATTAATACATAATAATACACATTTTAACCTAAGTATTTTTATTCCATTTTAATTGAAACATGTTATACTTTAATTAAAATGCTTAACCTATAGTTTAATTAAAATACATGAAATAATAATTAAACTATGCACTATATCATATGACTTAAGAAATAAGCATATAAACACTTAGACTTATATTTTTAGCTTATGTAACCAGCTTAATTCTAATTATGGAAACTTCTATTTATAGAAACTTAATTAAATAAGGCAACTAATCTAATCATGGAAACCTTCTATATATGGAAACTTATTTAATTAAGGCAGCTGATCTATTTTTGGAAAATTCTATTTTTAGAAACTAATCTATTTTAAGCAGTAAATTCTATTTTTGGAAACTTTCTATTTTTGGAAACTTTCTATTTTTGGAAACTTTCTATTTTTGGTAACTTTCTATTTTTTTGGAAACTTTCTATTTTTGGAAACTTTCTATTTTTGGAAACTTTCTATTTTTGGAAACCTGCTATTTTTGGAAAGTTACTTATTATTACACAGTAAGTATAATAATACATGAAATACCAGTAATACTTAATCAGATTAATCAGAATACAAGATAAACACAGTTTGAGGCTTTAAACAGTAAACCATGACTTAAAACATATAAAGTAAGCTAAGATAAGACATAAAACCCAGTACGTAATCAGTGATTCGATACTTATACACGTATGTATTCATGTAGCGTTAGTGATCCAGAAGTAGGAGTCTTTCTTCCGTTCATTCACTGGACTTGAGGTACGGATTCCCGTCCTTTCAGTATGGACATTCTTTCCTTATTAGGATTTCCCTGTATGCAGCCAACTGTTTTCCCCAGTATTTGTTTTATTGTTTTGAACTGCTTATGTTTAATTAGCATAAACTATAGCCATATACAAGCATGACCAGTTTCACCTAGTTATGGAGGTACCATAACCATAACATTGGAGGCACCAATGTTATGACTTCCCCACGGCGGAGTGATTGCTCGTGGCGTCCCTTTCAGTTTTGGCCATATTATTATATCATGTGGGGCGTATGGGTGCATCCTAGTTACATGTTTTATTCAGTATCTCATGGTGAATGTGGTGTGTGCCTTGCATCCTTCACAAGGAGTTGATCCCTCCTACCCAGACCAGTATATTAATTAGAGGCATCCCCTCTAATCAGCATGATGAGGTCACCCCTCCAAGTATTCATGCACGTGACCTTTTCATGACCTATATGGGCTATGGTATATATATGTTAAAACAGTTTTCATAGGGTAAACATAAGGCTTTTCAAACTATAAAACCAGTTTTCTCAATACTTAACCAGTCTACTCAGAACTTAGTCTTCCGCTGTTATATGTTACATGCTTATCCTATTTCATGCTATATAGTATATCCGTGCACTGAGCGTTTCGCTCAGCCGTTACTTTCCTTTCCATGTCCCAAAACGGCAGGTACCCAAGACTCGAGCATTTGGAGGACATGCATAGGACGGAAGCTGCCATAGACTTTTTCTCCTGTGTTCCTTCATATATTTATGCTTGTTTAGTCTTTCTTTCAGTTCATTTACTATGTTATGTTTTGGGCTTATGTTTGGGAACCGATGTTTGATTCCGGTTTTCCCTATGGTCATGTATGTTTTACTACATATTACCTTGCATGCTTTGATGACACGCCATAATTACGCGTGACATGCCATTTATCAAAATGGGGTGTTACACTTGTGAATAAAGGAAAGAAGCATAGACTCTCTGCCATCTGCTATACCAGCTATTTGTCTCTTATCTTTGAACATATCTTGGGAGACAAGTACCATAATGAATATTTGCACTCCTTCTCACCATTTTGCATCACCTCCGCTTCTCTGAAGACTCCTTTAGAGGATGAAATTCCCTTGACGAGAAACATGCTACTAGTTGCTGGTCTTGCAAAACAAGAGGAGCCATTGATCCCTCAGTTTAAGGTGAATGTTGAAGGTTCAACTGACAAGTCTCTGTCCAAGACCTCTGTGCAGTCTACCTCTCAGCCTAATGCTCCTAAGGAAAAGAAGAAAAGGAAGAAGGAAATCCCCCTATCTTCTGAAACCCAATCTTCAAAAATTGTTCAAAGAAAGAAAAAAGCCAAGAAACACTCAAGTGTTGCTCAAACAAGTGATGTTGTTGCTTAGCCCACAACTGATGAACAACATGTGTCTAGTGTCTCAAAATCATCTAAGACTTTAGGGAACCCCTCCTTCGCTGATATCACCAAGGTATTAGTCGGCCCTTTATTTTTTAAGGTTCATCAACAATAACTCTTAAACGTCTATAGGAGAGAGTGATGAAGTTTTGGGTTTTTGTCTTGACCCTTAGAGTGTCTGTGTCTGCACCTAGCTCCTTAAGACCTCTGTACACTATGTCTCTGCATCAAGAAATGATTCAATTGTGCTTATAACACACCCTGATGATCATGCCCCCTCTAGACTATGCTCTGGGCAACAAAAATGAGGGTACATATAAGTCCCAACCTAAAGTCTTTAAACTTTACTCAGTCTATAGGTCCCATCACTAATAAAAGAGTCCCAAAGAATTTATTCTTTAGGGAGGCTGAATAATCACCCTCAGCCTTCATGGGGGTCAGTGATATGAATGGCGACCATTCCCTTTATCATTTTCACATCTTAAAAGAGTCCCAAGGAGTAATCCTTAAGGGGGAGATGGATAATCATACCCAGCTATCCTAGGGGCAGCGAACGACGACCATTCATGTAACAATTTCGTATCGATACAGCGGAAGGGTCTTTTAGAGTGTTACGGGATAGCACAATAACTCCAATCATAGACAACACATAAAAATTGGTTGTACAAGGTTCAACATACATTCATTCGATAAAAAGTTTTAAAGTGTACAACAGGTCCCAAATTATACAGGTCATTAAGTTTACAAAACATAGATCGAATGAACATTTTTATTATTATGTGGGCCATCAGAGTCGATCTCCATCCGGATTACCTTCAAGCACCTGAGATAAAAACATACAAAAATCATATCAGCGAATGCCGAGTGAATTCATAGAGTTTAATAAAACCGTTATATAAAACAATCGTTGAAATCAGAACGCAAGTATAATATCAGAAGTAAGTTCTCGTATTGCTAGTCAGGCAATATATAAATTAAAGCATACATCTTAAACCGTCCATGAGACCGTAGCCTCAATATTACCATTATAGGTAATATTATCATCGTTATTAGCATCAATATTAAATCGTATTGGATTACATTTAGATTATTATTAGCCGCATGACATTGTTACCTTACTATCACAACAACGGGCCGCGAACTCGACAAACAATTTGCCCATCTAAGTTAGCATGTCGTCACAAAAATCACGCTATGTAAATCTTCTCATACATAAATTCGCTTACCAATCAATGTGGTACGACGGGATCAACCGTCAAGGCGTGAACTGGGGTGATCGTCCCCAAATAGTACTATCATATGCATAAGCGTCTATCAAATCCCGGTAGTTCACAATTCATGCTAATGGGACTTTGAGTGACATAACCTAACTACTAATAATCCTTTTTTATCTATTTTATTGGGTCATCGCATCATTCGGGTCCATATCATTAAGCATAACATCGGGACTACTTGTGTTCTATTTTATCAAAAACTAGCATGTTATCTCCCTCGCGGGTTTACAAATCATTTTATAAAACATTTAAAAGAGTGCGAGGCTATGAACTCACGTTGATAATGAAAGGCGGATTATCAGCTACGGGCGTGCTTCGGTCACAGAAACCTATATAAATAATAATCGGTCTTAGACTTTTATCCAATGACTTTATCAAAATAACAAATATACATATGATGATTTTGTACATATGATGATGATCAAGTGGGTTTATATATTCTTATTTACTCATTTTAGTGTTTATGTATTGGTAACTTTTTACTAGTTTACTTAGTTTTACCTATTTACATATTTTAGGTCCAATAAGCCTATTATAAGTTCATTAACTTGTATTAATCCATTTTATACTTGTATTATCAGTATTTATACTTTACACGTTGGGCCCAAATGGGTTAAGCCCAATAAGTAATTTTTATAAGTGTTTAACTTATTTAGTTAAATTATTAGTCCAATAATGCTAACTTAACTCGTTAATGTCCGTATGTCATATAGTTCGGGTTTAATCGATTTTTACTTGTATTAGGTACTTATATATATCAGTATATGACTTTTAAAAACTTTACATTAGACGGGTTTGATCGTCTAAGTTTTAATTGGCGAAAAACGTTAATTTATGGTAATAGCCGAAAAAGTCGTAAAAATCATGTTTATAGTTTTTATAACTTATAAATCTTATTCAACTACCATTTTTATAAAGTTTCCATTTATTTAACCTTATACATATTTATATAAATGAAATTTATAAGTTAGTGGGTTTTAATTCACATTTTATACTATATTAGTTTGAGTGCTTATATAATACTATTAAACATTAATTCTTCAAAATCTGATTTTTAGTTTCATCTTCACCATTTTTATCATATCTTAAGTTCTATAAGGAGATAGAAGCTCATTTTTGGATGGAAGAAATTTCATATTATGTGCTACAAATAAGTTGGTTATAGCTACTGCTCATTCCATGACTAACTATCCTTAACAGTCCCTACAAAACAGACTATTCAGATTGACACACTCATCTTGTTTTGATCGTATCTCACTCATTTTGATGATTCCATTGCATGGCCAACTCTCACATGTGTATGACATCTAACACTTACTGTAAATTGATTCCACCATGAAATTTTATCAGTTTATAACTTGGTTACTTACTGTTTTTATACAGCCAACAATTTAAGCAAGATTTTAGCCTTGTTTCTTATGGTTTTTCATCTTTTTAATCATATTTATCAACACTTGATCCCCACACAACATTTTTATCATCATATATTCATCATATACATATACAATAAGAAAGAAAATACATTTGATCTTTTCAAAAATAACAAGAGAAATGGAAAGGATGATCTTCTTTACCAACCAAGATTATATCTTGTTTTTGGATGACAATAACTTGATGAACACCAAATATATCTCCAAGATCATCAATCACCAAGATATTTTGTTGAGAAATTAGCCCTAGGACACAAGCAAATCACCTTCTTTGTTGTTAATATGGCCACCAATCAATCAAGGCTTCAAGGTTTCTCTATAATATGGCTAGATAACATGAGATTTATGGCTAGAAATGATCAAATGGGGGTGTTGGATGGTGAAGTGGGACGGCAAATGTAGAGAGAGAGAGGAGAGATTTAGTTGTTTTGCATGTAGGATTTTGAGAGAAAATTGTTTAGCAAATGGTTTTAAGAGTTTGTATACATGTGTCTTAGCTTATTAGCTAAGCTTGACACATAATGGGGTGAGGTGGAGTCCTCTTGGCCGTCCCATGTGTTAGTGGGGTGGGATAAACTTGCTTTGTCCCATCCCGCTAATTTACGGGTATTCCTCGATTCTAGTTTCCTCGATTTGCGTACCCTCGGGTCATTTTACGAAAAACGTTTTTATAAATTATAAATCAACGGCACAAAACGAATCTAATAAAAATTGTCTCATCAAAAACGGAGTTGAAAGACGTAAATACGTAATCCTAAGGTTTCCGGTTTAGTCGTAAAAGACGCTAAATTATGCACGTAAGCCTAAATTTAAATCCGTAAATTGTGAGTTCATCAACCAACATAAAAATAAGTTTCAGAATATTATACGAGAAAATAATTCACTACCTGAAAATGTTAGATTGTCACAGCTTTTCCTCCTAAAAGGGATCAACGACCTCGTGATCCATTTCATTTTGATGTCCGTTTCTTATTGAAATCAAAGAGGTGCGGATTTTTCTTCCACATTTCATCCTCTCGTTCCCAAGTATATTCCGGTCCATGCTTTAAATTCCATCGGATCTTGACAATAGGTATCCGACTTTGTTTCAGTTGCTTTACCTCACGATCCATAACCTCTACGGGTTCTTCGATAAAATGCAACTTCCCATCTATTCAAACCTTACCTAACGAAATTTTCTCATCACTCACTTCTAGACATTTCTTCAGATTAGATACATGGAATGTGTTGTGAACACCATGAAGTTCTGGGGGTAACTCTAGTTTATAAGCCACCAGACCTACTCTAGATAAAATCTTAAAGGGTCCAATATAACGGGGATTCAATTTTCCTCGATTTCCAAATCTTATAACGCCTTTCCATGGCGATACTTTCAACATTACTCGGTCACCCACTTTAAACTCCATCGGCTTCCGCCGCACATCCGCGTAACTTTTCTGTCTACTACGGGCAGTCAACAGCCTATTCTTAATCTGAACTATCATCTCTGTAGTCTCCCAGATCAATTCCGGTCCCGTGAGCTGGGTATCCCCAACTCCACTCAACATACAGGAGATCTACACTTCCTACCATACAAAGCTTCAAACGGTGCAGCCTTAATACTAGAATGATAACTATTGTTATACGAAAACTCTACTAAAGGCAAATGTTTATCCCAATTCTTACCAAAATCTAACACACAAGCTCTCAACATATCTTCTAGTGATTGTATCGTCCTTTCACTCTGCCCATCAGTCTGGGGGTGATAAGCAGTGCTCATGTCGAGATTCGTTCCCAAAGATCTTTGGAGAGATTTCCAAAAACTCGATGCGAATCTAGGATCTCGATCTGAAATGATCGATACAGGCACTCCATGCTTGCATACAACATTATCAAGGTATATACGAGTCAGCTTCTCCGGTGAGAACTGCTCTTTAACCGGAATGAAGTGTGCTGATTTGGTCAGTCTGTCGACAATAACCCAAATCGAGTTGTTTCCAGATGATGTTCTAGGAAGCTTAGTGATAAAGTCCATCGTAATTCGCTCCCACTTCCATTCAGGAATCTTTGGTTGTTGAAGTAGTCCTGATGGCTTTTGATGTTCAGCTTTGACTCTAGCACAAGTCAAGCATTGAAGAACATACACAGCAATATCAGCTTTCATATTCGGCCACCAGTACAACATCTTCAAATCATGGTACATCTTATCAGATCCCGGATGAATGGAATACTTAGATTTATGGGATTCTAACATAATCAAATCTCTTAAGCCTCCAAACTTAGGTATCCACATACGACCTCTTAAGCATTTCACTCCATCAGCTCTAACCTCTAAAGGATCTCCTTCTCCTCGGAACCCTTCATTAACAAAATTTTCTTTCTTACAGGCTTCTATTTACGCATTTCTAATTTGCTCAGGCAAATTATTGTGCACGGTCAAGACTAGAGAACGTACCCTGATAGGCTCTCTATCTTTCCTACTTAATGCATCGGCAACAACATTGGCTTTTCCTGGGTGATATTTTATATCACAATCATAATCACTTAACAACTCTATCCATCTTCGTTGCCTCATGTTCAATTCCTTTTGATCGAGAATATATTGTAGGCTTTTGTGATCGGTGAATACCGTACACTTGGTGCCATACAGATAATGTCTCCACAACCTAAGAGCAAAGACTAAAGCTCCTAACTCAAGATCATGAGTAGTATAATTCTCCTCATTCTTCCTTAATTGCCTAGAAGCATAAGCTATCACTTTTTCCCGCTGCATCAAAACAGCTCCATATCCTCTAAGAGATGCATCACAATACACTACAAAATCTTCACTCCCGTCGGGTAATGATAAAATTGGCGCACTACATAATTTTTGATTCAATGTCTGAAATGCTCCATCTTCATCACTTCCCCAAACGAAAGGTTTATTCTTCTGGGTAAGCTTATTCAAGGGTTTAGCTATTAAAGAAAATTCTTTAATGAATCGCCTATAATAGCCAGCCAATCCTAAGAACTGTCGCACTTCCGTTGGCGTTGTCGGTGCAGACCAATTCTTAATGGCGTCAACCTTTGTAGGATCAACATGAATTCCATCCTTGTTAATCACATGACCAAGAAATTGCACAAAATCTAACCAGAAATCACATTTCTAAAACTTAGCATACAACCTTTCATCCTTTAACAAATACAAAATAATCCTTAAATGTTCTCTATGTTCATCTTCATTCTTAGAATAGATTAGAATATGGTCAATAAACACAATCACAAATTTGTCCAAGTAGGTCTTGCACACTCGATTCATTAAATCCATGAAAACCGCAGGTGCATTAGTTAACCCAAATGGCATTACTTGAAATTCATAGTATCCATAACGAGTTCTAAATGCAGTTATAGGAATATCTTCTTCACGGACGCGAAGTTGGTGATATCCTGACCGCAAATCTATCTTAGAATACACACTAGATCCTTGTAGTTGATCAAACAAATCATCAATCCTTGGTAAAGGATATCGATTTTTAATTGTCAACTTATTCAGTTCCCTATAATTAATACACATACGGAAAGATCCATCCTTCTTCTTAACAAACAAGACTGGAGCTCCCCAAGGCGACGAGCTCGGTCGAATAAAACCTTTATCAGACAACTCCTTAAGTTGTTCAGATAACTCCTTTAATTCAGAAGGGGCCAATCGGTAAGGCGCACGTGCCACTGGTGCAGCACCAGGAATTAAATCGATTCGAAACTCTACTTGCCTTATCGGTGGAAGTCTGGGTAAATCTTTAGGAAATACCTCACAAAATTCACGAATAATAGGTACATCTTCCAATCGTTTCCCCCTAGACTCATTCCCGGTCACTTGAGCTAAGAATAACTCACAACTGTTCCTGATGTACTTTTGGACTTTAATACATGAAACGATTTTCAAACGGGATTCACCTCGATTACCATCAATTACTAACGTCCTATTCCTAAGAGGAATCTTAACCTTCTTCTCTCCACATAAAATAGTAGAATTATTCAACGACAACCAATCCATACCAATAATAATATCAAAACTACCTAATTCTATCAATATCAAATTGATCGGAAAGGAATAGTTCAAGAGATTTAGAGAGCATCCTTCTAATAGCTTATTAGTTTTCACTAATTTACCATCAGTCAATTCCACCTCGTAACTGGTATTTATCTCAACAGGTTCAATGTCAATAAGGGCACTAAATTTAGTGGATACAAAGCTCCTATCAGCACCCGAATCAAATAAAGCAACAGCATAATGATTGTTGAGTAAAAATGTACGAGTAACCACATTTAGATCCTCTTTCTTCACCTCGACTGTTTCAAGTTGATAAACACCACCCTGGGGGTTTCTTCCAGGTACAATCACTTTCAACTTGGGGCAATCCGATTTCCTATGACCTTCTTCATTACAGTTGAAGCAAATGGTTCCCTTCTTACACCTTTCAACCTTGTGTCCAAGCTTTCTGCAATTTCGGCACTTCCAGCAGTCGCCCGCATGCCTCTTGTTGCCACACTTAGGACATCTATCATCGTTGCCCGGTGTGTTGTTGGTAAGAGCATTTTCATTCCCCTTTCTCTGGTTCTGACGGCGATTGAAGTTCTTCCTATTATCACCTCTATCTACACAATCACCATCACCCTTTCTTTTCTCACCAACACGGGCTTCATCTTCCCTATCCTGAATTATCTGTCCAATGAGTTGGTAAGCCATTTGAACAACATCATCAATGGTCAGTGGTTTCGATGATGTCACGTCCCCCCGAATATTCTTGGTCAACCCTTTAATATATTGCTCAATTCGGATCTCTTCGGGTTCCACCAATCGAGGACATAGCAAGGCCAACTCATGGAATCGGTTTGTGTAACTATCAATGTCCACACCTTTCATTCTCAGATGAATAAACTCTTGTTCTAACCTAATGATCACACTATGGGGACAGAATTCCAAAGTCATCCACTTCTTAATTTCAGCCCAAGGAGTAGCATTAGCAACATCAATACCCATGAAAGCAAATCTCCCGTTCCACCAAGTCACCGCACGACCTTTAAGAATAGCCATAGCAAAATTCACTTTATATTCCTCCTTACACTTACTAATCCGAAACACCGACTCAATCTTCTCAATCCACTGGCTTAATCCTACAGCACCTTCAGTTCCATTAAAAGGTAGAGGTTCACACTTCATGAACGTCACATAATACAGCCACCAACTTCAGGTGCATTAGTTCCAAGTCCTCCTATATTTCCTACAGCATTAGCATTCACATTATTAGCATTCACATTCACATTAGTACCACCCATTCCACTACCGCCAGCTCCACTACCGCCAGCTCCACTGCCGCTAGCTTCATTTCTAGCATTTGTCATAAATTCAGTCATAGATGCGGTAACTTTCTCCGTAATAATCCTACGTACATCATCCTCAATCACAGCTTTCTTGGGCGGCATAGTTCTATAATTTCACAATTTCAAAGTATTAAGCATTCACCCAACAAGGGATTCATATAATATGGATTGAATTCATAATCAAGATACAAATAAGGCACAATATGGAATTCAAGACAAGATACATATTTCAATGGATTTGAAACAAAAGCATTGTCTT
Organism: Glebionis coronaria; assembly: GCA_025667525.1. Taxonomy (NCBI): domain Eukaryota; kingdom Viridiplantae; phylum Streptophyta; class Magnoliopsida; order Asterales; family Asteraceae; genus Glebionis; species Glebionis coronaria. The sequence goes on from CM046877.1 coordinate 436,488,229, forward strand.
AATTACATCCCATATCAAAGTTCTAGCACATTACATACTCAAAATTCGTGCCAGGTATACTACTAACAAGTCGGTTCAGTCAAAGTTACAAAGGTACAAAAGATACAAAGGTCACTACTAAACACAGACTGGTCTACTGAGAACCGCCAGATGGTCCATCATCCATCGTCTTCTGTATCTTTGTCGGACGATCACTAGACACATCTTCAGCTGGGCGCTTACGGATCACTCCTCTTTCAACCATGTCAGCATAAAATCTACTATTCCAACCCACAGATACATTCAACTCCTTCTCAGCTTTCTCACGCATCGCACGAGCTACATTCAACTGAATCTCCATAGAATTCACCTTTTTCTTCATAGCAGCAAACTCGCCACTTTCTAACACAGATAACCTCCTAAAAGCCTCATTCAAACCCCGCTCTACATCAGTCAAATCCAAACTAAGTAATTCTCGCTCTTTCTCACCAACCTTAGTCTTCGACTCCAAATAAGCAACATGAGTCTGAACAACACCTAATCCAATCTCTGTCATACTACTCTGAACACGGGAAGCATCTAAATCACGTCTCAAGGCCCATGGTGCAAGACCATCCATATGAGTAGCCTCTCGAACACTAGACGACTCTCCTATCACACGTCTATGAGTAACAAAACCATCAGTACCGTCAGGTGCATTATCATCCTCATCCTTCTGTGATTCAGAATCATATTCAGACGATTCAGACATTTCATATCTAGGTAGCTCAACCTTAGAATCAGACAAATAAACTGGAGGGGGTAAGGGCTCACCCTCTGGAACATCATAAGGGTAAATAAGCTCGGCTTCCTCATCATCATCAACCTCATCGTCTATACCTATATCCTCCTCGACATCCTCGTCGTCAATATCATCATCTATATTATCTATCCCAATCTCATCATCATCATTCTCAATATCAACATTATCAATCTCATTATCTACCATATCAACCTGAGGGGCAATCTGATCTCCTAGTCCTATCTCGGGCTCGTGATCCTCAAATGGTTCTTCCTCATCATCCATATCATAATCTACTAAGTCTAAATAAGGATCATCATCTACATTAGGTTCGGGAATAGCATGGTTCTCAACAGGAATATTAGGGTCAGCCATGACAATCTGCATTTATATATATCTCGTATTAGGATAACATACTTATTAAACAATTACATACTGAAATCACGATATATACATATATATAAATTAAATTATATATATCAAAATATATATCTTCTCAATAGGGCTTGTTGGTAACGTCAGAGATCTTTGGCACCGTTATAGTCAAAAGATTTTTCAAATATTTTCTCAAATGTTCATAGTTAAAAGATTTTGAAAAGCTCTGTTCAAAACCTTGGTTTTTAAAATCTTTCGTTCTCTATAACGAGGGCTCTGATACCAAACTGTAACACTCTCAAATTTTGTATTGGTACAGCGGCAGGGTCTTTTAGAGTGTTACGGGATAGCACAATAACTCCAATCATAGACAACACATAAAAATGGTTGTACAAGGTTCAACAAACATTCATTCGATAAAAAAGTTTTAAATTGTACAACAGGTCCCAAATTATACAGGTCATTAAGTTTACAAAACATAGATCGAATGAACATTTTTATTATTATGTTGGCCATCAGAGTCGATCTCCATCCGGATTACCTTCAAGCACCTGAGATAAAAACATGCAAAAATCATATCAGCGAATGCCGAGTGAATTCATAGAGTTTAATAAAACAGTTATATAAAACAATCGTTGAAATCAGAACACAAGTATAATATCAAAAGTAAGTCCTCGTATTGCTAGTCAGGCAATATATAAATTAAAGCATACATCTTAAACCGTCCATGAGACCGTAGCCTCAATATTACCATTATAGGTAATATTATCATCGTTATTAGCATCAATATTAAATCGTATTGGATTACATTTGGATTATTATTAGCCGCATGACATTGTTACCTTACTATCACAACAACGGGCCGCGAACCCGACAAACAATTTGCCCATCTAAGTTAGCGTGTCGTAACAAAAATCACGCTATGTAAATCTTCTCATACATAAATCCGCTTACCAATCAATGTCGTACGACGGGGATCAACCGTCAAGGCGCGAACTGGGGTGATCGTCCCCAAATAGTACTATCATATGCATAAGCGTCTACCAAATCCCGGTAGTTCACAATTCATGCTAATGGGACTTTGAGTGACATAACCTAACTACTAATAATCCTTTTTATCTCTTTTATTGGGTCATCGCATCATTCGGGTCCATATCATTAAGCATACCATCGGGACTACTTGTGTTCTATTTTATCAAAAACTAGCATGTTATCTCCCTCGCGGGTTTACAAATCATTTTATAAAACATTAAAAGAGTGCGAGGCTATGAACTCACGTTGATAATGAAAGGCGGATTATCGGCTACGGGCGTGCTTCGGTCACAAAAACCTATATAAATAATAATCGGTCTTAGACTTTTTTCCAATGACTTTATCAAAATAACAAATATAAATATGATGATTTTGTACATATGATGATGATCAAGTGGGTTTATATATTCTTATTTACTCATTTTAGTGTTTATGTATTGGTAACTTTTTACTAGTTTACTTAGTTTTACCTATTTACATATTTTAGGTCCAATAAGCCTATTATAAGTTCATTAACTTGTATTAATCCATTTTATATTTGTATTATCAGTATTTTTACTTTACATGTTGGGCCCAAATGGGTTAAGCCCAATAAGTAATTTTTATAAGTGTTTAACTTATTTAGTTAAATTATTAGTCCAATAATACTAACTTAACTCGTTAATGTCCGTATGTCATATAGTTTGGATTTTATCGGTTTTTACTTGTATTAGATACTTATATATCAGTATATGTCTTTTAAAAACTTTACATTAGACGGGTTTGATCGTCTAAGTTTTAATTGGCGAAAAACGTTAATTTACGGTAATAGCCGAAAAAGTCGTAAAAATCATGTTTATAGTTTTTATAACTTATAAATCTTATTCAACTAACATTTTTATAAAGTGTCCATTTATTTAACCTTATACACATTTATATAAATGAAATTTATAAGTTAGTGGGTTTTAATTCACATTTTATACTATATTAGTTTGAGTGCTTATATAATACTATTAAACATTAATTCTTCAAAATCTGATTTTTAGTTTCATCTTCACCATTTTTATCATATCTTGAGTTCTATAAGGAGATACAAGCTCATTTTGGATGGCATAAACTTCATATTATGTTCTACAAATAAGTTAGTTATAGCTACTGCTCATTCCATGTTTAACTATCCTTAACAGTCCCTACAAAACAGACTATTCAGATTGACACACTCATCTTGTTTTGATCATATCTCACTCATTTTGATGATTCCATTGCATGGCCAACTCTCACATGTGTATGACATCTAACACTTACTGTAAATGGATTCCACCATGCAATTTTATCAGTTTATAACTTGGTTACTTACTGTTTTTTATACAGCCAACAATTTAAGCAAGATTTTAGCCTGTTTCTTATGGTTTTTCATCTTTTTAATCATATTTATCAACACTTGATCCCAACACAACATTTTTATCATCATATATTCATCATATACATATACAATAAGAAACAAAATACATTTGATCTTTACAAAAATAACAAGAGAAATGGAAAGGATGATCTTCTTTACCAACCAAGATTATATCTTGTTTTTGGATGACAATAACTTGATGAACACCAAATATATCTCAAAGATCATCAATCACCAAGATAGTTTGTTGAGAAATTAGCCCTAGGACACAAGCAAATCACCTTCTTTGTTGTTAATATGGCCACCAATCAATCAAGGCTTCAAGCTTTCTCCATAATATGGCTAGATAACATGAGATTTGTGGCTAGAAATGATCAAATGGGGGTGTTGGATGGTGAAGTGGGACGGCAAATGTAGAGAGAGAGAGGAGAGATTTAGTTGTTTTGCATGTAGGATTTTGAGAGAGAATGGTTTAGCAAATGGTTTTAAGAGTTTGTATACATGTGTCTTAGCTTATTAGCTAAGCTTTACACATAATGGGGTGAGGTGGAGTCCTCTTGTCCGTCCCATGTGTTAGTGGGGTGGGATAAACTTGTTTTGTCCCATCCCGCTAATTTACGGGTATTCCTCGATTCTAGTTTCCTCGATTTGCGTGCCATCGGGTCATTTTACGAAAAACGTTTTTATAAATTATAAATCAACAACACAAAACGAATCTAATAAAAATTGTCTCATCAAAAACGGAGTTCAAAAACGTAAATACGTAATCCTAAGGTTTCCGGTTTAGTCGTAATGGACGCTAAATTATGCACGTAAGCCCAAATTTAAATCCGTAAATTGTGAGTTCATCAACCAACACAAAAATATGTTTCAAAATATTATACGAGAAAATAATTCACTACCAGAAAATGTTAGATTGTCACAATTCACCATATCATATTTCACCATGAGCAGAGTCCCAAGGAGTAATCCTTAAGGGGAGCTGGATAATCATACCTAGCTATCCTAGCGGCAGGGAACAACGGCCATTAACTATATATTGTTTCACATTAAAAGAGTCCGAAGGAGTAATCCTTAAGGGGGAGCTGGATAATCACACCCAGCTATCCTAGGGGCATCGATATGTGATCTTTCCCTACATTATAAACTCATCACATGTGTACCAAATAAAATTTATATAAGAACTGAATTTAAATGATGAATAGATGAACGAGGAACCCTATACTATCCTAGAGGACGACATTGAAGAGGAATTCACTCTGTTAACACAGGAAGACTCTGATCTGGAATCCATGCTAGAGGATGAAGTATTTGAGGTTGAAGAGGACGCTACTATCTCTGGCTTTGAGGATATGGAAGATGATGGTGACCAAGTAAATTCTGTTGTCACGGGCTCTGAAGTAACACCAACACCAATTCCATTTCCCTCAATGATAAACATCCAAGAACTCGCTGCAAAGCAAGTATGGTCCTAGAGGCTCTCCATACCAAGCCTAGTTCCATTTCCCTCTATGACAAATTTCATGGAATTGGGTGCCAAAAAAACTCCGGGGAAGCCAAATAAAATCTCAAGCCTATTGAATTCCCATCAATGACATGTGTTCAGGCTTTGGGAGCTGAGGAACTTTGGGTAAGAAGATCAGCTCTGCCAAGCCAGATGTCAAACATGAAGTGATATGTCTCAACTCAAGACATTATCAAATGTTGCCTTGGACCTTACCAACAATCTGGGAAGCTCTATGACCAAGTCCCTTGAAGCTACTCTCAAGTCTCTAATCCTTCAAATACTAGATGATGCCTTCAAGACCATTCTTCCACCAATGCTCGATACCAGTATGGATCAACACATATCTTCTACATTGGCGGATGTTGTGAAAAAGAATGCTAAGCTCTTGGCCAAAGCCACCAAACCAGCCAAGTCTCGCTTGAAGAAAATACTTCGAGGAGAACTTACAAGAATCTCCATCTTTGTGCATTCTGAGTTCGTTAAGTTCAACAAAGCCGAACCTATAAGATTCGGTAAGCTTCAAGACTCTCTAATGCAAACTCTTAGACGATTTGTCAAAGCTCAGCTCTCCAAAGTTACAGACCGATACTCTGATTGCACCAAGCACGTGATGAAAGGCTTAGAGATGCTAGAGAAAATTGTCAACCTCAAGTTTCCAGATATTAGACCCATGAGTCATGATGAGACTGCAATTATACATAGTCTAATCATCCAAATCGGGCTTAAAATGTACATAATATCATAAAAACCGTGCAAAAACTCTTTGTATTTGTTCAATGTGTGTTTGTAGGTTCGGATATCGCGAATTCAACAAAATATTAAAAGAAACAAGCAAAAAACAAACACGGGAAACGAAGTCGCACAAAGAACCGGACCCGAGCCTTGATTTTCCACAATGTCTTTTAAGTTTGAAGGATTGACAAAATTGGTCCCTCAAGAATTGAATACTTGTCACTTTAGGCCATTGTAAAACTCAACTATACAAGTTTGGTTCTTTAAGTTTCAAGAATTAGCAAACCAAGCCCTTTAAGATCAAATATATTTCATAAATAGTCCTTTATATATGTTATAAAAGTTAGAGGGACTATTGCTATAATTATGTGATGAGATGGAATTTATACATGATCTCATCGTTCTTTTCGGGCTTTAAATGCATAAAAATGTCATAATATACCATATATATGCTTGTGTTTGTTTACTTGTGTATTTTAGGTATGGATAACGTGAAAAAGACAAAAGATCACAAGATACAAGGAAAAACGGACACGAGAAACGAAGCCGTACAAAGAACCGGGCCCTAATCATGGAATACTCAACAAATACCCTTGAAGACTTGAGGACATACAATATTGATCCTCATTTATTGAAGAAATGACACTTAAAACCCTTATATATTGATAATTACAAGTTTGGTCCTTTAAGTTTGTCAAAATTACACAAATGGTCCTTCAACTTTGAAGAAATGGCAAGATTAGTCCCTCAACAATTTCAAATTGTCAATTATGGTCCCTTATCAAGCCAAAGATACATTGAAGACCTTTGAAGATCAACATTGTCCAAAATCAGCCCTTGAAATATCTCAAAATGGCAAAAATAACCCTTGTAAACCTTATTGAAAAGTTTTGTGCCAAAATTGCCAAAGTCTGAAAGTTGTTACAAAGGAAATGGGCGCTGATACGTTTTAAAACACAAATGAAAGAAAAGAAGAAGAACAAGGGCCAAAAGTGTGCTATTGAAACATTTAAACATGGAAATTGCGCCAAACACCACAACTTCCCCCAATTTCGGATCAAAAGTATTACTATTCACCTTTTACCCACCCAGAATTACCTCACTTAAAACAAAGGGTAATTTGCAATTACCTTGGCACATGTGTGATTCACATGTGCAGAAAACTATCCCAACCCTTAAACCCTCACTCCCACTCACAATGGACCCCACCCCCAAATACCCGTTCACCTATCATGTGACTACTTGCCCTCCAAGTCATGCCACGTGTCAAGATCAACAGTTGAGAGCCTTTTCTTCATCACAAAGCTAAAATGAACGTTTGGGATCACTTTGGACAGCTCATCAACAAAAAACTGCCTCAAGGACTTAAGGGCATTTTAGAGAATTCACTTCTAGGGTTTGTGAATAGTGTATCCTGGCATTTGCCTATAAAAGGAGACCTCAACATGTGAGAGTCCCTTTGTTCCAGTTTTGCTCTTTAAACATTGTAATTCCTTTTTAAAATTTATAAAAGTTGGTATTTTGAGAAAATTGTAATTCCTTTTTATGTTTTTGAAAATTGGTGTTGTTTAAAGGGTGATTCTGAGTTCCATTGATTGTTATAAGTGTGCTTGAACCTTTTGGATCAAGGACGTTTATGTTTGGTAAGGTTTTTTCAAGTTTGAAAAAGCTTGAAAGGAGGTTCTGATTCTGCTTATTTTTGTGTACTAACCCTTAACCTTTAGCTATAAGCTCTTGCAAGCTTGTTGACACCAAGCTTGTGAAGGGATTAGAGCCCTTGGTTGAGTTGTTTGCTGCTTGTGTTGAAGACATCAAGTCCTTGAGTTTCTACTTTGAAACATCAACCAAGGCATTCATCATCTTTCTTACTGAAGTACCTTGGTCTTGTTCTAGTTGTTGAACAAGGTCCAAGGAGCATAGCTGGCCTTCCTAGGATGTTGTGGAAGGCAGGTATAACCCCTTGTTAAGATTCCCGTAAAAATTTCATGTTTCTGCTTATATTGCACTTTGGTATATGATTTGGTGTTCTTGTGTTTGTGCTGGTTATTTTTGTGGTTGATTGTGTTAGTTGGTGCCTAGTAAGTGTTTTTGATCATTAAAATCAGTAGGTTGTGTGTAAAAATCAGAAGTTTGTTTGAAAAGTGGTTGATTAAGGTTTGTTTGGGATTACTGGTTCACAAGGCCTTGTGGCCTTGTGGCCTTGGTTCTTAGGGTTTGGGTAGTCTAAACAAGTCCTAATATACAAGTTTTAGTCATTGGTTTACTTTCTGAAAGTTTGGAAAAGAGATTTGAAGTTTTGCAAAAATCTGATAAAAGTGGTTTTGAAATTGGTCAAACACATCAGATCCAATAACTTCTTTGTTTGTTGGATCTAAGGTCTGAAATCATGTTTGGGAATAGTTTGGGTGATAAGCTATCTACTGGTTATCTGCTTGTTGAATTTGGTGGCTTATTGTGGATTTTATAGCTTATCAAAAGTTGCTGAAGTGGTCATTTGCATCAGCAAAGTGACCACCTCATTTTGTGTTGCATTTTGATTTCTAGTTTAAGGATTGTTGTTTTGTTTCTTGGATCCTATTTGTGTGCTGCTTGTGAGATTATTTGGCTATTTGGATTGTTTTGTTCATAGCTTATAAGCCCACTGGCTTATTGGCTTATTTGTGCCAAAACACATCAAGTTTACCCAACTGGTAAGCCTTGATTCACAATGTTTGCACTCAAACCTTGACCAGCAGGGTGAAAAACAAGTCCATAAACTTCATTAAGTCTGTCAACGTCCACTTTGTTCCTGTCAGCGTTTGATTTCAACTTATCAGTGTTTGACTATTGGTCAAACTTGGTTTCTTGGCTTATTTTTTGAGGATTGCTTATTGGTACATGCAACAACTTAGTTTTTGTAGTAGAAATCATTTTTCTTAGCTTAATATCATATCTGGAAGTTTACAAGTCTTTTTGGTTAAGCTTTTGCTAGAAAACTAGCTTATTTGGCTTTTTCAGCCAGCTTATTTGCTCTTACAGCTTATTCTACTTGGCTTTTTGTGATTTTCTTGATTGATTATTCTTAGTTAAGCTATTTGTGAGCTTTTGCAACAAACTAGAGCTTCTGAGGTGCCCTAAATCTCAAACCCAACTGTTTTGTCGTTTTGTGAAATTATACTTTGCTTATTTATGGCTTATTGAGTGAGCTTTTTCAAAATTTCTTTTTACGGATCTCATAAGCATCCCAAAAGAAGGTTGTGTGTCAAATTAGAGCTTATGGCATTGGCTTATTGCTTAATGGGCTGAAAAGCCCAATAAGAATAAGTTGTGTGCTTAATAAGCTGTGATAAGCTCATATTCAGCTTTTGGGCCTTTAGAGTTTTGTTCTTAGAATTGAATTTTGAGTCAGATAGGGCTTTTCCAAGTCAATTGGGCCAAGTTTGACTTTTTGGGCCCAAAAGCCCAATTGTGTTGACTGTTTTTGGTTTTGGCCCATTTGAGGGCCCAATAGGGGTATTCTGGTAATTTCACTTTGATTTTCTGATTATTTAGGATTAAATTAAACTAGTTTGCAAGTTTTTAGAATTTTTTATAATTTTAGGATTTTTAATATTATTTTATTATTATTTTATTATTATTTTCCAAATTTCACATTTTCCAACTTTTTACATTTTTCATAGGTTTAATACATTAAAATAGGAATTTAGCAACTTTTAGAATAATTTTATCTCTTTTAGAATAATTTTTATAATTATTTTAAGTTTTAATAGTTTTTAAATCATTTTAAATAGTTTTTATTAGTTTAAAATTTTCTAAAAATAGCTTTTAATCTTTTTAGGTCATTTTTGAGGTTTACCAATTGAAAAATCTTTATTTGGGCTTTTTGATAATTTATTTGATTTTTAGGGCTTTAATTAGCATTTAAAAATTGAATATTTAATTATTTAAAAGGTTTGAAAAGGTTTTGATTATTAGTGAACTCTTAGTTTATTTATTTTGATTTTTTGTGAATTTTTGGTAATTTCTAGAATTAATTTTTATTTTTGTGGTTTTTAAGGTCTTACGTTTTAACTTTCTAGTAGTAATTTTTACATCTTCGTCATTTTCTTTTCTCATCCCTTTCTAAACCAATCATTAATCACAAACTTTTACAAGTTTTTCACAACACATATACCTCCTTGGGAAACGAACTTCATTGGGTCATTAACACTTGATTTTTCCTAAAGTCATTTGTTTAATACTTTCCGCTTTTACGCCTTTTTCCTAAAAGGGAGATACCACAACCATTTTGGCGCCGCTGCCGGGGAGGTGTGTCGTGATTAATTTGTATTGTTGTTTTTAATATTAACCAAAATAGTATTTGTATTAGTAGAACTCTACTAATACGTATTATCGATTTTCTTGGTTTTTCTTGTGAAAATATTATTACTATATCATATTAAGTATCACAACAAATAAACAATATCTCCAAAAGTGTGAAAACACAACCTTAATTGGGATTTCATCACTCAATTATTGTATTCGAATCTCAAACAAAAAGAAAAAGGCAAAAATAGATAAATACTTTCGTGAAGCTCGATTTTGAAAAATACAAACTATAAGGTGGGTATAAGGCGTGTATTATAAAATATACCCTAATGAAAAAGGCTCTTAAGTGCTTCGCGCCGCCTCGTTTCCCCTCTTGCTTGTGAGTATTTTGAGATTGAAGGCTAATCGAGGGTTTTGCCGCCCAAAGTATTATTATGTGTAATATATTTGCTTGGTTTCTTTGTGATTAAAACCTCTTGAACAATTTGGTTTTCACCAAAGTTCTAAAGTCATTCGAAGGCGTTCACTCCACGTGATCGTTTTCATTCCTTTGAGGCTTCTTTAATCAAGAGTTTGATTCGAGGAGAGATTTTGTAGATTGTTGTCTACAAAGATATACCAAAATCCAAAAAAATTAAATACAATCAAAAACACAAAAAATTGAAAAGTCATAAAACACCCAAACAGAATCTTCTTTGCTCACCTCCCATTCTTCGTGAAGTTTATGATCACTCGTAATCAAGCAAAACGAGCTCGTAAACGTCTTCAAAAGCAAGCCAATCAAGAGACGTTGATTGTAGAACAACCTCCAATTGTTGAACCTATTGTAGAACAAGAAGTCGTCATGGCTAATCGTACTATGATGGAGTTGCTACAAGCACCCACCGAGGGTTTTGGAGAGGCTATTGTAATTCCCGCCATCCTTGCGGAGAATTTCGAGATTAAGACGGGTTTGATGCCGATGTTGCAAGCAAATAAGTTTAGAGGTCACGAGAAAGACAACCCGCACTATCATATTAGGAATTTTAACCGTCTCACCGCTACTAGCAAGTTTAAGGATGTTCCACATGACGCCATTAAGATGATGTTGTTTCCATACTCGTTAGATGGACCCGCAAAAATTTGGCTTGAGAAAGAACCGCCAAATTCGATTTTGACATGGGCTGATCTCGTTTCTAAGTTTGTGAACAAGTTTTTTCCACCATCAAAAACAACACATTTGAAAAATGAGATTTCACGATTTGTGCAAAGAAATAATGAAAGTTTTTCAATGGCATGGGAAAGATTTAAAGAAATGTTACATGAATGTCCACACCATGATTTTACAGAATTGCATCAAGTTGATACTTTTTATAACGGGCTTAATGATCATGAACGAGATTATTTGAATGCCGCCGCGGGTGGTAATTTTTTGTGCAAGACGACAAATGAGGCTTTACAAATCATCGAGAATAGATCTAAGGTTTATAGCCCTCGTAACACACCGAGTGTTGCCAATTTGGGTTCGTCATCATCGTCACAATCATCTCGTAGCATTAATGCCTTACATGATGAAGCTAATGAGGAAAATCGGTTTTTTGATAGATTTGCTAATCTAATGTCCCATTGGAAAGCTCAAGAAGCTTCAAATTCCGCTTCGGTTAAAGCGATTGCTAAGAGTTGTTTGTCTTGTGGTGGAGCTCATGATCTTTCCGAGTGCATTACCGCGGATGGTAACACTTCGAGTGCTTATGTAGCAACAGGAACTTACAACCAAAACGGTCAAGGTTCCCGCCAAAATCAAGCTCCACCAAACCAAAATGTTAATAATTATCGAAACAACAACCAAGGTGGTAATTACCAAGGCAATTCACGCAATTACAACAAAGGGAATTATCAAAATGGGAATGGACAAATTTCTAATCAAAACCAAAACCGTGATTTTCAAAACACTACACAAGGTTTTCAAAATGCTCACACTAAAAATTTGCAAGGAGAATTTTTAGATTATGCTAAAGCAAATGATGCTAAATTTGATAACATGCAACGTGAGATGATTAGCTTAAGATCCGAGCTGAAAAACGAGCTTAAAAATGAACTTGCTAATGAACTAAAACTCATGCAAATAAAATGGAAGGAAATGTCCAACGTCTTCAACAAAATCAACAAAAGATGGAATTAGGACAACATGAGATTAAGCAAGAATTATTAAAAGCGGATGCTAGGCAATCAAAATTTGAGGACCGAATGGCTAAGATGTTTGAAGCAATCATGTGTAAACCCCCTTCCTCGGGTGGTCTTCCTAGTGATACCATTGCTAACCCGAAGGGAGAAATGAAGGTTATTGCTACACGAAGTGGTAAAACTTTCAAGGAACCAATCTCTCGTCCAAGTACTTCTACGGAGAAGGAAATCGAGAAAGAACCCAAGGTGATGGTCGAAAAGGAGCACATTACAATCCCACGAAGTACCGCTCAAACCACACCTACGGTTGAACCAATACCAATTGTGGAACCCAAGTTTCCAAGGCCGTTGCCTAATGACCAACCCACACCACCTTTACCCTACCCTTCGAGACGAAACAAAGAGAAATTGCAAGAACGTAACAAACAACAAATCGAGCTTTTTATAAAAATGTTTCAACAAGTGCATTTTGATGTGAGTTTAGCCGACGCGTTGTTATATATGCCTCGTTTCGCTTCCACTTTTAAAAGTATGATGAGTGATAAGGAAAAGCTTTCAAAGCTTGCTAATTGTTCTTCGGTTTATCTTAACCGCATACTGGAAAAAGTTGGTGACCCCGGAAAGTTTCTCATTCCTTGTGACATACAAGATATGAAATAATGCCTCGCCTTGGCCGATCTTGGTGCGAGCATTAATTTGATGCCATTTTCCATTTGGAAATCGCTTTCGCTTCCGGCTCTCATTCCTTCGAACATGTCTATCGAGTTGGCCGATCATTCTACGATTATGGCATGTGGAGTAGCCGAAGATGTTTTCGTGAAAGTGGAGAAGTTCTACTATCCTGTTGATTTTATAGTAGTTGACATCCCCGCGGATCCTCAAGTTCCTCTAATTTTAGGTCGTTCATTTTTAGACACTTCGAGATCGCTTATCGATGTTCATGCAAGAACTATCACTTTGAGATTCAACGAAGAGGAACTTGTTATAAACGCTACTCAAAACTCGAAACCTTCTCATGTTTATGCAATCGCTACCATCAATCACATTGACATCGTTGATGTGGTTTGTGATGAGTTTTCACAAGAAGTGTTAGGTTTTTCTGATAGCTCGTCAAGTGGCAATCCCACTATTTTGGATCCGATTCTTGCTAATTCCACACCAAATCTCACTCCACTCCAAGGAGGCGATCTCACTTCAAATGAAATCGACAATGAAGATGAGGTGTTGATTAGTGATGATACTTCTATTCCACCATTTCTTTCGCCAATGGAAGTTATGAGTGTTGAACCAAAATCTTCAATCGAGGAACCACCTATCGATCCTTGAATTGAAAGATCTTCCTTCTCACCTTGAATACGCATTCTTAGAAGGTGATGACAAGTTGTCAGTTATTATTGCAAGAGGTCTTGCCAATGATGAAAAAACCGAGCTCTTGAAAGTTCTTAAGGCTCATAAAGGGGCAATTGCGTGGAAAATATCTGACATTAAGGGTATTGACCCAAAATTTTGTACTCACAAGATTTTAATGGAGGAGGACTACAAACCCGCAATTCAAAGTCAAAGAAGGGTGAATCCCAAAATTCACGATGTCATTAAAAAGGAGGTCCTTAAACTCCTTGACGCGGGAATGATTTATCCTATATCTGATAGCCCATGGGTGAGCCCAATCCATTGTGTCCCTAAAAAGGGAGGAATGACCGTTGTGCCTAATGAAAACAACGAGTTAATTCCCACTCGTGTTGTGACCGGTTGGAGGTTGTGTATTGACTACCGAAAGTTAAATGACGCCACTCGTAAAGACCACTTTCCTTTGCCCTTCATGGATCAAATGTTGGAGCGACTTGCGGGAAATGAATTCTATTGCTTTTTAGATGGTTTTTCCGGTTAATTTCAAATCCCTATCGACCCTCGTGATCAAGAGAAGACTACGTTTACGTGTCCTTATGGAACGTTCGCTTATCGTAGGATGCCTTTCGGACTTTGTAATGCACCGGGTACGTTTCAACGGTGTATGATGGCAATTTTTCACGATATGATCGAGAAGTCGATGGAAGTGTTTATGGATGACTTCTCGGTGTTTGGCAATTCGTTCACGTCATGTTTATCTAATCTCGAGCAAATGTTAAAACGTTGTGAAGAAACCAATCTTGTGCTTAATTGGGAAAAATGTCATTTTATGTGTAAACAAGGAATCGTCTTAGGACATAAGGTGTCGAAAGCGGGGATTGAGGTCGATAAAGCTAAGGTAGACGTCATCACCAAGTTACCTCATCCCAAAACCGTTAAGCGAGTTAGGAGTTTCCTAGGCCACGCGGGCTTTTATCGTCGTTTCATCAAGGACTTTTCGAAAATCTCTCGACCTATGACACACCTTCTCGAGAAGGATGCTCCTTTTAACTTCAATGAGGATTGTGTTAGAGCTTTCGAAACTCTCAAAAGGAAACTTACCGAAGCTCCCATTCTTGTTGCTCCTAATTGGGAATTACCCTTTGAGATCATGTGCGATGCAAGTGATTATGCTATAGGGGCCGTCTTAGGGCAACGTTATTGTAACACCCCACTTGGATAAGTGGACCGTTACGTGTATTTATGGCGTGTCATCAAAGCATAAGGTAAATGTACTAAAACATTAAATGACCTTAACGGAAATACCGGAATCAAACATCGGTAATCCAACCTAAGCTCAAAACATGAAAAATAAAATACTGAAAGAAAGGACTAAACAATGTCCAAATAAGCAGAATAATGTAAGTGCATAAAATAAGAAGTCTGGATAGCTTCCATCCCAAATGCACGTGCTCTCAGAATCCTAAGAGCGTCCCGGTGTACCTGCCGTTAGAACATGAAAGGAACTACGGCTGAGCATAACGCTCAATGAACGGATATAAAACATGATAAGAATATACTGAATGAAATAGGCGATAGAATACTGAAGCTGTAAGAATGATATGTAACATGGGGTAGAACTCTACATAAAATCTGAGAAACCTGGTTCATATATACTGATACTGAAATATAACTATTAATTCTGAAAACATGCATTTACTGTATTTTATTTGCCAGAGCTTATATAGGTCACGTGCTGTAACAACCGTGCATGAATAACTGGAGGGGTGACCTCATCATGCTATAGAGGGGTGACCTATAAATAACTGTGCTGGGTGGAGGGATCAGCTCCAATGTGAAGGATGTAGAGCACACACCACATTCACCCTGATAACTTGTAACACATATAAGCCTAGGATGCATCCATACGCCCCACTAAAAATACTGATAAAATGGCCAAGCTGAGCTGAGTGGGACGATGCAGGATATCACTCTCCTGCATGTGAGTCACGACACTGGTGCCTCTAGTGCCATGGTTACGGTACCTCCGTAACTAGTACATAAACTGGTCGTGCTTGTATATAATGCTCAGGCAATTTATTTAGTTATTAATATGATTACTGAAAAACTTAAACATATACTGGGGAAAATCATTTGGCTGAAGACGGGAAATCCTAATCATGCATAGAAAGGAAGTCCTTACTGAAAGGACGGAAAATCCGTACCTCGTGTCCAGTAACTGACTGAGATCAACTGACCGAAAGTCTACTCTGATTTCACGCGAGCAACATGAATAAGGACGCGAATAAGTTAACTGATATTAGTTTATTTAATTTTTATTGATCTTATTGGCTTCTTAATTATTTATTATATTTCTGAAATTCTGTACGTATATTAACTGATAAATCTGATCTTATAATAATTCTTTTAATGTATTATCGTTCTACTATCAATTACGGTACAAGCATATTTCTGACGCTATAGTAACTGTATTAAGTATCCTGCTTAAAATATAAAGTTTCTTAAATTAGAAAGTTCCCAAGATAATTTAATTCATTTAATAAAATTATACCCATTTAGAATATTAAAGAACTATTTAATTTAATACATTCAAAATATATTTTAACCATTTATTAGACAATTAGATTAAAAGGTATAATATAAAACTCTTCGTTTTATATGTTTAAACTATAACCCGAGCCTACCGAGATACCCCAATCTCGGTCGCACTAAACAATTTCACAACTATATTAAATCTGTCTATATGAACTTTACGACAGAAAAACTGTCACAAAAAGGTGTGACCAAAAGCTGAGTGTTTAAACTGTCTATAAAGAAAACTGTCACAAAACAGTCTGCGACGGAAAATACTGTCACCAAACCGTCGCTAATCTGAAAATAAAATCCTTTATTTTCTGTTTAGAAAACCAGGTACTGACTTTACCCTTATTCCCACTGTTTTTCTACGTTATCCCACTGTTTGGTCACGTTTTCCCCCCGTTTATATACACCAAACGCACCCTGCTGGAAACTGCAGTCCCAAACGCACTCCTGATGGAACTGCAGTCCCAAACGCCCCCTGTTCTTACCGTTTACAAACCGGACCCCTGATGGGCTTGTGGTTCGAGGCTGGCAACAAAAACAAAAGACCACCGAGACCCCTAGTGGTCTCGGCTGTGCAACAAACCCCCCACACTTCGTGGTTCAAAGTTGTTGCCATCACGTACCAAACCAAACCGACCTGGTGGGTTGAGTTTTGGTTGCACGACCCTGGCCACCACCGAGAGTCCTTGGGTCTCGGTTTGCATGTAACCAAACGCAAACCCGACACCTTAAGATTTGGATTCGGATTAAATAAAAAGAATAAGGACGAAATTACCTTTATTTACTGATTAAGAATGGGGTAGACACACGAAATCAATAGATTCATGAAATCAAAAGAAACTTGACTCTTGTTCTTGATTAAACAAGCGACGCTCTCTTTTTTTTTGTCTATTCTGTCGGCCATCACAAGGAAGACCTAAACCTATTTTTTTTTTTATTTCTGATTGTTACAATAGGGGTAAGCCCCCCGTGTTTTTTTAACAAAAGGGCCCAAGCCCAAATTTCCTTTCTTTTTTTTTAAAACCAACCTACCTAAGGCCTTTACTTTTCTTATTTCATTTTTTTAAAAAAAAACGTAATCATACGCTTGTATTAAAATTCCCGTATGATATTCCCGTATGTTAATAATACGTAACTGGTTGATAAAATCTAACTGCGTATTTAAAATACAAATAATTTAAATACGGGTTTTACAATTCTTCTCCTCTAAAAAAAATAATTCGTCCTCGAATTAAGGATACGATAATATCGTGGTTTTACAATTTTTCCCCTCTAAAAAGGAGAAATTCGTCCTCGAATTAAAGGTAATAAGCTGATGAAGTTATAAGAACTGAAAGAACACGTAAACTGAAAAGACAATTAAGCTGAAGGATAATTCGTCTTCTAATTAAGACATAATGCTGCTGATAGGTATAACATGACATGAATGAAGTGATCATGTAACGTGACATGGCTGAAGAGGACCTTGAACGTAACCTGACTGAAAGAACTTAATCTGGATTTATTGAAGGAAAAGTGACGAGAGGTCCGGATGGACTCCTCCGTTTCGAGTAGCTTCCTGCTCGAAACGATTCCTTCAAGGGTCTAAACATAATGAAAATCTTGGTCCTGATGACCCTGTCCTGACGATGACGAATAGTTTCTGGTTCTATATTCAAGATGGATTTTCTGAATCTGATAGACTGAATAAACTATAGCATGTATGATACATGAAACGGTACGTGTAAATATTCTGAAAAGATAACATTTATAACTCTGAGCAAGCTGCTAAAATATATAGGGACGAACTACGTGAACAATTGTGAACGTGCTACGTGAGCAATTTTGAATGTGGTTCACGATTATATGAGGAACGTTGTGCATGAAGTATATTGTGAATGTGATACTTATAACATACTGTGTACGTGATCTAGGACGTATCATGATCATATACTGACTGAGGAAAGAATGCCAGCGATACAGCCTTAGATGTGAAACGTCTGCCTGGGTATGGAGAAGCTCTGCTAACTTGAGTCTGGGTTCTTAACCTTTCTGTATCCGTATTCGGTAATAAACCGTGAAACGTGTATTGCGAAATGGCACACGAACTTGAACGTGAACAATGTTACCAACGCTAACGTGAGCTTAAATCATGAGATAGCACAAAGCATGAACTAAAACAGCATCATACTGTGACTTAAATGTGAAAGTGAAAATAAACGTGAACGTAAATGTGAACGTACACGTGATTGTGAACATGAACGTGAGGGCGATTCGTGAATGCTAATTTCGATCTGACAAGATTGTTGATGGAACACTTTGGAATTATACGACCTATTGCTGAATTTCCTGCAGCATGTCGGTGTCCTATCTTGAACCTGAGGTATGTCAGGCATCCAGATATGAACATAGTTGCATCAATTATGTTATACTTCTTCTATCAAAATTCTGCCTGGGATTATGGTACCTTCTGGTGAAATCTGAGTGATTTGTCATGAAAGAATTTTGAGTCTGGGTAAAATAGATCTCTCGTAGCGTAGGATCTTATGGAATACAAAATTTTAGTGTAGGTCCTCTCGTTTATGCGAAAGTTTAGCCATAGAAAGCTAATCATGAGAACTTTCAGCAATTTCTTCGGTAGTATCCAAATGAATTCTAGAAATTTTGTACTTCGTTCACCGGCGTTGGTCGTGACCATCCGGTGATGGCCTTCACCTTCGCAGGATTGTCTGAAATTCCTTTCTGCTGAAATAGTGTGGTCCAGAAATGCCACCTTGTTCTACTGGGATTCATATCTAGATAGCTGCGTATATGATTTTTCTCCTATCGAAGAATCTACACAACTGTGTGAAGATGATTATCTTGTACCTCTCTAGAATTTAAAAGATCAAAATGTTATCAAAGTACATACTGACGATTTTGTCTGCGAAGTCATAGAAAAAAAATTTTATTCATAAATTTCATGCTATAGCTGGAGAATTAGGGATCTCAGAACTATAATTCCAAATTTTTAGAGTGACTATAATATGTCTCTCTCACCACTAATGGTGACATGATCATGAATGGTTCTGAAAAAATATATAAGAAGTCATAGCAGATCGGATAAACCTGTTATTCGTGGAATGAACATCGATTAAAAATGATGATCTTGTCAAAAAAAAAAATCGGTGGTCGATACATGATCTCATGTTACTGACCTTCTTCCTGATAGACAAAAACGGTACACCTCATGGTGGTGCGCTAGGGCGAATAAAGCCTTGTTCCGATAACTCTTGCAGCAAATGCTGCAACTCTTTTAACTTAGCTGAAGCCCTGGAATAAAGAGTTTTGAAAACAGGTTCTATTCTTGAGACAAGCTTGAGGTTAAATTTTGTCTCGTGGTTAGGAAGGAATTTCTGGAACACCTTCTTAATTACTTCTGGAAATGTTGAAAAATATGCTGATCATAAATTTTAAGAACTTCGTGGATTATAACTGGTGGCTAGAAAGTCTTCGTAGCTATGGACTGATAGGTCACACGCTTGTAAGGCAGAAAAATTTGTACTGATTTTTCGGGCAGAAAACATAATGACTATATTTGGGATTGAGTAAGACAAATCTCGTCTTATCTGAAAGAAATAAACCTTTATAAATATGGGTGATAATGTGGAGTATTTTCTGGCTGTAAGGTAGATAATGTCTGATTTAGATAAAGCTGACATATGAATAATTTAGCAAACATGGCAAATTTTGCTGAATATGTTTGTCTGTAACCTTACAGAATGAACTCTGCGTGTTTAATCTGAATAATACTCTAGTAGTGGTAACTGAGTTTTAATTATCTGATTTAGGCGTGCCATGACAAAAACGGTATACTCCCTTGGAGGGTATCCTGAATTCCTGAGAGCCTGATTTAGCAAACATACATAGTTATGAGTTCTGACTCGTACTCTGAGAAGATATTCGTATGACGTGTACCATGGCTGGTGTCTTGATATGTGTCTTCCGAAATGATACATAAGACCTGTGTCTTAACTGTTTCTGGACATGTATTTTAATTGAGAGTCTGAATCAGGTTAAGAATTTCTGGTAACTGCTAGGATTGGCGAACCGGCTAGACTACTGACCTCTGTATTATGGTCACGTCCGTTCTGGAGTTCTGATGGTTACTGACTGATTATTTTAAGCACGGTGGTTGTCATTACCGCCTTGTCTGTCAGTTTCAAGACGGTCACTATTACTACCATGATTCCTCTAGCTATTCTGCTGAGTGGTCGGTTGGGTTCCGGTTCACACTCTTCTGAATGAAAGGTTAGATGAGTTAAGTGTGACATCTAGCTAAGAAAGTGAAAGAATGGAATGGAGTGGTAGTGTCTGATGGTTGAAATTTATTCTTTTCAGAATTTCAAATTTATAATTTTCGTCCTTGTTCTACAGAGTCTTCATAGTATAAACAGCATCAGCATCTTGAGAAATCTCCAAGTATCAGCAGCATCAGCATTTGTGAGGTCTTCTAAGTGTTAGCGGCATCAGCATCTGGCAAAATCTTCAACTCACGAGCAGCATCAGCATCTGGTAGAATATCGACAAGCGGAAATGCCTGAGGTGATTAAGGATCGATTAACGATACACATGGTGTAAGGTGCATGGGGTACACCTGAAATACTGTACGTGAAGTACACGATGAATACTATTCATGTGGTACCGCTGAAGGTTTGCTGATATGATCGATACTGGTGTAAACCGTCTGACACGGTCAACAGAAAATAATTGGATTTAACTGGTTAGCAACTGAACCGAAACAGTTAACATGATAGGCTGAAAATTTCTGCGTAGACTTAATACTGGTTGTATAGAGTTTCAAGAATATGATTAAACGGAATTTCCGCAATGGTCAGAATGAAGACATGACTGATGAAGATCAAACATGATTATTATGAAAACATGATTTAACTGTAACCCCTTTTGTATCTTAGCATAGAAACATCAACGCCTTGCTGAAAACATAATCCTTATAAAGAGACATGAACTTAATCAGCATGAAAACGACATCCCCTTGAGAGTACAAACTTGACTGATACAAAGAACATAGAAGAATAATCAACTAAGGTTTAACACCAACTGATGTGGATAGTTATGGGTTAATCCACAGTATTCATAGTAGGAAGCATGTGACTAAGTATGGGCGGTTCTGTTTCGATCCATATTTGTCAATATTTTCTGAGAACTGTCATGTATAGAATTTACAATCTGTGACTAAATATGGGTGGTTGTAGTCCAATCCATACTTGTCAAAATTTATAGAATGTCATGATATGAGCAAAGGTGAACAACTATGGATCGGTTCACAAAACAACATCCAACTGAAAAACATGAAATTTGATCTGAACATTGGTGAACGTATATGGGCTGGTTCACCAAGTAATATTCGACTAAAAGCATGAATCTGTCAAGAGTAAGGATGAACGCCATTGGGTCGGTTCACCAATACAAAAATCTGAACGGGCAAGGGTGAACGCCTATGGGTCGGTTCACCAAAACAAAATTCGCAGAAAAGCACATGCGACTAAATATGGTCAGTCCTGTACCAACCTTTTACTTAGTCAAAAACTTAATAAAACTGACTGATACTTGAAGAAAACTGACTAATAAATGCATGAGAAACATGAAAGATAACAACGCCAAAATCTGGGAAGTTCCTGATGACCACCCATTAGTCACAGGTCAAGTTTTAGAGCCTACAGGTCGAACCTTGCGCTCTGATACCATAATTGTAACACCCCACTTGGATATGTGGACCGTTACGTGTATTTATGGCGTGTCATCAAAGCATAAGGTAAATGTACTAAAACATTAAATGACCTTAACGGAAATACCGGAATCAAACATCGGTAATCCAACCTAAGCTCAAAACATGAAAAATAAAATACTGAAAGAAAGGACTAAACAATGTCCAAATAAGCAGAATAATGTAAGTGCATAAAATAAGAAGTCTGGATAGCTTCCATTCCAAATGCACGTGCTCTTAGAATCCTAAGAGCGTCCCGGTGTACCTGCCGTTAGAACATGAAAGGAACTACGGCTAAGCATAACGCTCAGTGAACGGATATAAAACATGATAAGAATATACTGAATGAAATAGGCGATAGAATACTGAAGCTGTAAGAATGATATGTAACATGGGGTAGAACTCTGCATAAAATCTGAGAAACCTGGTTCATATATACTGATACTGAAATATAACTATTAATTCTGAAAACATGCATTTACTGTATTTTATTTGCCAGAGCTTATATAGGTCACGTGCTGTAACAACCGTGCATGAATAACTAGAGGGGTGACCTCATCATGCTATAGAGGGGTGACCTCTAAATAACTGTGCTGGGTGGAGGGATCAGCTCCAATGTGAAGGATGTAGAGCACACACCACATTCACCCTGATAACTTGTAACACATATAAGCCTTGGATGCATCCATACGCCCCACTAAAAATACTGATAAAATGGCCAAGCTGAGCTGAGTGGGACGATGCAGGATATCACTCTCCTGCATGTGAGTCACGACACTGGTGCCTCTAGTGCCATGGTTACGGTACCTCCGTAACTAGTACATAAACTGGTCGTGCTTGTATATAATGCTCAGGCAGTTTATTTAGTTATTAATATGATTACTGAAAAACTTAAACATATGCTGGGGAAAAACATTTGGCTGAAGACGGGAAATCCTAATCATGCATAGAAAGGAAGTCCTTACTGAAAGGACGGAAAATCCGTACCTCGTGTCCAGTAACTGACTGAGATCAACTGACCGAAAGTCTACTCTGATTTCACGCGAGCTACATGAATAAGGACGCGAATAAGTTAACTGATATTAGTTTATTTAATTTTTACTGATCTTATTGGCTTCTTAATTATTTATTATATTTCTGAAATTCTGTACGTATATTAACTGATAAATCTGATCTTATAATAATTCTTTTAATGTATTATCGTTCTACTATCAATTACGGTACAAGCATATTTCTGACGCTATAGTAACTGTATTAAGTATCCTGCTTAAAATATAAAGTTTCTTAAATTAGAAAGTTCCCAAGATAATTTAATTCATTCAAGAAAATTTTACCCATTTAGAATATTAAAGAACTATTTAATTTAATACATTCAAAATATATTTTAACCATTTATTAAACAATTAGATTAAAAGGTATAATATAAAACTCTTCGTTTTATATGTTTAAACTATAATCCGAGCCTACCGAGATACCCCAATCTCGGTCGCACTAAACAATTTCACAACTATATTAAATCTGTCTATATGAACTTTACGACAGAAAAACTGTCACAAAAAGGTGTGACCAAAAGCTGAGTGTTTAAACTGTCTATAAAGATAACTGTCACAAAACAGTCTGCGACGGAAAATACTGTCACCAAACCGTCGCTAATCTAAAAATAAAATCCTTTATTTTTGGTTTAGAAAACCATGTACTGACTTTACCCTTATTCCCACTGTTTTTCTACGTTATCCCACTGTTTGGTCACGTTTTCCCCCCGTTTATATACACCAAACGCACCCTGCTGGAAACTGCAGTCCCAAACGCAGTCCTGCTGGAACTGCAGTCCCAAACGCCCCCTGTTCTTACCGTTTACAAACCGGACCCCTGATGGGCTTGTGGTTCGAGGCTGGCAACAAAAACAAAAGACCACCGAGACCCCTAGTGGTCTCGGCTGTGCAACAAACCCCCCACACTTCATGGTTCAAAGTTGTTGCCATCACGTACCAAACCAAACCGACCTGGTGGGTTGATTTTTGGTTGCACGACCCTGGCCACCACCGAGAGTCCTTGGGTCTCGGTTTTCATGTAACCAAACGCAAAACCGACACCTTAAGATTTGGATTCGGATTAAATAAAAAGAATAAGGACGAAATTACCTTTATTTACTGATTAAGAATGGGGTAGACACACGAAATCAATAGATTCATGAAATCAAAAGAAACTTGACTCTTGTTCTTGATTAAACAGGCGACGCTCTCTTTTTTTTTTTGTCTATTCTGTCGGCCATCACAAGGAAGACCTAAACCTATTTTTTTTTATTTCTGATTGTTACAATAGGGGTAAGCCCCCCGTGTTTTTTTAACAAAAGGGCCCAAGCCCAAATTTCCTTTCTTTTTTTTAAAACCAACCTGCCTAAGGCCTTTACTTTTCTTATTTCATTTTTTTTTAAAAAAACGTAATCATACGCTTGTATTAAAATTCTCGTATGATATTCCCGTATGTTAATAATAGGTAACTGGTTGATAAAATCTAACTGCGTATTTAAAATACAAATAATTTAAATACGGGTTTTACAGTTATGACAAACATTTCCGTCCTATCCACTATGCTAGTAAGACGATGACCGAGGCTCAATTAAAGTACACCACAACGGAAAAGGAATTCCTTGCCGTGGTTTATGCTTTTGAGAAATTCCGACCTTATCTCGTCTTAACTAAAAGCATCGTGTATACCGACCATTCGGCTATCAAGTATCTCTTAGCTAAGCAAGATGCTAAGCCGAGATTGCTTCGTTGGATGCTCCTCCTCCAAGAATTTGATGTCACCGTGCTTGACAAAAAAGGAGCCGAGAATCTAGCGGCCGATCATCTCTCTCGTCTAGAAGATCCTCGCAAAGATGATTTCGAGAACAAGGAAATCACCGAAACATTTCCTCTCGAGACTCTCGGTGTAGTGAATTCTAAAGACACCACCCCATGGTTTGCCGACATTACAAATTACCATGCGGGCAATTTCATAATCAAGGGTATGACGACACAACAAAAACAAAAATTCTTTCGTGACGTCAAGTTATATTTTTGGGACGACCCTTATCTCTTTCGGAATTGTGCGGATCAACTCGTTCGACGTTGTGTTTTTGGTGTCGAAGCTTCTAATATCCTTAGAGCTTGTCACGAGGGACCCACGGGTGGTCGCCACGGTGCTAATCTCACGGCTAAGAAAGTGTTCGATGCCGGTTTCTTTTGGCCTTCTATCTATCGTGATGCACACGCACTTGTAAAGTCGTGTGATTCATGCCAACGTCAAGGAAAATCATCTCAACGTGATGAAATGCCGCAAAACATAATTCAAGTGTGTGAGATTTTCGACATATGGGGAATAGACTTTATGGGGCCGTTCCCATCGTCTCATGGCAACAAATATATCCTCGTCGTGGTGGACTACCTTTCTAAGTGGGTGGAAGCTAAGGCTTTGCCTACTAATGATGCTCGTGTGGTAGTGAAATTTTTGAAGCAACTATTCTCACGGTTCGGAACCCCTCGTGCTATTATAAGCGATCGTGGAACACATTTTTGTAATGACCAATTCGATTCTAAAGAAATATGGAGTTACTCATCGTCTTTCTACGGCTTATCACCCGCAAACGAGTGGGCAAGTCGAGGTTTCGAACCGAGCTTTGAAGAGGATTTTAGAGAGGTCAATTGGAGAAAACCGTGCTTCATGGTCCGACAAACTCGATGACGCTTTATGGGCCTTTAGGACCGCTTATAAGACACCTATCGGTTGAACTCCTTATAAGTTAGTCTATGGGAAGAATTGTCATTTGCCCATTGAGTTGGAGCACAAGGCATATTGGGCCCTTAAGCATGCAAACTTTGACTTGAAGACCGCAGGAGATCACCGGAAAATACAATTGAATGAATTGGATGAATTAAGAGATAATGCTTATGAAAATTCATTAATTTTTAAAGAAAAGACTAAAAAGTTTCATGATTCAAAGATTAAAAACCGGGTTTTTAACGTTGGTGATCAAGTGTTGCTTTTTAACTCTCGTCTTAAGATATTTTCCGGGAAATTGAAATCTCGTTGGTCGGGTCCGTTCACCATTACACAAGTATTTCCGTATGGGACCATCGAGCTAGCTCAAGATGATGGTCCTAATTTCAAGGTGAATGGACATAGGCTTAAGCACTACTTTGGTGGGGAAATTCCTTCAATGGTTGCCCTCGACCAAGTCACCTTCCCCAATGATAATTAGCATTGATGGGATCGAGTCGAGCTCATGACTCGGTAATAAAAAACGAGGTGCCTCGTGGGGGAGATCCCATGCTTATCCTTTATGCTTACTATTCACTAATAAGGGGACTTGTACCCTTTTCTACTCGTTGTCTTGTGGTTGTTTGTGATTGTGTTATCTAGATCATCATCGTCATCTACGATTGAAGACTCTTGTGTTCGTTTACGTGAGCCTCCATCGTTTTATTGAAGAAGTTTTTCACGAATCCATGACATATTCTTTATTGTTCTAACAATTATCTTTTAGCATACTTAATAAACGGCTTTAGATATATTGTTGATCACCCTTTCCATGATAAATCCAAAGCATTCGACTCTTCGTCTCTAGTATGGGGATGCTCCACCTTTAGACTCGAAACATTGAGGACAATGTTTACTTTTAGTATGGGGGGTGAATAGGTACTTGCTTTGCTACGCCCTCACGCTTTCCAATTTTCAATGTTTTTGCTAAAAAGGCTAAAAAGGCAAAATTTTAAAAATTTTCTTAGTTTTTCATAAGTGTTTTTAAGACACGAATGTATATTTTCCGTTGGGTAGAATAAGAGTTAATTTTTGACTTGATGGGCATTTGGAGCCATTTACATTCCTTAACCCGCTCAATTCAAGTTTTGCTAGACTTTTATATAGGGAGCTTTAAAACGCGAAAGTCTTAATTCATTCGAGTTAAGAACAAGAACTTTTCGCAAGTTCCTATAATTGATCCTAGAAAGTCACTTATCAAGGGAACTATAAAACGCATTCTCTAAACTTGAAAAAGTCCAAGAAAGTGCAAGATCATATAGGTGGCTTGAAAACCCAAAACTTTGATTTGATATAGTCTTAATGAAAGCTAATCCAAATTTGGCTTAATTATGACTTGCATGGCTAAGTATTCACGAGTCTCTTTAATTAGAGGTATTTATATAGTGAAGAACGAGAGATGATAGAGTTAGACAAGTGATCATGCTAAACGTAGAACATGAAAATGTTCTTTCAAAAACTCATATGTTTTTAATTGTGGCTTTTTCTTCCAATAAGATCAATGCATTAGGAATAAATCATAATTGCAATAAGTAAGGTCGTACGATTTGAAAGGTTACTTAGCCTCTAGTGCAAGATCGTTTAAAAGTTGCTCGGGTTTGAATAGAGTTGATCAAAGCCAAGGAATAACTTATTGAAGCGGGACGCGAAGATTGGCGATCATCCAAAAAGGCCCTAACAAGGCATGAGGAGCTCTATTTTTGTTAAAGATCCAAAGATGATGTGAAGTATCATTATTCCTAAATCAATATGAAGGATCGAGACACACGACGAAAAGCAATTACTCCCCTAAAGATCATGGAGAAAGTCTATCCAAAAAGACCCTAACAAGGTATGAGGATAAATATATCCAAGTCCGAAAAGGAGGCGGATCGTTGTATATCAAAATCCAAAGTATAGATTGAAGAAAAATGATGAAGTCGTGGTCCAAATATGAAGAATCTCTCAAAAACGTCAAGTGAAGAAATTTCCAAATATATGAAGAGAAGACCATAATTTCGAGAACGTCTTCCCAAGATTTAAAGTATGAAGTACATGCCAAATATCGGTCCGAGAAAGGTCTCAAATCGTGAAACGAGTTATGCCAAGATATGAACTTAAGGAGATACACGAGAAGCCGTTTTAAAAGATTTTGACCTTCGGCTAACTATTGATCAAATCGTGCTACTTTGCTTTCGGACTAATAACTACTCAAATAAGTCAATATGAATCACTTATGATCCATGACAAATAGATAAAAAATTGCTAGTAATCCATTTCCTTTTATAATAACTAGGATTGCGGGGAGAAAAAGTATTACACAATTTGGACGTATGAGAAGTGTTAGCATTGTGACTTGTACCAACAATGATCTCGTTTTTGCACTTAGCATGGAATGTATGACACTCAAGGATGACGAAGTTTACTCTAAGGGACATTTACTTGTTTCTATTCTTTGACCCTAAAAGTCACTTTTTGTGATGAAAATCATACATTATGTCTTAACACATCTTCGTAGTATGTTGCAAGTCTTTTACTTTTCAATAAAGGTTAATAAAATTGAACTTTGGTGATGCTTAGATACTTTATTCTAGCATTGCGTGAGGGTACAGCAATGGCTTAGTATGGGGGAGTGATGAGACGGCATTTATACATGATCTCATCGTTCTTTTCGGGCTTTAAATGCATAAAAATGTCATAATATACCATATATATGCTTGTGTTTGTTTACTTGTGTATTTTAGGTATGGATATCGTGAAAAAGACAAAAGATCACAAGATACAAGGAAAAACAGACACGAGAAACGAAGCCGTACAAAGAACCGGGCCCTAATCATGGGATACTCAACAAATACCCTTGAAGACTTGAAGACATACAAGATTGATCCTCATTTATTGAAGAAATGACACTTAAAACCCTTGTATATTGATAATTACAAGTTTGGTCCTTTAATTTTGTCAAAATTACACAAATGGTCCGTCAACTTTGAAGAAATGGCAAGATTAGTCCCTCAACAATTTCAAATTGTCAATTATGGTCCCTCATCAAGCCAAAGATACATTGAAGACCTTTAAAGATCAACATTGTCCAAAATCATCCCTTGAAATATCTCAAAATGGCAAAAATAACCCTTGTAAACCTTATTGAAAAGTTTTGTGCCAAAATTGCTAAAGTCTGAAAGTTGTTACAAAGGAAATGGGCGCTGACACGTTTTAAAACACAAATGAAAGAAAAGAAGAAGAACAAGGGCCAAAAGTGTGCTATTGAAACATTTAAACATGGAAATTGCGCCAAACACCACGACTTCCCCCAATTTCGGATCAAAAGTATTACTATTCACCTTTTACCCACCTAGAATTACCTCACTTAAAACAAAGGGTAATTTGCAATTACCTTGGCACATGTGTGATTCACATGTGCAGAAAACCATCCCAACCCTTAAACCCTCACTCCCACTCACAATGGACCCCACCCCCAAATACCCGTTCACCTATCATGTGACTACTTGCCCTCTAAGTCATGCCACGTGTCAAGATCAACAGCTGAGAGCCTTTGCTTCATCACAAAGCTAAAATGAACGGTTGGGATCACTTTGGACAGCTCATAAAAAACAAACTGCCTCAAGGACTTAAGGGCATTTTAGAGAATTCACTTCTAGGGTTTGTGAATAGTGTATCCTGGCATTTGCCGATAAAAGGAGACCTCAACATGTGAGAGTCCCTTTGTTCCAGTTTTTCTCTTTAAACATTGTAATTCCTTTTTAAAATTTATAAAAGTTGGTATTTTGAGAAAATTGTAATTCGTTTTTATGTTTTTGAAAGTTGGTGTTGTTTAAAGGGTGATTCTGAGTTCCATTGATTGTTATAAGTGTGCTTGAACCTTTTGGATCAAGGACGTTTATGTTTGGTAAGGTTTTTTCAAGTTTGAAAAAGCTTGAAAGGAGGTTCTGATTTTGCTTATTTTTGTGTACTAACCCTTAACCTTTAGCTATAAGCTCTTGCAAGCTTGTTGACACCAAGCTTGTGAAGGGATTAGAGCCCTTGGTTGAGTTGTTTGCTTCTTGTGTTGAAGACATCAAGTCCTTGAGTTTCTGATTTGAAACATCAACCAAGGCATTCATCATCTTTCTTATTGAAGTACCTTGGTCTTGTTTAGTTGTTGAACAAGGTCCAAGGAGCATAGCTGGCCTTCCTAGGATGTTGTGGAAGGCAGGTATAACCCCTTGTTAAGATTCCCCTAAAAATTTCATGTTTCTGCTTATATTGCACTTTGGTATATGATTTGGTGTTCTTGTGTTTGTGCTGGTTATTTTGTGGTTGATTGTGTTAGTTGGTTCCTAGTAAGTGTTTTTGATCATTAAAATCAGTAGGTTGTGTGTAAAAATCAGAAGTTTGTTTGAAAAGTGGTTGATTAAGGGTTGTTTGGGATTACTGGTTCACAAGGCCTTGTGGCCTTGTGCCCTTGGTTCTTAGGGTTTGGGTAGTCTAAACAAGTCCTAATATACAAGTTTTAGTCATTGGTTTACTTTCTGAAAGTTTGGAAAAGAGATTTGGAGTTTTGCAAAAATCTGATAAAAGTGGTTTTGAAATTGGTCAAACACATCAGATCCAATAACTTCTTTGTTTGTTGGATCTAAGGTCTGAAATCAGGTTTGGGAATAATTTGGGTGATAAGCTATCTATTGGTTATCTGCTTGTTGAATTTGGTGGCTTATTGTGGATTTTATAGCTTATCAAAAGTTGCTGAAGTGGTCATTTGCATCAGCAAAGTAACCACCTCATTTTGTGTTGCATTTTGATTTCTAGTTTAAGGATTGTTGTTTTGTTGCTTGGATCCTATTTGTGTGCTGCTTGTGAGATTATTTTGCTATTTGGATTGTTTTGTTCATAGCTTATAAACCCACTGGCTTATTGGCTTATTTGTGCCAAAACACATCAAGTTTACCCAACTGGTAAGCCTTGATTCACAAGGTTTGCACTCAAACCTTGACCAGCAGGGTGAAAAACAAGTCCATACACTTCATTAAGTCTGTCAACGTCCACTTTGTTCCTGTCAGCGTTTGATTTCAACTTATCAGCGTTTGACTTTTGGTCAAACTTGGTTTCTTGGCTTATTTTTTGAGGATTGCTTATTGGTACATGCAACAACTTAGTTTTTGTAGTAGAAATCATTTTTCTTAGCTTAATATCATATCTGGAAGTTTACAAGTCTTTTGGGTTAAGCTTTTGCTAGAAAACTAGCTTATTTGGCTTTTTCAGCCAGCTTATTTGCTCTTACAGCTTATTCTACTTGGCTTTTTATGATTTTCTTGATTGATTATTCTTAGTTAAGCTATTTGTGAGCTTTTGCAACAAACTAGAGCTTCTAAGGTGCCCTAAATCTCAAACCCGACTGTTTTGTCGTTTTGTGAAATTATACTTTGCTTATTCTGGCTTATTGAGTGAGCTTTTTCAAAATTTCTTTTTACGGATCTCATAAGCATCCCAAAAGAAGGTTGTGTGTCAAATTAGAGCTTATGGCATTGGCTTATTGCTTAATGGGCTGAAAAGCCCAATAAGAATAAGCTGTGTGCTTAATAAGCTGTGATAAGCTCATATTCAGCTTTTGGGCCTTTAGAGTTTTGTTCTTAGAATTGAATTTTGAGTCAGATAAGGCTTTTCCAAGTCAATTGGGTCAAGTTTGACTTTTTGGGCCCAAAAGCCCAATTGTGTTGACTGTTTTTGGTTTTGGCCCATTTGAGGGCCCAATAGGGGTATTCTGGTAATTTCACTTTGATTTTCTGATTATTTAGGATTAAATTAAACTAGTTTGCAAGTTTTTAGAATTTTTTATAATTTTAGGATTTTTAATATTATTTTATTATTATTTTATTATTATTTTTCAAATTTCACATTTTCTAACTTTTTACATTTTTCATAGGTTTAATACATTAAAATAGGAATTTAGCAACTTTTAGAATAATTTTATCTCTTTTAGAATAATTTTTATAATAATTTAAGTTTTAATAGTTTTTAAATCATTTTAAATAGTTTTTATTAGTTTAAAAGATTCTAAAAATAGTTTTTAATCTTTTTAGGTCATTTTTGAGGTTTACCAATTGAAAAATCTTTATTTGGGCTTTTTGATAATTTATTTGATTTTTAGGGCTTTAATTAGCATTAAAAAATTGAATATTTAATTATTTAAAAGGTTTGAAAAGGTTTTGATCATTGCTAAACTCTTAGTTTATTTATTTTGATTTTTTGTGAATTTTTGGTAATTTCTAGAATTAATTTTTATTTTTGTGGTTTTTAAGGTCTTACGTTTTAACTTTCTAGTAGTAATTTTTACATCTTCTTCATTTTCTTTTCTCATCCCTGTTGGAAATACGTTTTACGTATTTATGAAGGATCGGTCGCTCCAACGATAATTATGTAATGGGCTCGTGATCCATTTAGTTAATGTATAGTCCATATAGCCCACATGTAGGGTGGGCTATATATATCCCCTCCTAGCATGTTAGGAGGGGTTGTTGATTTTCATTAATCATTATTAATCTTTACTTTCTCTCTCTACTTTTCTCCCTTCTCTCCTTTCTCTCTCTACTCCATCATCTCCCTTCTTCATCTTCTTTATATTAATCAACCATCTTTATACATCAAATCCATCAAATCAATCATCTTAGAATAGGCCAATGATCGCGTAGACCTTCAATTGGTATCAAGAGCATGGTTAGTTTGGTTTATTCTTGTTTTTATTTTGTTTGATTTTGATGGGTTTTGATTTAATCAGGCTTAAATATTAAAAAAGTTCGTATTTTTTATAAAAAGTTTGTGTTTTTATGTGTTAAATCATAATTAAATCTTTGATTTACTTATTTTATATAAAAATCACAAATTTTTATTCAAAAATCATTTTTTTTAATAATCAGTTTCCATTTTAATTTTTTTTATTATTAGTTTTTCTTTTATCTGTTTTTTTTATATAATCAGTTTTTATATAATTTTTTATAATCTGTCCATCGAATCTGTTTCTCTTTTTCTTGGTTATCCAATTGTCAAGTATCAGTTTTCAGTTCTCTGTTTTTATAAGTTTCTCAGTTTTCTTAGTTTTCTATAGTCATCATCTTTTTCTCCAATTATCTTTCATCGAATCTCAGTCTCATCAAGTTCCGAACCAGTTTCTACCGATCCAAAAGTTCCGGACGAAAAACTTCCGGATGAACAAAACTTCCGGATGAACAAAACTTCCGGATGAACAAAACTTCCGGATGAACAAAAGTTCCGGATGAACGAAAGTTCCGAATGAATGAAACTTCCAAATGAATGAAAACTTCCGAATGAATGAAAACTTCCGAATGAATAAAATCTTCCGAATGAACAAGATTCAAACATAACGGACTCGACTCAATCACATCAGACTCAAAATTTTTTGACAGACTCTCGAAAAACAAACCAAAACCTGTTTTGTTTTTTCAAACAACCACTTACACAGACTCACTACCCCTCGTCACTCACAAACAATCAAACCCCGACCCTTTATCAATCCAACATCACGTCTGACTCCATACAAACCAACATTAAACACCAGACCCTCTCGATTCAACATCTTTCTCCTATC
Organism: Glebionis coronaria; assembly: GCA_025667525.1. Lineage (NCBI taxonomy): Eukaryota > Viridiplantae > Streptophyta > Magnoliopsida > Asterales > Asteraceae > Glebionis > Glebionis coronaria. Next base: position 436,521,522 of record CM046877.1, read on the forward strand.
CAACTCTCGATTCAACAACATCGAATCACAACAACAGCCTCACACAAACACAAACACACCCCTCACCATCACATCAATCTCGACCCTCACAACAATCTCGACCCTCATACAAACACTCGACTCCCTAACCAGCCTAACACTACACCTTTCGACTCAAAACCTTTCGACAGACTCCCTCACCCACCCTCGGACACACACCCACAAACAATTTTAATCCCATCTTCACAGACTCATCTTTCAATCTACTAGACTTAAAACCCATTTTGTTTCGAAATAAAATAAAGATTTACAACTTGTTAAAATCAATTACTTGTTAAAATCAATTACTGGTTAAAATCACAACCTTGACCCATTTTGTTTCGGTTTGAAAGTTGACACAAAACAAAAGGACTCTATCCTTTTTTATCAAACGTCATAAACGACTCGACGCAATCTCACCTTAACTCTCGACTCACACTTCGTCTTAACATAGACCCACGCACACCCTCGACAACACTCTCGACTCACCCTCACACCCACCCTCACGTCTGTTTGTCTAACACTATCCTCCCCGACTGACTCCCTCACCCAAACTCCACACCTTCAAACAACAACAACTCTCCACAACTCATCGACCCATCACAACTCTCGCATCCAAACAAAACACACCCTCGACCACTTTTATCACAGACCCAACACCAAAACCTTATATTTTTCAACACAAATTTTGACTCAAAAACGAGACCCATTCATTCAAACACAAATCGACAGAAAGACTCTACAGATGAGAGGAAGACTCGATAGATACCAAGATTAACCAACAAACATAATTAAAAACCTACCCGAGACCCAATCAACGGATCTTGAAGTCTTTTTTCTTCTTCTCTCGTCATATTCAGTAAATTTTTGGGTATTGATTGAATTGGTTGAATTTATTTCGTGGGTTTGAGAACAGATTAATATGATTATTTGATTGATGTGATTTGGAGAAAGTTATTGTGTGATTTTTTGTTCACCTGTGTTTGACAAAGATCAGTATTTTGTTTTATAACGTGAGAGAGAATAGATTAGGTTGTGATCATTGATTTTGGGAGAGAGAGAGATAAAGATAAACTGAGGAGAGAGATTTATTTGGAGAAGATAAATTTTGAGACGGAGAAACCTATGTGTTTAATATTAAATTATAGGGCGGAGGATACAATGCATTTAAGTGGGTTTAAATAAGCCACGTTACCATCTTTATAACACGCGCTCTTCTCCTTGTTTGTCCCATACACAGTTTTTTATTATTTGTTTTATATTAGATTTTTTATTTATTTTTTATTTATTTATTAATTTTTAATTTTAGATTAAGTAAAAATTCCTTTTAAGAAAAGTTAATTTTTTTTATATATACTCATTTTTATTTAAACTTTTTTTTTTTTAATAAAATTTAGCTGATTTTAAACCAAAGTGGTAAAACATTTAACGGGCTGCTCATTATATTTTAAACCAAAGTGGTAAAACATTTAACGGGCTTTATTTTTTGAGTGAGCCGACGTTGCTTTGGTCTCCGGTTTATTTTTCATCGTTTTGAGCCGACAACAATATTCACATCATTTTTCATCAATATTCAATGGATTCGTTCGATTCGACATTTCAAAAGGGAGAAGCACATAAAACACAGCACAAAGTTAGTGATAATGGCATCACTTCATTTCAAATGCTTCAGTCTCATCTTGTCACTCTTTCGAGGATTTAAGGAGGGAGCGAATTTGTGACCATCTTTGGAAAGGATCGTCACATATTCATCGACTCAATATTCACCACTTTGACCCAACTCGCCGAGCAACTCACCCATGACAACTTTAATCACTCTGCATCGGCACTTGCATATAAGGATCTTGTGATACAACTCACGCCTTTCCTTGAATTCAATATCATCAAGCCTGAAAGCTCAGTGATTTGCCAATCATTTCTTCGAGATACACATACGAGCTTCGAGTTTTCCGTGATACGATTTTGAAACTCATGTCATCGGTCTCGTCTTCGATTTATGAAAGATCTCGACTTCAGCAAGGGTATGATAATGGAGTGCAAGACTCTTCGATGCAAGAGGAAACTGGTCATACGGTTGACAACTTGGAGCCTAATGATGGCAAGAGCACGAAATCAGGAGAACAACATGATACCAGTGGTACGTCAGGGAATGTTCACGAGATCTCTCTTGATGACACCTTACCCGTTTATGACGAAGAGCCTGCAAATATGGTACAATGTAATGTTGTTTATGCTATATATACTGATGCCATGCCGCATATTGAGCATTTTGAACCTAATTATGACAACCATGGGATGGAAAAGAGTGATAGAAATACCACTTCTGATTCATCCGATGTGAGTCATAATGGGGGAGAAAGTGTTCAAAATGCTAAACATCATGATAATTGCCTTTTGACTGCTTCTGATTCCAAGATTAAAGAGCTCGAAACGATCGTAGCTCGGCAATCAAAAGATCTTGAGGATGCCAAACTTGAATTTTCAAAGAAAACGAACAAATTTGAAACATACTTTGAAAAACTTGAAAAGTCTAACGTTGTTCTTGAAAGAAAATTGGATCAAAAAGTTTCAGATTCTAAAGCTGAAAAGGATAATCTTTTGAAACAAATTCAGTTACTAGAGTCTAAATTGGCATCCCAAGATGAATTGCTCAAAGAAAATGAGACGTTAAAAGCCCAAGTTCAAGAAAAGTTGTTTGCTATAGCTGCGTTGAAAAATGAGTTAAGGAAAAATAGAGGACCTAGTGTGGACACTAAGCTTGAAAAACCATCAATCTTGGGGAAACCGCCTACAAATCAGTTCGTCAGACAACCGATTGTCAGACAACCTACTGCATTTAGATCCGAGCGACCACAATCCTCGAGACCGCGGTTTGCCTCCCAAGTTGATTTGGTTCATTTTCCTAGACCAGTCACTCCACCATCTAGGCCCAATGTGACTAAAACAGCTTTTGCAAGACCTAATCACATGATTGCCCCTAGTTTCTCTAAGAATAGTTCAATGAACACGTCTAGAACTAGTTCAACTGATGTGCGCCATGATTTTGGTCAAAGGGAAGCTATTCAAAAAACACATGTAAGAGATAGCAATGTCCAACCTAGTCAGATGCCTTCTAGATTACCCAACACTGCTAACCGTAGCATGTCACATCCTAGGAGCATCAATCAATCATCTAGGAATTCTAGATCTTACTCGAACATTAAATATGCTACTTGTAAAACATGTAGAAAATGTGTCTTTACGGCAAATCATGATTCTTGTATCAAGAAACTACTTAATGAGGTGAACTCCCGTGCTAGACTTAAATCCCAGTGGGTCGCTAAAATCAAACCCATTGGTAAAATGTGGCGCTCCACTGGTAGAACTTTCACTCTTGTAGGAAACGAGTGCCCTTTAACTAGGATAGTCTCTGATTCTACGAAGACTACTAGGGAGGAAATTGCAAAGGATGATACATCACTTAAGCCTGAACTTAAGGTTTTCTATAAAAGGAAACGTTTGCCAACTAGGACAAGTGAATCATCCCCTCAGGCCACCTCTGACACAAGAAAAGAAAACCGTGAACCCCCACGTGCTTCTAAAATAGATATCTCTAACCCATGCAAAAGTATACAAACTCCTAATGAGAATGCAGGTACCAAAGTTGATGTTCCAAAAGAACGAAGCGGTCCAATCATTGTATACCGTTCAACTAAGGACACTCTTAGAGTTTGGTTGCTGAAGAAGCAGATATCGGAGAAACAAATGTCTCAGGGGATTCATGATTAAGCTACACACAAGGACTTAAAGTCACATAACAGACGGTAACTCGATCTCAAAAGACAGGAAAGTTCATCCCGATGATGACTTATCCTAAAAACGAGAAATTCATTTTTCTCGGGCATGAGCTTATGTTAAAAAACATTCCATTTTTAAGCTCATGCACAAGGTCTTATAGTCACATCATAGACTATAACTCGATCTTCAAAAAAAAAAGGAAAGTTTATCGCCGATGGTAAACTTATCCTAACAACGAGAAATTCATTTTTCTCGGGCATGAGCTTATATTAAAACATTCCAAGTTTTTAAGCTCATGCACAATGGCTCCTCGTTAAATGACAGACGACGACCCGGACTTCAGAGACAGGGAAGTTTATCTACGCAACGATAACTTACCCTCTTAACAAGAAATTAAGTTTTCTTAGACACGAGCTTATCCTAAAACCATTCAAAGGATTTAAGCTCGTGTATATGGTTTATCATTAAATATCAGATGGTAACCCGTTCTTCAAATAAAGGAAAGTTTATCGCCGATGATAAACTTATCCTCACAACGAGAAATTAAGTTTTCTCGGGCATGAGCTAATAATAAAAACATTCGAAGTTTTTAAGCTCATGCACAATGACTTACAGTTAAATGTCAGACTGTAACTCGAACTTAAAATAGAGGAAAGATTATCTTTTATGATAACTTATCCTCTTAACGACAAATTCACCTTTCTCGGTCATGAGCTTGTATTAAAACATTCGAAGTTTTAAGCTCAGAAAGGAAAGTGTATCTTTTAAATAAGAGAACTTTTCCTCATAACGAGAAATTAACCTTTCTCGGTCATGAGCTTTCCGTTAAAACAGTCAAAGTTTTCAAGCTCATGAAAAACGACTTCTAAGTAAATGTCAGCTTAGGACTCGTTCTTCAGATAAAAGGAAAAGTTATCGCCGATGGTAACTTATCCTTACAACGGGAAGTTTACAACTTCTCGGACTTGAGCTCGTTTTGTAAGATATTCAACATCTTAAGCTCAAGTAATTGGTTTTCAAAACATTGAACACAATTTTTCGAGAATTTCTCAAAAGGTTTTTCTAAATCTTTCAAAATTGTGTGTTCAAAAATGTTTTGATAAAAAGAGCATGTCTTCTGGAATCGATAATATTTACGATACTAGAAATGTCATTCAATAATGACACGGGGTTGTAAATAAAGTTCGAGCAGAAGTTCAAACTTTTAAAACATGCTAAAAAAGGTTTGCTATTATTTCCGATAGTAACCCGCTTTTCACATTGAAGTCAAGAATTTCACCGGAAAGCTTTGACTCTACAATATGAAGTTATCAACTCCACAATCCGAAGCAACTTACTATTGATATCTACATACTCGACGATGCGACTACTCAAACGGTGACTACAGCTCTTTGAATAGAACACGGGTCAACAATTGAGGGGGAGCAATTGTCCAGCATTCAGAATCCTTGATGCCGAGAGTGCCAAGATCACATATTGGTGTTAAGACAACGATATCAATCATTCACATGGAGTCAAGAGATAACTTCAGAAGTTACGAGGAAGACCAACATTCGTGAACAAGAACCATGTGCTTCTTTCATATGATGTTCTCCATCATTCAGGTCCAACCTCGTAAATTGCTAATATTGTGAATTCATTATCATATATGATCTTTGCACGTGTTAAATACCTTACACTTGTGTTTAAAAGGTATTTAATTTACGTTTCAAGTACACCCTCATTAATTTGAGGGGGAGCTTGTGTAATTCATGAAGATAATTGGATTTGCATTTTTCTTCCCAAATTTTCTTAAAACGCTATTAAATCAATTGATATTAAAAACATTGATTGAGTTAATATTTTTAATATGGGGGAGAAAATGTGATTTAATATGGGAAATGATTAATCACAAATGGTTTAACTTAACGTGCTAGCTCATCCCGACATGTGCGAAATGTTTTCGGATATCGTGGCATATGTTAAGGGGGAGCAAAATGGATTTGCACTTCAAAATGGATTTCATGGTGACATACACTTACCCAAAACATCTCTATTCACGATGATGAAGATTGTGGTGACATAAGGATGGTAGGATAGGTTAAAGTCCAATGATTCCTCTTGAACCAGAGGAATCTTCCCAAGGACATTCCATAGCTAGAAATAGTAGTCCTTAGGAAAGATGGAGAAAGAATGTGAATGTAGCTGAATGCCGACCAAGTACTTAAGTTAGCACTGGAACAATCACAACAAGGTGCTAGTGATGACGTATTGGTAAGCATTGAAGGGGTTGAAGAATGAAAAAGAATTGTAAAGATAAAGGGTGTAAAGAAAGAAGCCCTCTGATTGGTGCATTCAGATTGGCATTCCGATTGGTACATTCAGATTGGCATTCCGATTGGTGTATTCAGATTGGCATTCCGATTGGTTATTCCGATAATATTCCGATTGGTTATTCCGATAACATTCCGATTGGTTATTCCGATGATGTGTTTTGCTAAATTTTGTTTGAGTATTTTTTAGACTTAGCCACCATCTAGACTAGTTTCGGGAGTTAAAATATTTTCGTCAAGTAAATTCAAATTTTTTCCATACTAGTTTTAGGACATTTCTAGCTCGATTTCAAATTTTGGCGATTACAAAATTTTTGGACTACCGTTTTAGTCGGACTGGAGAATTTATTGTCGGCCTGGAGAAAAATTGCAATTTTCGGAATTTAAACCACAACAACAATCACAACAAATCTACTTAAGATCCATATTCACTTCATCATTTCAGAGAATATTGAGATGGATTCTACTGCAGAATATCGTGTGACGAACAACAACATCATGGTCGCGGGTAATAAAGAGAGACCACCAATGCTTGTGGCTGGTCGATATGCTCAATGGCAATCACGCTTTCTTCGCTATCTTGATACAAGACCTAATGGTGATGCCTTGAGACAATGTATTAACAATGGCCCATATGTTTTTTCTGAAATTGATGTTCCTTATACACCAGCCACAGACACATGTCCAGAAGTACCTGCAACAAAGAAAAAGGAAACTTTATCTGACCTTACACCCGAGAAACGTGCTTGGCATGATGCAGAAAAAGAAGCGATCTATATGATCCTAAGTGGAATTGGAGATGATATTTATTCCACAGTCGATGCATGTCCTACAGCACAAGAAATGTGGACGGCCATTGAACGCTTGCAACAAGGAGAGTCTCTCAACAAGCAAGATGTCAAAACAAACTTGTTTTGGAACTTTGGTAAGTTTACTGCATTGGATGGAGAATCAATTGAGTCCTATTATTCAAGATTTTACAAGATGATGAATGATATGACAAGAAACAACTTGGAAGTATCCACCATGCAAGTCAATGTGCAATTTCTACAACAACTCCAACCAGAGTGGACACGTTTTGTCACTTTGGTGAAACAACAGAAGCAGTTAGACAAGGTAAACTATCACACTCTCTTTGATATCTTGAAACAATTTCAGCATGAAGCAAATGAGATTCGAGCTGAACGAGTTGCAAAGACGGCTAATCCACTTGCTTTATTAACTACCACTCAAAATGTTCAAGATCATCGATCTCGTGCTCCTAAGCCATACTCTAGCCCATCATCCTCACCACGATATTCCACATCATCCAAGTCTTCATCATCCACAAGATCACGCGGCAAAGCACCAAGAGCACCTTCACCACCATCTGAGTCCTCTTCAGAAGAAGATAGTGATGAAGATCAAGCTCAGAAGAATCGTGAGATGAAACAACAAATTGCTTTCATTATGAAGACTTACCAGAAGATCTACAAACCCACCAACAACAATCTTCGAACATCATCTAACACAAAGAACCGATATGTTGCGAGTCCTCCAAGGTATGACACACGTCGACGTGGTGAAAGTCCTTCTAGGTATGATCGACATAATCCAACGCATGTTGAGGGTTCTGCAAGATATGATCGACAAACTGCAAAGTATGATACTCAGAGGATTGCTGCTGCTACTGGGAATAGGGAAACTGTTGGAACTCAAGTGGTTCAACAAAGTGGGATTCAGTGTTATAATTGCCAAGGTTATGGGCATATGGCAAAGGAATGTAGGAAGCCGAAACGGGTTAGGGACTCTAGCTACCATAAGGAAAAGATGCTGCTATGCAAGAAGATGGAAGCAGGGGTCAAACTGTCAGCTGAGGAAGGAGCTATGCTTGATGACACTGATGATGAAGCCTCCGACCAGGAATTAGAAGCACATTACTCGTACATGGCACATGTTGAAGAAGTTCTCAAAGTCACTGAAGATGACAATGGTCCTATCTTTGACACTGAGCCAATCGATAAGGTACACACTACTGATGAATATAATGTGTTTGGTGATATTCCTGAGCATAGTGATCTACCTAATGCCATTAATGACACGTGTATGATGGAAACGGTTGATAGCAATACCACACCCGATTCATCAGACATGTGCAATAATGAGTCTGAGGATGATCAACATGCAAATGAATATGATGAAGAGGAACGTATTGCGCTTGCTAATTTAATTGCTACTTTACAAAAAGATGTCACTGAAAATAAAAAGAGTCAAAAGCAATTAAAGAAGGCAAACGCTATGCTCACTCAAAGTTTTGAAGAATGTAAAGCTGCTCTTATCAAATCTACTGAGATGACTGAAAGCTATAGAGATGAGCTCCTTCAGAAAACCAAAGAGCTTGAGAGGTACAAGGGAAGTGCGTTAAAAAGTCAAAAGGACGATTTTGAAAACAAATATAATACCACTCTTGAGTTATTAGCTAAAGAGAAGCGTCAATATAATGTTTTCTTAATGGATGAACGTCAAAAAACGTACCTTGCCACTACCAAAGTTAATGAACTTGAACAAAAGCTCTCTATGACCACTACTGATTCTGCTAAAATTCTAGAGGATAAGAAACAAGAGGTAGATGCGTTAAAACAAGACTTCAAAAGTAGATATGATAAAGAAACCGAAAAAGTTACGAAACTAGAAGCACAAGTCGACTTTTTGAAGAACGTTGTTTATAAAACGCATGATTCTATTCAATCCGTAAGAATGCTAGCACCTCCATCGATGTTTAAGGGTCAAGCTAGCTTTGCAAGTCCTGAGTACCTTGCCAAAGCTCAAGCTACGAACCCGCATCTTTATCTTGATGAGACTGAAAGGACAGATCTTGATTGCATGCCTCTAAGTGCCAATAGTGAAGAGACTGCCCTTTGGGATGCTGATAGTCAACCATCAGTTAATAAGGAGTTTGTGAAACCATATAATTATGCTTATGAGAATAGTCTTTATGGTCTGTTCCACAAACAAACTCAGAAATCTCGTGAGGAAGTATTTTTAGAATGCAGGGAAAAGAGAATTCAATGGAAGAAAGCGTTTGCCACTAAGAAAACAAACGTTTCTAAGTTCATCAACTACTTGCCCCTAGATGCTTCTAAAAGCAAGAGTAGGCAGATATTTGGGTTTCTTACTCATTACATAGATAATATTAAGTCCATTATTGATAATGATTGGAAACAACGACAAAATGACGAGTGGAAGAAACCAATTCCTCAAGACATAACTGTGCTTGTCAAACAAATCTTAATACCGAACGCGGCCACACTAAAAGAAAATGTTCTTAAATTCGAAAGCTTAATTCGGTCTGAAATGTTTGATGATTTACAATATGTTGAGTCTCTTGAGAAAGCAATTGATGATCTTCAAATGGACAAGTCCGTTTTTTCTGATGAATATGATTTACTCTTGCAAGAATGCGTTTCTAAAGATATTATGTGTGCTTATTTTACATCTTGTGCTGATATTGATGAATATTCTGAAGTTGCATGCCAATATCTTGATAAGATCAAAGAATGTGAACGTCTTGAAATTGAGCTTTCGAAACGTAAAGAAAATGTTGACAAAAAGGCTTTTGAGTTACTTCAACACAAAACTGATTTCCTTCAAAAACATTGTCATTCACTTGAACTTGCTTTGCAAAAAGACGTTGGTCGTTTTTCACATGATAATAAATTGCAAGAAAAACTTTCCCAAACATTTCGAGAAATGAATGAACATAATTTGGAAATTAAAGAGTTGAAAGCTCAATTACAAGACAGGGACAGAGCGATAGCAGAGTTACAGAAACTCATTGCTAAAATGGGTGGGAAAATTGTGGAACCTAGCATTAAGAAAAATGTTGTTAGACAACCCAATGCCTCTAAAGAGAATAGATCCTCTATCTTGGGAAAACCATCTGCTTTATCTAATTCCTCGTTTGCAAAACCTGTGTTTGCCCCCAAGATGGATTTAAAGGAAAGGTTACCACAAGCTCAACCCATAAGGAATCCTGTAGCACCAAGCGTTAAGCACAATAATGTGATTAAACCAGGGATGTATAGAATGCCCACTAAGCCCACAAACAAAGATACTCACTCGCCTCAGACTTCTAGAAACACTAATATTCGTGTGTCTTCTACTACAGGAATAGTCTCCACTACTAGTGTTAGCCGGCCTCAGCTTAAGAGCACTCAAGAGAATGATAAGGTCTGGAAACACAAGAATCAAGGGAAGATGAAGCAAGTAGAAGAACACCCTAGGATTTTCAATATTTCTAAGAATAAAACGTCTGTAATCGCGTGTCATGACGATTTGAATGATTCGACTTTGAATGCTATGAATGTGAAATTTGTTTGTGTCAAATGTGGCAAGTGTGCTAATGCTAATCATTCTATGTGTGCTATAAATAAAGTCAAAGGCGTAGATACTAGAACTAAGAAGCAAGTTGCAATGCCTATTAGAGCTAGTAAACCCAAACGCAAAGTGAACCATTCTGGTGCAACCCCCACTAAGAAAAGTAATGCATCAGACTCCACCACTTAGAATCCTAGAAGCAAAATTAAGGAATTATATGAGTCTGCCAGTAAGTCTTGGAAATGGTGGTTTGCTAATCAATGTCCTCCCGGATATAAATGGATGCCAAAAGTTAGGACAGAAAATGTGAAAACGAGTGTTAGTTTGCCTTTAAATGTTGATAAGGACACTAATGATTCTACTATCACAACTACTGTGGTATCCAATTTAGCAAATGCTCCATCGTGTTCTAACTCTTCTGCAGGTGATACAAATAATTCTCTTCATAATGGACTCCGGATGCACGAAGCACATGACGGGGAATCTCAAGCTTCTAATTAACTTCGTGGAGAAGTTCCTAGGTACGGTCCGATTCGGAAATGATCAATTTGCACCGATCCTAGGATATGGAGATTTGGTTCAGGGGAATATCACGATTAAAAGGGTATACTACGTCGAAGGGCTCAATCACAATCTTTTCTCGGTTGGTCAATTCTGTGATGCGGATTTGGAAGTTGCTTTCAGAAAGAAGACATGTTTTGTTCGTGATTATGATGGGAATGACTTACTTACCGGTACACGGGGTACTGATCTTTACACAATTTCACTTCAAGACACAACTTCATCAACTCCAATTTGCTTCATGGCTAAAGCTTCATCGACTCAGGCATGGTTATGGCATCAACGTCTTTCTCATCTTAACTTTGATACCATTAACTTGCTTTCCAAGAAAGATATTGTGAGAGGCCTTCCAAGCTTGAAATTCATCAAAGATCATCTTTGTTCTTCCTGTGAACTTTGTAAAGCTAAACGAAGTAGCTTCAAAACAAAGACCACACCAAGCTCTAAAGGACGGTTAGATCTTCTTCACATGGATCTGTGTGGTCCCATGCGTGTTCAGAGTATCAATGGAAAGAAATATATTCTAGTAATTGTCGATGATTACTCAAGGTACACATGGACTCACTTCTTGAGGTCCAAGGATGAAACACCCGACGTTCTCATCAACTTCCTTAAATTGATACAACGTGGTCTTCAGGCTTAAGTTAAAGTGGTTCGTACTGACAGAGGTACATAATTTTTGAATTCAAATCTGAGAAAGTATTTTGAAGCCGAAGGGATTGAACATGAAACATCCATTGCTCGAACACCCGAACAAAACGGCGTTGTTGAAAGACGAAACCGTACTTTGGTTGAAGCTGCTCGAACATTATTATCCGCTTCAAAACTTCCACTGTACTTTTGGGCCGAAGCTGTGTCAACCGCATGCTATACACAAAACCGTTCCTTAATTATCCCAAGACATGAAAAGACACCATATCACATAATTCATGATCGAAAACCTTCACTCAAACACCTTCATGTTTTTGGATGTACTTGCTACATTATTCGAGATGGTGAAAATTTGGATAAGATGAAAGAGAAAGGTGATGCATGTATTCTTGTGGGATATGCAACTCAGTCAAAAGGATATAGAGTATACAACAAAAGAACAAAATTGATTGTCGAGACTATTCACATCCGATTTGATGAATCTCAAGAAATGGCACCTGAACAAAACAGTTTAAGTCCCGATCCACAAAGACAAACGACTTCCGTTCACAACCGCACGGAACTCGAAACTCAAGACCACAGCAATGAACCGTCAAGTTCAACGCTGGTTCCAGAAAATGTTCCTAGAGCTGATGTGACAGTCGACACGACAATTGAAGAGTTGGAAATGTTATATGGACCAATGTATGATGAATATTTCACGGGAGAGAAACAAGTTGTATCGAAGTCTTCCGCTGTCACTCATGATAAGAATGATGAAACCGATCATCGTCAACAACAAGATACAACTTCATCTACTTCAACACGGGTTGCTGCAGATTTACCTCCTCAGAATATTACTTCAACAATCGATCCTACAACATCCACAACTACTGTCATTGCTCCAGAGAACACAAATCAAGCAGACAATGTATTATCTGACGAAGACGAATTCATCAACCCATTCGGTACACCAGTACACGAAACTGGAGAGTCTTCTACTCGCCATGTTGATCCGTCAAATATGCATACTTTCTATCAACGACATCCTTCAACACATCATTGGACCCGAGATCATCCTTTGGTTCATGTCATTGGAAACCCTTCACAGCCCGTTCGTACAAGACGACAGCTTGAAACCGATGGCGATGTTTGTATGTTCGCACTCGCCGTGAGTAATGCTGAACCGAAAAACATCAAAGAAGCCATGGCTGATCATGCTTGGATTGAATCGATGACGGATGAAATTCAACAATTTGAAAGACTTAAAGTCTGGGAAATGGTTGACAGACCATACGATGTAACACCATTAAATCTTCGATGGATCTGGAAAAACAAGATGGATGAAGAAAACACGATCATCAAGAACAAATCTAGGCTAGTGGCCAAAGGGTATGGACAGAAAGAGGGTATTGATTTTGAAGAATCATTTGCACCAGTTGCTCGAATGGAAGCGGTCAGGATTTTTCTTGCTTATGCTGCACATAAGGGATTCATTGTCTATCAAATGGACGTAAAGACGACGTTTCTTAACGGTCCTTTGAAGGAAGAAGTTTATGTTACGCAGCCAGACGGATTCGTCAATCCTCATTATCCTGACAAGGTGTATCGTCTCCACAAAGCACTATATGGACTCAAGCAAGCTCCAAGGGCGTGGTACGACGAGCTCTCAAAATTTCTGGTCTCCAAAGGTTTCTCAAAAGGTTCCATTGATCTAACTTTGTTCACTTATAAATATGGGGATGACATTCTGCTTGTGCAAATTTATGTTGATGACATTATTTTCGGGTCTACAAACCCAAAACTTTCAAAATGGTTTGAAAAAGTAATGCACAACAGATTTGAAATGTCTATGATGGGCGAACTAAAATTCTTTCTAGGAATTCAAGTTCACCAATCCCCAAGTGGTATCTTCATTAACCAAGCTAAGTATTGTCAAGAGATAATCAAAAAGCATGGTATGACATCATGTGACCCCGTTGGGACACCATTATCAACCACATCCCTAGATGCTGATTTGGAGGGATTACCCATTGATCAAACGAGATATCGTTCCATGATCGGGTCCCTCATGTACTTGACAGCAAGCAGACCTGATATACATCATGCTACATGCTATTGTGCACGATATCAAGAACGACCCACTGAAAAGCACCTCAAGGAGGTTAAACGGATCTTTCGGTACCTTAAGAATACCATTCACATGGGACTCTGGTATCCGAGGGAAACCGGTTTCTTTCTAACAGCCTATTCAGATTCTGATCATGCAGGGTGTCTTGATACACGTAAAAGTACTTCTGGTGGTGCACAATTTCTAGGTCAAGACAAGCTTGTGGGATGGTCTTCCAAGAAGCAGGATTGCACGTCTCTTTCATCAGCCGAAGCGGAGTATGTGTCTCTATCTGCGTGTTGTGCTCAAGTTCTTTGGATGAGAACACAACTCACGGATTATGGCTTCCATTTTGATAAAGTACCTATGTACTGTGACTCAAAGTCGGCCATAGCCATCTCCTGCAACCCGGTACAGCATTCCCGCACGAAGCACATCGATGTCCGATATCACTTCATTAAGGAACAAGTTGAAAGAGGTATTGTTGAATTATACTTTGTTGGAACTGATTACCAATTAGCTGACTTGTTTACAAAAGCTCTTTCGAAAGAGAGGTTTGCGTATCTAGTTAGGCAAATTGGTATGAGATGTTTGACTCCAGCAGAACTGGAGGTTCTGGCAAAGAAGCCTGCTTGATTCATCTATCAAACATCTACCTGTAAATATTAATCAAAAAGCAAAATACAAAAGTAAAAAATCTTTGATAATCCAAAAATATTCTTCTCGACATGTCTTTCAGTATCGATAATATGGACGTACCTAGAAATGTCGCTCAATAACGACACGGGTGTGTACATAAAGCTCGAATGAAAGTTGTAAATATTTTTCAAAACATGTCATTTCTATATTTTCAAAAGGAAATTGTCTATCTTGGACAATACTTCCAACAACGGGTAGAGCAATCTATCTCGGGTTGAGCTTGTCACAAAACATTCAACGTTTTGAGCTCAACACAATGGCTTGTAATCACTTTCAGATTGCAACCCGGATCTAAATTCACGGGGGAGTGTACGCTTTTGTACTCTTACCCTTAGCAAAAGAAGTTAAATCTTCTTACACTTGAGTGGATTCGTCAAGACATTCAAAGTCTATGAACTCAAATTTATGCTTTAGAAAAACCTTTTCGTCAAAAAGAATTGATTTTTCAAAAAGTGTTGAACACAATTTTTTCAAGAATTTCTCAATGATATTCAAAATCTTTCAAAATTGTGTGTTCAACAACTCCTATCCTCAAAAGTTTAATGTCGATCACATCCTCGTAATGACAATTCCATTGGATCAATTTTTGAGGGGGAGCATTTCAACTTCATGCATAGATTGACACATCTTTCTCCTGAAGATTTTCAAGACTATTTTTCAAAATATATTTTAATCAAATTTGGTATCTCTAATATCAAAAGATTTTATATATTAGAGATAGGGGGAGAAAATGTGATTAAAATGTGATCATATATAAGACTCAAGCACTTTAACTCTTACCCACATGTGCGAAACACTTTCGATTATCGATGCACATGTGAAGGGGGAGCATTTCTGAAACGACAAAACTAGCAAGGTGTTAAATGTTTTTCAAACACTTTGTTAGAATTTAAAGTGGTTTTCATGGTTACGATCAAATACCCACAACATCTTTAATTCACGACGTTATTGGTGTCAAAAGGGTGGTTAGGTTTAAGTCCTATGATCCAACCAGAACCGGAGGGATCTTCCCAGGGACAATCCAATAGATTATTAGAAGTCCTTAGGAAAGATGGAGTAGAATGTGAACGTAGCTGAATGCCGACTAAGTACTGATGATAGCACTGGAACAATCACAACAAGGTGCTATTAATGATGTCTTGGTAAGCATTGAAGGGGTTGAAGAATGAAAAAGAAATGTAAGGATAAAGGGTCTAAAGAAAGAAGCCCTCCATACAACTTAGGCAGAAACCGGGTCAACTCATCATGAAGACAAACTCATCATGGACCCAGTGATGTGAAGCACAACCCTTTCCTAGCTACTCAGACTTCTCTCAAAAGAAGTTTGTTTTATTGTCACGGAGATCAACACGACTTCTATTGACTTTCTCACTCCGAGATAGTTGATATTGAATAGGTGGCATCTGCTCCAGCCTCCGACCACTAAAAGTGCACAAATCGAGTCTAGAGCCAAGAGATCAATCAAATCTCGTTAGGACACACGGATGAAGATCAAGAGAGTCCTACGCTATATCCTTGTGATATTGCTAGAACACTCAGAGTGATACTACTTAGTATTCACAATGATGAGTGGAAATCCTTCCAGTGTTAACATCAAACAGCACTGCGGTAGGTCATATGCAAGATTCTTTATGAATTGAACATATGTAAAACTGAAAAGCAACAGTGGTTTGATTCTGAATTGATTCAAACTCGTTTCAGGTTTCTACGCAATATCTTTATGGTCTTGCCAGAACATTAAGAGTGATATTTATTAATATTCACAGTGACGAATGGAAATCCTTCTAGCGTCAACATCAAACAGCGCTACGGTAGGTGACTTGTGAGATTCTTATGAATCAAACTTGTGTCAACTGGAAAGCAACAATGGTAAGATTCTTAATGAATCAAACTTGTTCCAGGAATTTGAATTGACGACTTTAATCAAGCGGATATTTATCCAATTGATTCACTCTTTATGTTCGCAGTCTTGCTTTGAGACGGTCGAGTAAAGAGAACGGCTAGTACAGCCGCGAAACCCTGTCAAGGAGATTCTTAATTGAATCAACCTGATCACAGGTACGATATTTAATATCGTATAACGGTCTTCACCGACCGGAGGTAAAACACTACCGATTTAGGACGAATGTCAAAGCCATTCAGTCCGTGTCTATGTTTTGTCTCGAGAAGGTGGCGTCACGGTGTACTCAGCAAAGTCAAAGATTCACAACCACATATTCATGCCCAAAGACTTATCCAACGATTGATAGTGTGAGCATGTGGATAAAGACACAAGATCGCAAGATGGCAATGACAAGTCAAGGATGATTTGAAGATCTCAAGACTTTAAGACAAAGTCGAAAGACAACGACAAAGGCTCAAAGATCACAGCATGAAGGAACAAAACTACTGTTACACGTTCAAGACTCATTTATGACGAAATTCATAAATCTCCATTGGAATCCAAATATCAAAGAGGAATGACCTCACATTGGGGGAGATTGTTAGCCTCAAAATATTGAGTCAAACAAGAATGTTCGGTCATAGGTTTCTATTGTAATATTTATTAGAACGTTGTAATAAGTAGTTATTTAGTCGTGGTTCACGGGCTTGGATTTAAATTAATTAAAGTCCAAAAGACAAGCCCGGCCCAATATATAGTCCATTAAAGCCCGCATGTGGGTGGACTATATATACTACCCTCCTAGCATGTTAGGAGGGTGGATGGTCATTTGTAACTTCTTTTCTTAATCTAATCTCACCAAGTTAATCATCTCCTCTCTACTTTCTCTCACTACTTTCTCTCTCTAGGAATTCATCTCTTCTTCATCTATTTTCTTTCTCTCTTCATTGCTTAATCATCACAAATATATGGGACAACATCTTCATCATCTTCAGGTGTATCTTCAATGATGGTCTTTTTGAGATAGTGCAGAAGTTTGCGTTTTGTCTTCGTTGTTTCAGAGCCCATATTGATCAATCGAGTTTCTAACAATATCATTAATTGAAGATCAGATAAACTTGTGGTGAATAGAGTTGGGAACTCTTGATCGACATATGACTTCACTTCACGTTGAATGATGTTGGTCATGTGTTCATTAATGGAATTGATAAAAAGTAGCATTTTCTTTGTCACATGCATCCTTTTCTTTAAGAAGCTGTTTATGCTGACTTTTAAGTTTTGAGACGGTTTCGGATATCTTCTTGAGTTTAGACTCGTCACTTTGCTATTCTCTGAGGGCTTGATCAGGTATCCTTCCATTCAGCAATTCAATTTGTTTTGCCTGATCCTCTAATTTTTTTTGAAGGTTCTGAATAAGTAGATAATTAACTGTGAGAAATGGATTGGAGGTGGATGATACTTGTTGTACTGTAGTTGATGGAGTAGGTGTAACCACAAGTGTTAGAGAGGTTGTGGATGATACAGGTTGTTCGAGGATTGGTGGCGGTGTTGTTATAGTTACTTGGGTGGTGGTTGGTACTTGTTATGAGATGATTGGTGGCGGTGTTAGTTCAGTCATTGGGGCGGTAGTTGGTACAGGTTGTTCGCCGAGTTCAAGTGTGGGAGTTGGTGTGATGACACTGGTGATGACCGGGGGGTAAATGCTGGAATGTTAGTCGTTGTAACTGAAGTTATAGGAACGTCCACCATATTCTCATTCGTCGAGGGATCAGTATTCGTGACTTCGAAGCCTTCCCCTTCAAAATTAAGATATTTCATAACATCATCAGAACTAGAAGTAGACTTACTTTGGAGTTGAGTTCCTGGAATGAGAGTTGCATGAGCATCTTCTGAAATCACAGTGCAAGTTGGTGCCGATATGATGTGGTGATATTAACATCATGGTACATTATATTTATTTCTATGTTGTCACTGCCACCACCCTGCTCACTATGCTCGCGACTTTCAATGTTTAATGTACCAACATCTTCATCATTAGGATCTTCATAAAAGTAAATATCGTCATCAGGTTCGCCAAATTCATCTAAGTCGTCAGCTGGTGTGGAGCCTGAACCTTTTGATTTTGCGAAAGCCTCCTCTCTGATCCACCTAAGTGTGAGACGCAGCTGTTTGTCTTGAGAAATATTTTCTTGAGTTGGTTCATCAACACGTTGTTCTTTACCTTTGTTTTTCTTTGGTTTATTTTCCTTTTTTATCAGCTGTTGATCTTCTTCTTCGTCATCAGTTCTGATCATCTCATCTATTTCTTCGTCATCTTCATCATTGAGGTGAACTTTCCCTTTTCTTTTCACTTTGGGTGAAGAAGTATTTTGACGCTTGGCAACCCGTTTCTTCCGTTTACCGGTTTGCTTATCAGATAGATCGGAGTTTGCTCTTTTCATTTGTGCTTCAATGTCTCTGAGCATCCTTTTGTAAGGTTCACTGTCCTTATCCCTTCATTGATCAGTACATCGGGCACGAGAGTTGGACGGAGTGAATACTTTGTAGAATGATTATCAACAGACATATTATCCAACACATAGTCTCTATCTTGGTTGTGGTAGAAAAAATTCCCACGAGCATCAATGGCTGGTTCACTCTTCATGAAATGATTGATTATGAGCTTTGTGAACCGTTGAAAATGAAGATGCGAAGACTTCTTCTTGGTGCCTATGAATTGATAGCATAATTCTTCCCAAAGTAATAGTGCGTAATCCACTTTAGGTCCAGTGTAAAGTCCCCAAAATACATGAGCCTGAGGAGGTCTCATTACGTCTGATCTACGAAGCTTTGAAGTGAGGCACTTGACGATGATACTAACAATGGCTTTCCATGGTTGCCCGATGTGTGAGGTGTTAAACTGAGATATATTTACAATTTCACCCTCCTAGTTTAGAGCTCTAATTACTCTAAGCACTTCATCTGTTTCTGGGTTAGGGACATACTTTTCTCCTCTTGCTAACCTAGGAAACTTGAATAATTTCCGAAAGTGACTCAAATCAAGCATCATTTCCCTGTTATTGAGCATAAAGGTGATATTCTTCTTTGAGAGTTGTATGTCCTGTGAGATTGTCGCGGTTGACCAAAACTCATGCATATAAACTTTAGGTACTAATGCAGTAGCTCGTAAGGCATGCTTTATCGGTGACATGTCTAGTATATCCATTGTGACTTTGAAGGATGCAAGAGATGGATCAAAGTAGTCTTTCAGACGATAATTGTTCCTGCTTAGATAGCACAGACATAATTGATATATACACACATATGTATATCTCATAATCCATGTAAATAATACAACAAATGTCACCACATATTATTAAATGTGACACGATATTACAGACCTTAATGCCTAAAACACTGATTGTTATCTAAGGCGAATGCATTAGTGCTGAATTTGTAATTGCAACACATTTAGAAGAAACTACACTTAGCATTTTTTATGTTTCACAACTCTTAATCTAGCAATGTGTCTAAAAGTTCCACCTATCGCAATATTAAAGTCCATTGCAATACAAAGTTATGTCATCAGAATGTCATCGTCGTAATGTGGTCATCGGAATGTAATCGCAATATGGTCATCGGAATGCCATCGTAATGAGTCATCGTAATAACCCATCGCAATGGAGTCATCGCAATAACCCATCGCAATAAGTCATCGCAATAACTCATCGCAATAAGTCATCGCAATAACTCATCGTAATAAACTCGTCCCAATAACTCATCGCAATAATTCATCGCAATAACTCATCGCAATGATTCATCGCAATGAGTCATCACAATAACTCATCGCAATGAGTCATCGCAATAACGCATCGCAATGTCATCGCAATAACAACATCGCAATCCGGTCATCGCAATCCAAGGGCGGTAAAGTCATCGCAATATAAGACGAAGATTAAGACGCAACGTTTGATCCTTTGATTTCGGGACATAGACGATGAAACCAGCAAAACTGAGCAAGACCAATGTTTATAGATCGCAATATAATCATTTCCCCACTATCAATTATACTTTTTAAGCACAAATCAAATCCAAACCCTAAACAAGTAATCGAGACATATGTCTTGTTTGTAATGTTTGAGCTGTAAAAGATCATGGAAAACACGAATGATGAAGAATACCTAGATGTTATGGCAGATTTAGCAAAATAAAAACGAAGGTATGGTCAAGCTGTGTTAATGGAGGCAAGTGTATAAAAGTGTATGTGTGTTGCGATGAAAAAGAAAAATAGGGGAGGGGGGGGGGGGGGATATTTGACTTTGGTCAATTCTCAAACCAATTTTGCAAGAATTGAAATTTGGTCCCCCTAGTTAAACAAGTGTTAATAAAAACTTGTAAAAACAAGTTAACAACACCTGTATCCCCGAATTTTCTTAATATGTAAACACGAGCACACCACTAACTTTTATATCATTATGACTTAAGACATATGATATATCCTAATGCCAATTCAATTTCCTCATAAGGCACACATAGCAAAGAAAAACCATACATCGTGTTGCATTTTTCTGAAAATACTTTTTGAAGACCAATCTAATTCCAAAACTATTTGATATTTGCTCCCCCTTAAAGACCTGTTTTCTATTTAAAGAGCTGTAGTCATTGTTTTTAAAGAGACAAATATCCATGAAGACCTTTTCCGTTTAGTGATTTTATGGAACGATTTTGGTGGCAATAAGATTTCTCTTATTTTAACAAAATAAGTGCACTGAAGCGTACACTAATTTGTGTTAGACCAAGTTATAAAGTAAACTTGATCCCTTGCAAGGTTTTGAAGTAAACCTTGCCCGAGAAAATTAATTCCCATTGTGATCCAACGTTTTCAAAAGAAATATGTGACTTTAATGCGAAAAACGGGTTGCAGTCAGACATAACTACAAGCCATTTGGGCATGTTTTAAAATATTTACAACTTTCATACGGACTCTATTTATGGCGCCGTGTCAATATTAATTGACATTTCTAAAGCCGTAAATATTACCGTACTAAAAGACATGCCCGTTTTTAAAATGAAAAATATTTTTGGATTTTCTTGATTTTATATTTTTTATGGTTTTTGTAAGTTTTTTATATTTTGTATTTTTCTTTTTGTGGTTTATATATATAAGATAATATACAATATCACGATAAAAAGGATACTCTAGAATAGTTTACCACCACTATTTTGTAGATTCGTCTGCCAACTCCTTAAGTGTCACCGGTGAGAATGATTTCATGCCCAGCTTTTCGATCAAAAACTCTATGCATCCTCGATCTAAGGCCTTTGTGAATATATCCGCCAACTGATACTCAGTGTTGACAAAATATAGCTCGATTACTCCCTTTTCCACTTGCTCTTTGATAAAGTGGTAGCGTATGTCAATGTGCTTCGCCCGGGAGTGTTGAACGTAGTTGCGGCAAAGGGCAATGGCGCTTTTGTTGTCACAGTACATCGGGATTTTGTTGAATCCAAGACTGTAGTTAGTTAATTGTGATCTCATCCAAAGAACTTGAGCACAACAACCGGACACAGCAATGTATTCAGCCTTTGTACTTGATATCACAACGCTTTTCTGCCTTTTGGATGCCCAACTAATCAGTCTATCTCCAAGAAGTTGCACACTTCCAGAAGTTCTACGTCGAGTATCTTGACACCCAGCATAATCTACATCAGTATCATGTCGTTGTCCTCCTTGAGAATGAATAATGTTGGGTCCACTTTGCCTTTGGAGAAGCCTTCTGAGATGAGATAAGACGATAGGAGATCGTACCACCTGCGTGGAGCTTGTTTCAACCCATAAAGAGCCTTCTTGAGCTTGTACACATGATTAGGATACTCCGAGTTGACGAATCCATTCGGCTGGCTTACGTAGACTTCTTCCCTTAGTTCACCATTTAGAAATGTCGTCTTAACATCCATTTGGTAGACGATCATATTCATGTGAGCAGCATAAGCAAGGAATAGTCTAATCGCCTCCAATCGTGCCACAGGAGCAAAGGATTCTTCAAAGTCAATACCCAAAGCTTTTTTGTAACCTCGAGCAACCAATCTAGCTTTGTTCTTTAACACTCCACCTAACAAATCGAGTTTAACCTTATATACCCACAACAATGTAAGGATGTCAACGTTGTCGGGTAGAGGAACTAATTCCCAGACTTCAAGGCGTTGAGATTCATTAAGTTCCTCTTGCATGGCTTCAATCCAAGATGATTGTTGCATGGCTTGTTGCCAAGATCTAGGGTCCTTCTCGCAGAGAAACGCATCAAAGAAGCAATATAATGTGTGCTCTTGTAGTTGATGACGTGTTAAGACTGGTCGATCGATGTCACCAATAATATTGCGGATTAGGCGATCCTTTGTCCATTTGGTGTTGTGATTTTCAATCCGTGGTGGTCTGGAGTAAACGATTGTAGGAGCTTCCTCTGAGGTAGACGCGCCGTTAGGGTTTTCGGGTATTTGTGAACCAAATAATGGAAGCTCTTGTAGGTGAGCAAGTTCCAAATCGTGATCATATTAATCCTCTTCAACATCATTAGGAACGAGTGGGGGTGATGATTCGGGTGTAGTTTGAGAAATGATGGGGGATGGTGCATCTGGTTCAATAGTAACAGTAGATGCATCGGACTGATTTCCATTATCTTGAGCAACAGCTTCGGGAATCAGAGCTACTGCTGCAGGTGCTGGAGAATCATCACTTGGGGGATCAAAAAATTCATCAAACATAGGTTGAAATAACTCATCCCACTCGGGCCTATTAGGTGGTGTAAATGATAGAGAAGTAGGATTGTTGGGAGTTAATCCGAAACTAAAAGTACCGGTTCCCAACTCATGAAGTGCGGGTTCAGAGCTGTGTTGCTCAGAAGCCATCTCTGTCAGCTCATCAAAATCGGCATCCAAAGTTTCTACTATCTTGCCAAGACGACGGTTATAAATTCGGAAAGCTTTCTTTGCGGGTGAGTAACCAATGAAAATTCCAATATCAGCCTTCGGTTGAAGTTTGCCCAAATTCTCACTATTAGTATTTGGATAACACAGTGCACCAAACACATGAAAAAATGAAATATCGGGTTTATGTCCATGAAGTAGCTCATATGTGGTTTTTCCATGGCGCTTACGAATCATTGAGCGGTTTTAGATATAACATGTTGTTGCTACTGCTTCAGCCCATAAGAATAAAGGAGCATTCGCATAAATTAACATAGTTCTAGCAGCTTCCATAAGTGTACGGTTACGTCTTTCCACGACACCATTTTGTTGCGGAGTGCGAGCAACTGAAGTTTCATGTGAAATACCAACCTCTTCATAATAATCTCGTAGAGTCTGATTAACGAACTCAGTTCCATTATCAGTTCAAATGCGGCGAACAGTTATATTAAGACGCACTTGGATCATCTTCAGAAACTTAATAATATATGTTGGTACTTGATCCTTGGTTGCTAAGAACTTTACCCATGTAAACCTTGAGAAATCATCCACCATGACGAGGATATATTTTCTACCACTCACACTAGCCGTACGCATTGGCCCACAAAGATCCATGTGCAAAAGATACAGTGGTTCTTGGTTGGTGTCTTCAGCTTTAGGTTTGTATGATTTCTTGGTGCTTTTCCCCAAAGAACACGCGAAACATAAATGATCCTTGTCGAACTTAATTTTTGGAAGACCATGAACAAGCTCGTTTTTAGCCAAATGGTTAATAGCATCAAAGTTAAGATGAGATAACCGGCGATGCCACAACCATGACTTGGTCTTGGATGCTTTGGAGAGAAGGCATACAGGAGAGGCGGCCATCATGTTTTGAATGGACAGTGTGTAGAGATTATCCCCTCGAGAACCTTTTAACAAATCATTTCCTGCAAGATCACGAATGAAACAAGTATGTTGTCAAAAAGCAACCTCAAGGTTTGAATCGCAAAATTGTCCCACTGAACATAAGTTGTGACCAAGTCCCTCCACGTAATACACCCTTGAAATCGTAACATTCCCAATTTGATATTCACCATAACCCATGATCTTCGCAATATGGTCGTTGCCAAATTTAACCGTGCCTAGAAACTTGCTGACGAAATTTATGAGCATCGAGCGATCTCTGGTCATATGCTTTGAGCATCCAGAGTCCAAGTACCAGAGGATGATTTGGACCACCTGAAAATATCACCAGACGAAGACAATGTATCGGAATCTAAATGTTCCTCTTGTTAGCAGGTATAGATATATTTATCTTAGATTTTCTATCAGAAGATTTCTTAGGCTTCCAAATTTGCTTCCTAGATGTTGGCTTAGATTCTAGTTGTCTAATAACCTGAGGTACTTTTTCACTGGTAGGCACAATAGTGGACACAGACCTAGTTAAAGGGCGCTTTTTCCATTTCTTAGTGCTGGAGTTTCTAGTTAAAGGACGCTGAGACCTAACTTCAGTGGATGTGATCCTAGTTAAATGGCACTTAGTTCCATTTGAAGTAAAGGTCCTACTAGTGGGTTTCCATTTCCAACCAACTTGGGTGAATTTCTTCCCCGTTGGAATCCATTCAAGATTGTTCCTAATGGCATACATTTCATTCACATGATCAACAAGGCATAAATCATGACGCTGAGAAAACATGCATTCATTACAATTCCAACATCTCAAATTAGAATTCACATTTTGCTTAGGGTTCTGCATAGAGGCAGAGTCTTTTGTCTTAGGTACATGATTCTTTTTATTTAAAACTGAAATAACATTCCTAGGGTGAACTTCTACTTTCTTCTTCGTAGTCCTACTAGTGGAAGGCTTGATCCTATCTTTCTTGTCTTGAGATCCTTTAGCCTTAGTAGACACAATTACTCCTGTAGAAGCTAAGGGAATATTAGTGACAGATTTGGATTTAGCCTTGATGGGTGTGTTTTAAACAGGCTTAGCTCCTGGGGTCTTATTGAATGGAATTATGGTAATTGTGGGGGTTTGTTGTTTAGGTGGTGCAGATCCCGGTTGTCCTATGTAAGTCAAATGCTCTAAGCATTGTTGTACATTCTCAATGTAAGCATAAGCAGAGTAATAGTGACTATTTGAGGGATCTAGTTCATAGATATCATCTACAACATCTCTAGCAAGATTCGCGTGCTTAATTGCATGCTCCGTATAAAGCTTATAAGATAGAGAATTGTTGTTATGGTACGGGTTCTTAGTTATCACCACCTTTTTGGAGTACTAGAGGACGGTGCAGAAATTATAGCTGGGTTATCAACAACTTCTTGTCCTATGAGTTGAATTGTCTCCTTTAACTCAACCGAAACCATGTTTTTGTCTATGAGTTGCATTTTTAAGTCAGAGTTTCTTCACACTTTGGGTTCAGTTTATCAACAAGTGACTTTTGTTCTACCGCATTAAAAGCGAAGCGTTCTTCTAATGAACCATAAGTATGTGAAAAACCCTGCTTTACTTTATCAAGCTCCCCTAGCATAGAAGTAATTCTATTTTCTAGGGCATGGTTTTTAATCTCTCCGGCCTCTAGTTCCACCTTCTCTTTTAGTGACTCTCTCTTAAGTCTCATGATTTCTTCCTCTAATGCCTGAACCACGTGAATCATCTTGTCACTTTTCTCAACGGTGTTTTCACAATCATTTTTTAAAGAGTTTCATTTTTAGATTGGTTTTCAATTTCAAGAGATATACAATATTGTTGAAGCTCATCGAAACGTTTTGAAAGTGAGTTATAAGAATCTTGAAGCTTTCAAAATTCAGCATTAGATTCGCGACAAGAATGATTATCTACATTATTTACAGGTTCAACAATATTCACACAGAGATCATGCACATCATCACATTATTCACAGCAGGTGTAATCTCAAAAGCATATTCAATATTAACAACTTGCATCACATCGAGAGACACTACATGTTCCAAGAATCGGTCACATTCGGACAAAATCTTTTCTTTCTCAATAAGATGTTGCTCATAAGCATCATCTATTTCATATAAAACTTTTCAAACTTCAGCCACTTTGAAGTTAAGATTGTCCCCAAGATCTAGAAGACCCTCTTTAATATTGTTTACAAACGGAACGATCTCTTTCTCAATCACCATTTTCATGTGTTTGAAAGCCCATTCTCCAGCGGTTTGAGCCGTTGAAGTCGTACATTCCTTGATGAACTTGTCAAATCCGGTAAGGTATCGCCTAATCTCTTTCAAGCTTAGAAATATTGTACTTACCGGTGGAAGATCCTTTGGAATTTCCTTAGGTTCATTCGGATTGACAAGTGTAGGAAATATACTAAGGCTTTCTCTAGTATACATGTAAGTTGGTGTATGGATTAATTCCCTTTGTATATTAAAGCGAATTCTAAGATTCGTTTTTGCATTCTCTTTATTAAGCTGTGGATAATCATACTTAGGATATGTAAAAATCACTTTTGACCGATTCTCTTCATGCAGTGACATATTCTTGGATTCATTTGAAAACACAATCAGATCTAAGACCAATCCTAACTTGGTTGCATCATAAATTCGTGTGTAGGATATGTAAATGTTGCTTATGTTTTAGAAAGAGAAAGAGATAGAGAGATGATGGAGTTCACACACTTCTAGAGAGAGAAAATGAAAGATTACTGTGTGTAAATTATGAAAACCACCACCTCTCCATCTAAGCAGAGGGTTTATATACCCAAGCCCATGACATGGGCTTGGGCTTACATTTGGCCGCCGGCCCATACAACTTATGGGCTCGGTTTGGGCTTTGTTTAATAAGTGTAAATAACTAAACTACGAGCTATTACATGGACTATTGTTGGAGTGACCGATCCTTCTTAATACGTAAAACGTATTTCCAACAATCTCCCCCTAAGGGAGGTCACTCCAAACAAGGGCGTTACCCAAGTTACAATAATAAAATAAACCTAGCATACTATGCTTGTCTGGAGTTCGTAGTCTTCGTCTTTCTTTTCTTTTTCTTTTCTGGTGAACATGCTAATGTGATCTTTGATATCAATCTTTAGCATTAATCCATTGCCTTGATCTTGTGCATCCTTCACTTGTGATCTTCGCCTCTACGTGACACCATGTCCCACATACTTATACCTTCGTAATTCTTGAAAACTTCAGAGTTCCATACAGCGGAAGAGTTAACTTTTAGGCTTTCTTGAATTAGATGTTGTATTAAGTGCATAATGTATAAGCATGCGGGACGACTTCTTCTTGGATTCCGTAACGCCGCCGTCTTCAAATGCCGCAACATAAGTAGACGCGAACAAAATGGCTTTGAACATTTTATTCTAATTCGGTAGCATTTTACCTCTGTTCGGTGAAGACCGTTGGACGATATAAAATATCGTACTTGTGGCAGGTAGATTTAATTAAAAATCTCCTTGACAAGATTTCGCGGGTAAACCCGTTCTCTTTACTCGACCGTCCAAAGCTGACTGCGAACGTAAAGAGTGAATCATTTGGATAAAATTATCCGCATGATTGAAGCCGTCAATTCTGATTCCTGGAACAAGTTTGATTCAATAAAGAATCGCACCATCGTTGCTTTCCAGTTGTCACGAGCTTGATTCGTATTGAATCTTGCAAGTTACCTACCAAGTGCTGTTTGAGGTTAACACTAGAAGGATTTCCACTCATCACTGTGAACACTAAGGTATCACTCTGAGTGTTCTGGCAAGATCACTAAGATATTGCGTAGAGGCCTTGAACGTGTTTAAATTCAGTTAAGAATTAAACCACTGTTGCTTTCCAGTTATCACAAGTTTGATTCATAAAGAATCGCACGAGTCACCTACCATGAGCTTTTTAATGTTCGCGCAAGAAGGATTTCCATCTTCATTGTAAATACTTTCGTATTACTCGGATGTTCAGGCAAGATCATGAAGATTTTGCATAGGACTCTTAAAATCTTTCTTACTTTTCACAGTGTGTGAAGAAGCAAGGAATTATGAAAGTGTATCCTAATGAGATATTTGATGATCTCAAATGGCTCTAGACTCGATCGTGCACTTTGTATTTTAGTGATCGGAGGCTGGAGAGGAGTGCCACCTTTTCAATACCAATTTACTTGGAGTGAATAAATCGATAGATAATGCGTTGTCTCTGTGTGAATAAAACAAATCCTTTTGAGAGATATCTGAGTTAGCTGGGATGGGTTGTGCATTGCATCACTGGGTCCATGATGTCTATCTTCAATATTGAGCATCATTAAAATGATCTCAATAGCATATGTGTTGACCCAGTTTCTGCCTAAGGTTGTTAGGAGGGCTTCTTTATTTACACCCTTTATCTTTACAATTCTTTTTCATTATTCAACCCCTTCAATGCTTACCAATACGTCATAACTAGCACCTTGTTATGATTGTTCCAGTGCTAACTTAAGTACTTGGTCGGCATTCAGCTACGTTCACAATCTTTCTCCATCTTTCCTAAGGACTACTATTTCTAGCTGTGGAATGTCCTTGGGAAGATTCCTCCGGTTTTGGAAGAATCATTGGACTTAACCTATCCTACCATCCTTATGTCACCACAATCTTCATCGTTGTGAAATAAATGGGTTTTAAGTATATGTCACCATGAAAATCCATTTTGATATGCAAATCTGTTTTGCTCCCCCTTAACATATGCCACGATATTCGAAAACATTTCATAGATGTCGGGATGAGCCAATACATTAAGTCAAACCATTTGTGATAATTTCCCATATTAAATCACATTTTCTCCCCAATATTAAAAATATTAACCCAATCGATGTTTTTAATATCAATTGATTTAATAAAGTTTTGTTTGTGAAGAAAAATGCAAGTCCTTTTATCTTCATGATACCAAATGTATGAGATACGATACCGATTTGTAACATGATCACATATTCACCATATTAGAAAAATTAACAAGGTTGGACCTGATTGATGAGAACATCATATGATAAGATCAAATGGTTCTTGTCAGCATATGTTGGTCGCCTCGTCACGTCTGAAGTCATCTCATGACACCACGTGTACGATTGGTATTGTTGTCTTGACACCAGTTAGTGAGCTTGGCACGTTTGACATCGAAGATTCTGAATGCTTGACAATTGCTCCCCCTCAATTGTTGACCCGTGTTCTATTGAAAGAGCTGTATTCGTCGGTTGAGTAGTCGCATCGTCGAGTATGTAGATACCAATTGTAGATTGCTATGGTTATAGAGATGATAACTTCATAAAAACAAGACTTCTCTTGTTTTAACAAATAAATGCACTGAAACGTACATATATTTGTGTTAGACCAAGTTATAAAGTAAACTTGATCCCTTACAAGGTTTTAAAGTAAACCTTTCCCGAGAAAATTAATTCCCGTTGAGAGCCAAAGCTTTCATAAGAAATACTTGACTTTAATATGAAAACCGGGTTGCAGTCAGAAATAACTACAAGCCATATAGGCATGTTTTATGAAATATTTACAACTTTTGAACGAACTCTATTTATGGCGCAGTGTCAATATTAATCAACATTTCTAAGGCCGTAAATATTATCGTGCCAAAAGACATGCCTTTGAAAAAATAAAGTAAAAATATTTTTTGGAATTTTATGAGATTTTTCAATTTTTATAGTTTTTATATGGTTTTATATTTTTCTATTTTGCTTTTGTGGATAAAAATATAAACAATATACGAATGATCACCAATGATACGGAGAATAGTTTACCACGACTATTCTTTCGCTTCATCTGCCAGTTCCTTTAGAGTCTCAGGCGAGAAAGTTCTCATTCCTAGCTTGTCGGCCAAAAATTCCATTCGAGCGCGATCTAAAGCCTTCGTGAAAATATCCGCCAATTGATACTCAGATCGGACAAAGTAAAGCTTGATTACTCCATTTCCACTTGCTCCTTGATGAAGTGGTAGCGAATGTCAATGTGCTTCGACCGGGAGAATTGAACGTTGTTGCAGCATAAGGCAATTGCACTCTTGTTGTCGCAGTACATCGGAATTTTTTTGAAACCTAAACCATAGTCGGTTAATTGCGATCTCATCCAAAGAATTTGAGCACAACAACCGGACATAGCTATGTATTCTGCTTCCGTACTTGAAAATGCAACGCTTTTCTGCCTTTTCGATGCCCAACTAATTAGTCGATCTCCTAGTAGTTACAAAGTTCCACTTGTGCTACGCCGTGTATCTTGACAACCTGCGTGATCCGCATCTGCATGTCATTAGTGCAATAGAAGAGTCCTTCGAAAACCAAAGTCCCCGATTAATGGTTCCTTTAAGATATCGAAAGATCCGTTTAACAGTAGTTAAGTGTAACTCAGTAGGCCTAGTTTGATACCGAGTAGATATGCATATAGCAATCTGAAGATCAAGTCGACTAGCTGTGATATACAAAAGAGTACCGATCATTTCATGATAAAGTGTTGGATCAACGGCAACTCCATGTGGATCTACATCAAGTGTTGGGAATAAATTATAGCCAGTCTACTTGAGCGCTGACAAGAGTAAAACAAGCGTTGATAAGAACAAAACAAACGCTGACAGATCAAGCGTTGACAAGACAAAGTCAAGCGTTGATACATTGAAGACAAGCACTGATGGAAGGATATGATCTACACGTTTATTATATTCTAGATTACTTCTAGTAAAGATAGGAACAACAATGTATTTTCTATATTTATCTTTACCTAGAATAGTTGATACGTAGATTATTGTACAAGGCTTCTTATGTCTATAAAAGAAGACCTTTAGGTTATTGTTCAATATAAGTTTTCATACGTAAAACACTTTCATTGTAAGCAAGTTTGATATCGTTAATCAAAGTGAAAGTCTGTTTACATCTTGTGTGTTCTTGTTTAAGTGTTAATTCCGCATAACACTTAAATTGTCATATACATATACAAAGGTTTCTCTAAGTGTATTACTTGATCTAATCTCGTATACGTAAAGCTAAATCGATCTAAGTTTGGGATCAACAAGTGGTATCAGAGCTTGTTGAGGAACTTTTGATCTTCAAGAACACAAGAACCCTAAAATCACCAAAACCCTAATTTTCTCAAAACCCTAACAACATCATGTCAAATCCAGAGATAACCTCTTCCTCCTCACCTTTGCCAAACATCAAGATTCCCATGGTTGATGCAACCAACTTTGAATTGTGGAAATTCAACTTTGAGCAATATCTGGGGATCTATGACTACACTCTCTAGGAGATCATTGAGTATGGAAACACATACAATAGAGCTGAAAAGGTTGTTGCTGCCATTGCTACAAGAACTGTTGTTGCTGGATGTCCAGAAGCAGACAAGAAAGAAACACCTGGTGATGGTAGAGCTGTGTCTGCTGAAGACATAGCAAAGAGAAGGGTTGATATGAAAACCCTAAATATTCTGAAACTCTCTTTGGGACAAGAGAACCAGCATAAGTACAGAGGTTATGACTCTGCTAAAGACCTTTGGGCAGCTCTTGAAGTTGCATATGGTGGCAATGAAGATACTAGGGAAGAAAAGAAGAAGCAACTCATGCATGATTATGCTGTTTTCAAGGCTCAACCTAATGAGAAGCTTAGCAGTGTGAGAAGCAGACTGCTTGACATTACAAGCAAGCTGTCCTTCATG
The DNA here is from genome assembly GCA_025667525.1 of Glebionis coronaria. NCBI lineage: Eukaryota > Viridiplantae > Streptophyta > Magnoliopsida > Asterales > Asteraceae > Glebionis > Glebionis coronaria. The sequence continues at coordinate 436,553,427 of CM046877.1, forward strand.
GGGACACAGCTTGGTGATGTTGACATTAATGCTACGTTTCTTAAAAGTCTTGGTGATGCGTGGAAGATTGAGGCAAGATCTATTCTTGCCAATAACACTCACAAAAGTTCCACGTTTGATGATATCTACAACAAACTAAGGCTGTTGGAGAATGAAACTCTTTTAGAGCATGGAAGTAAGCCTACCAATAGCAACATGGCCTTCTTCTCACATAGTGATGGCCAATTTGATCAGAAGGACTCTTACATGCATTGGATCAACATGTGTCAACGCTGGAACATGTCCTGTCAACGCCTCATACTCAGACGCTGACACATACGAAAGTGACTCACCAAGAGTTAAACCTGATGGTTTGGATCTAGATACTGTATGCGCTTATATTGCTTCTTTGCCCAATGGTTCAATGATTACATATGAGGACCTTGAGCAGATAAGTGATGGAACTTGGAAGAGATGGATATTAAGTAGAACATGGCTCTTGCTAGTATAAGAGCAAACAGGTGGAATAGAAGGTTTAAGAAGAAGATGACCTTCAATGCAAAGGACACTGCTGGATTTGATAAATCCAAGGTTGAATGCTACAATTGTCATCATATGGGGTACTTCATGAGGGAATGTAGATCTCCTAGAAGCTCTGATGTTGGCAAACCCTCAAGCCAAATTGTTAAGGCTCAGGATCCTAAGGCCATGGTTGCAGTTCAAGAAATTGATGGTATGGGATGGGATTGGAGCTATTTGGCTAAAGATGTAGAAGAGGATAAAGCTTTGGTTGCTGAGATAGAAGAAGAAGAGCATGTTCAATATGCTCTCATGGTACACTCCTCCTCTTCATCTGATAAAGAGGTATACGATGATGCTTTTTGTAGTAAAGGTTGTAGGTTAAATACTGAGAAACTTAACAAAGAGGTGGTAAGGTTGTTAGATGATGTGAGTAATGAGAGATGCAAACTATCTAACTATTAGCTCTTACTCAAACTGAGAAAACAGTTTCTGATTACAAGAAAATGGAATTTGATTTAAAGGATAAAATAAATATCTTAAAACATGAGTTAGATGCTAGTAATGATGTTCGGAACATCATGGAAAGGGTTAATAGTGAATTACAAGCTAAGTTAGATGAGGCCATTAAGAATAAGGATAATGTGGGCCTTAAAATTCAGAGATTTGATAGGGCCACACAAACCCTAGGAGAATGTGTTAATAAACAAAGGGATCCTAACGACATGACTGGGATTGGGATAAAAGACTACTCTGTGGTTCCACCACCAGCTGGTGACTTCTATGATGTCCAACAAAAGGACCTATCTTGGACTGGTTTACCAGAACTCCAAGAGGAGGAATTCATTCCTCCACCAAGAGTCATTACCCCAGTTGAAGAGTATCAACAGAAGTTGACTGACTTAAATGAATGGAAGAAAGCTAACCCTGCCTTATTTGTTAAGGGTGGCTTGTTATGTGAAAGTCCTAATGAGTCAACCCCCATTAAGGTAACAAATCCAATCACTGGTAAGGCTGTTGACCTTGGCTCAAACATTGTTAGACAACCTAGCATTAAGTATGCAGAGATGTATAGGAATACTAGGTCACCTAAGAGCCAAGTTAGCAATGATGGAACAGGCTTCTTCTCTTCTAGACCTAGGGTTGTGTCTAGAAAAGCCTGTTACACTTGTGGTAGCTTTTCACATTTAGCATATAAGTGTGTCAACGCTTCTAAGGTCAACGTTGTTAGAAAGTCAAACGTTGTTAGACCCAAACCTTGTATGCAGCAAAGTCCACAAGTTGTTAGACCTGCCCCATTCTTCACTAGAGGGTCTAACACTCACGGACAAAGACCATTTCAAAAGAAAAATACTTGGTCTAATAGGCAATGGGTTTCTGTAGCAAACCCTAGGTTCAACACTGACAAGGGTAATTTCAGCGTTGACAAGACCAAATCCAACGTTGACAGAAACGTGACCAGACCTAAATATTTGCAACCACAGGGTAAGGGTCTAAAGCTTCTTCAAGTTTGACATGGAGACCTAAGAAAGATCAAAACCCTAATGATAATGGGATTTCAATGACCTGCAACAAATTTAATTACATTTCAAAGGTCATTACAAAACCTATTAGGGTTAATTGGGTATTTCATCTAAAGAGGGATGAACAAGGGGTTGTTATGAGAACTAAGTCTGTTCTTGTTGAACAACCAGATGAATCCAAGTCTGCTAAGGCTTGGGTTCCCAAAGAAAACTAACTTGTTTTCTTTATGTGTAGGGCATTCAAAAACAGGTCAATGATTATGGATATTGGGACAGTGGATGCTCAAGGCACATGACAGGGAAGGAAGATTATTTAACTAACTTCACTCCCATCAAGGATGGTGATAAGGTTTACTTTGGAGGCGGATATGGTACTATCACAGGAAAAGGAACACTTCTCACCAAGAACTTGTGTTTTGAAAACGTATTTTTGGTAAAGGAACTTGACCACAATCTTTTTAGTGTATCACAAGTTTGTGATAACAAAAATAAAGTTCTGTTTACTGATACTGAATGCTTGGTGTTAAGCAAGGATTATAAGATCCCAGATGAAAAATATATTGACTATAGAACACCTAGACATAAAGACATATATAATGTGAATCTGAATAGGATTAGAATGAATAACAATATGTCATGTTTTTATGCTAAAGCTTCAGTAGATGAAAGTAATCTATGGCACAGGAGACTAGGGCACATAAACTTTAAGAATATAAACAGGCTTGTGAGACTTGGCTTGGTTGATGGCTTGCCTGAAAAGGCTTTCCACAATGACCACTCTTGTGTTGCATGTCTTAAAGGCAAGCAGCACAAGGCCTCATTCAAGTCTAAACAGGTGCACTCTAGTACTAGACCACTTCACTTGCTTTATATGGACCTATTTGGTCCAACCAATATAGAAAGTTTGAATGGTAAATCATACTGCTTTGTCATCACAGATGACTTTTCTAGGTTTACTTGGACTTTCTTTTTAGCTATGAAGAGTGATACAGCTGACACTTTAATTGACTTTATCACTCATATTGAGAAGAAGACTGGTAATGAAGTTAAAATGGTTAGGAGTGATAATGGTGGTGAATTTAAGAATAAAGTGTTAGATGGTTTTTGTGCCAGGAAAGGGATTACTAGGCAGTTTAGTGTTGCCAGAACCCCCCCCAGCAAAATGGGGTTGCTGAGAGGAAAAATAGAACCCTAATTGAAGCAGCCAGGACTATGTTGGCTGATGCTCATTTCCCTATAGCTTTTTGGGCTGAGGCTGTTAATACAGCTTCCTATGTTCAAAATAGAGCATTGGTCAACAAGATACAGAACAAAACACCTTATGAGTTACTTTGGGGAAGAAAACCCAATATTGGTTTTCTTAGACCTTTTGGTTGTCATGTAGTTGTTCCAGATACTAGTGATGCCTTAGGTAAATTTAGTGCAAAAGGTGATGAAGGCTATTTCATGGGGTATTCAGTGCAGAGCAAGGGATATAGGGTTTACCTTAAGAAAGAAAAACGAATTCTTGAGAGAGTACATGTTAGGTTTTTAGAGAGTAAACCTAGTGATCCTGAAAGTGGTCCAAATTGGTTGTTTGACTTGGAACCTTTATCTAGGACTTTAAATTATATGCCTGTCACTAATCCAGACATTGTGAAGGTACCTTCAAATGTTGTGGAAGAACAAGTTGTTGATGTTTCAGGTTGTTGGAAATACGTTTTACGTATTAGAAAGGATCGGTCACTCCAACAATAGTCCATGTTATAGCTCGTAGTTTAGTTATTTATATTTATTAAACAAAGACCAAAACCGTGCTTATGAAGTGTACGGGCTGGCGGCCTAATGTAAACCCAAGACCATCTCATGGGCTTGGGTATATAAACCCTCTCCTTTGATGGAGAGGGTGGTGTGGTTATTCATATTTCACATAGTAAACATTGGTTTTCTCTCTCTAGAATTATGTGTAATCCACCATCTCTCTATCTCTTTCTCTCTCTAAAACATAAACAAGATTTACACTTCTTCAAATGGTATCAAGAGCCATGGGATGATTGTATTGTTTTTGTGTTTGTGTTCATAAAATTCGTGTGTTTTTGCTCCCTAAATCCCACGTCCAAAAATTTTTTGGTGTTTTTTTTTGTGGTTTGATCTTCACCAATATCATCTACATACACGTATTAGTGATTTGGGTTACTTGGATTGCTCAAAAACGCAAAATTTTTGAGTGTTTAGATTCACTTTTGGCTTCAAGATTCGTCATTTTCAAGTACAATACAATTTCCTTGTTTTTTTCACAATTTCGCAATAACTAATATAAATTCGCAATTGTTTGTTGCATTGCGAAATTTTGCAATCTTGCATATTGCGGATTCTTGGTTTTTGAAGTTGCGAAATCTTGTTGTATTGCGAAATGTTGTACTTTAAGTGAATTGCGAAATTGAATCCACCAAAGTATTGCGGAATTATCTCATTGCGAATTCTACTTCTGAAAATTGCAGAATCTTGGAACTTTGATAATTGCGGAATCTTGCAATTTATTGCGGAATCTTGCAAATTGACTAATTGTGGAATTGACATCACAGAATTGCGGATTGAACTTTTCGTGTATTGCGGAATTGTCTTTGTTTTGCATTGCGAATTTGAAGTTTTGAGGATTGCGTAATTATTCATTAATTGCGGATTTAGGAACTGCGAAATCTTTGGATAATTCAGGAATTGAATATAATTGAGGAATCTTCACACATTGCGAAATCTTTGGAATTTTTCAAGATTTTTCAAGATTTTTCAAGATTTTTGAAAAACGTGTGTAATTTTGCAGTGGAATTTTTGGTTTCTCAAGAAGAAAATTTTAGGGGATTTTAACATAGTTTCTCAACTTCAACACACGACAACAAGCACATTTACTTTCTCTCATTGTTCGATCATTGCTTGTAAATCTTAACTTATCGAAATGGAGTACACATCTCTTACGGATAAGTCCATCCTATCGGGTACGGATAATCGTCCACCAATGTTGGAGAAGTATATGTACAAGGATTGGACTTCCCGAATGGAACTTTATATGTTGAACAAAGAGAATGGACATCTCATTTGGGCATCGGTGCTCAATGGACCATTAGATTATGGTATAGTGACGGAAGGTACGACTACTCATCCTCGCACAACGGGTGAGTTAACTGGAGATATGAAGATTCAAGACAAATGTGATAAGTATGCTACAAACATCATTCTCCAAGCTCTTCCTCCAGATGTCTACAAACTCGTCAGCAAACATAAAGTTGCCAAAGAGTTATGGGATAGAATTCGGGTTCTAATGCAAGGCACCTCGTTAACTAAACAAGAACAAGAGTGTAAGCTTTATGATACTTTTGATAAGTTTGCCTATGTGCCAGGGGAGACTCTTAATGATTACTATCTGAGATTTACCCTATTGTTGAATGAGCTTAATATCTATGGCATGGCAATTCCTACCTTTCAATTGAACACCAAGTATTTGAACACTCTTCCTCCAGAATGGAAAAAAATACGTGACGGATGTTAAATAGGCAAAGGACTTGCATAACACCAATGTGGATCAACTTCAAGCTTTTCTTCAACAACACGAATGCCATGTGATCGAGGCTCGGTTGTCTACACCTCAAGTTCATGATCCACTTGCAATGTATGCTTCTCAACAAAACATGGCTTATACTTATCAACAACCATCATACTTGCAGCAGCCACCACCACACACCTATCAGCAACCACAGCAACCATCTTTTCAACCACTAATGATGCCACAGCAAGCATATCAACAAAGTGTTCATCAACAATCTTTTCCACAGCAACCACCATATCAGACATCACCATCACAAGCCAACACTTCTCCAATGGGCTATACTCCTCAGCAAGGATATTTTCCAATAGAAGCACAACCAGCACAAGCTTTCTACTCTAATGAACTTCCACCAATGCAAGCACCGGTCTTTACTCCAAATGATACGCCAGTTGATGTACTAAACCATCTCACCGCCTACTTGTCAAAACTTGTTGCAACTAGAGGATTTCCACCAACAAACAATCAGCTTCGCACCTCTTCAAATCCTCGACAACAAGCTACTGTTCAAGATGGTCAAGTAATAGTGCAACCTATTCAGGGAAGGCAAAATTCATATGGACCTCCTACAAGGACTGGGAACAATCAAGCTGTAAATTCTCAAGCTAGTGGAAATGGGAGTCCTATTGGTCCTAGAAAGGTTATGACTTGCTACAATTGCCGAGGACAAGGTCATATGGCTAGGGAATAAACTCAGCCGAAAAGGAGAAGGGCTGATGCATGGTTTCGTGAGAAGATGTATTTGGTTGATGCTCAGTCTAAGGGGAATATTTTGGATTCAGAGGAGTTAGCATTTCATGCAGACCCAGGGGCAGCAGATACTGAAGGCATTGCAGTCGTTTCTACCTCTAATGCAGCTTATCAAGCAGATGACCTTGACGCATATGATTCTGATTGTGATGACATTCACTCTGCCCAAGCTGCTCTCGTTGCTAATCTCTCTCACTACGGTTCTGATGTCGTCAGTGAGGTACCAACCACATCTAATAATATTGATGATAACCAACATCAAGTTGGGCATGAAAATGACAACCTCGAACAGCATTCGGGGACTAGTAACTCAAATGATGTGGTACCCAATTCTACACATTTGAGTGAACCTCAACCAAATGCTACGACGGGTATGGAATCTTATGCTCAACATGATTTGGTCATGGTGCCTAAACATATTATTGATCAAATGCATATGGCCCTCAGACAATCCGTAGATACGAATTCCACCCTAACTACTGAGCTTGCATTGCATAAAGAAAAGGTCAAAACTTTTGAAATGCTCCCTCAAGCAGATAAAATAACATGTTCTGAATTTGACCAATTTCGTTTTGAAAAGATTGAACACTTGAAAGAAATAGAATCATTAAAAGCTAATCTTTCTAATGAATTAAAAGCAAAAGAGTCGGTTGTCAATGATTTTCAGAAACTTAAAATGGATTTCGAAACTCTCGAGTCTAAAAAGTTTGAATCGGAAATTAATGCTACCAAACTTCTTAAATTCAAAGAACAACAACTTTTAAAACAATACGCTTCCATAGAAAAGGTTCATCTTTTAACTAAATCATTTAAAGAACTCGAACTTAAGCATCTTCAAGATTTACCACCTAATCCCGGTTATGCAAAACAAGCTCAGGAATATATTCCCGGTCTTTATGATATGACCATAATTGGCAAATCGAAGGAAGCACCTTTTGTTCGTAGTACTGAGGAGACACAATCACTTGCGGATGAAACTCATTCTAAAATGCTTTCAAAATTCCGTACAATTGATTATGATCAACATAACAAAGATCAATTTTCGAAAAAGACACGCATTCGCTTACAAAAGGAATTAGCAGAATTGACAGTTCTTGTGCCCCAAAGTTTGTCAAATGAAAACCTTCCTAGTACGTCTCCTACACTTGTCAAAACGGATTTAACAAAGTTAATTCCACCGGTAAGCAAGGCGTCCGTTAACTTAAATGCGGTACACCAACACTTAGCCGATTTTGACAAGGTCATTTTGGAACGTACGACGACCTCGGCCATAACGGAAGGTGAATGGAACTTTGAGCACACTAGACCTGCGTTTCGAGACGAAATTGTTCCGTTTGTAGACAATGTTAAAGCTTGTCTTAGTAATCTTGATCAAGATTTACTTTTGGAAATAGAAGAAGTTAGACGTGTTTTCAATGAAATGGAAGATACGTATGAAAACAGTTTACTTGCAATAGAACGGGTTTCACGCCAAAATGATCAGCTTCTAAAGAAAGTGATGTCTCATGATATAGTTTCCGTCTGTGTGAATACAAGTGTTGATAATGATTCTATTGTGCATAATGTTGACTCTGTGGATAATGTGGTAGATAGTAATTGTCACGAATCTGACACTAAATTTTTAAAGCTTCGAGATTCATATTCTTCGCTTTCAAAACCTTTTGATGAGATTCAAACACATTGTATTTCGCTTGAATGCAAGCAATAATTTATTCAAGAAATATTTGAAACGTCATTCGAAGGTGTTAATATCGATGATGCAAACTTTGAAAAGAATTTTCGATTGAATTTACAATCAAAACAGCGTCAGCCAAGTGACAAAGTTGCTACATCTTTGCCGATAGAAATAGAGAAATCTAAGAAGCTTAACTGTGTGAACGTACTTGAGGCCGCTGAGAATCTTAAACTTGATCTAGATAATCGAGTTTCAAAGATTTTGTCCAAAGTTGATAACTTAAAACAGAAAAATACACGACTCTTCGATTCAGTAAAGCCCTCATGTGCTAATACCACTGCATAGAATCAATCATTGATTGAACAATTGAATCTAAAGTCGGTGGAAATATCTGATTTGAGGGAACAAATTTGTGATAAGAATCTGGTCTTGGCTGAGTTAAAGGAAACACTTCGTACTCTAAAAGGTAAGAATGTTGTGGATAACGCAGCCACTGTCTCAGCTTCGTCCTCTAGTGCAATCAAAAGGAACCTAATAGCCGTCACACCACTTAACAAGGGACCTAGGACTAAACCATCTCAAACTTTGGTCACTAAAGATAAGGCGGAATCAAAACCAGCTTCTAATATTCTCGTGTTGCCTTCTACAGGAGTAAGCACCACTACTAAGGCTCAAAGATCTAAGCTTAAACGAAACAAGAAGAATGATAGGATCTTGCCCCCATCTAGTAGTCAAGTGAAGAAGAAAGTAGAAGCCCATCCTAGTAATGTTATTTCTGTTTTGAATAAAAAGAATCATGTAGCTAAACCTAAAGGCTCTGCGGTTATGCAGCGTTCTAAGCCTACTTTGAATTCTTATTTAAAATGTTGGAATTGCAATGAATGTATGTTTTCTAGTCGTCATGATTCTTGCCTTATTAACCATGTGAATGAGATGCATGCCCGGAAAAATGGATTAGAATGGAAACCGACTGGGAAAGTGTTAACCCAAGTTGGTTGGATGTGGCGCCCTACTGGTAGAACTTTCACTATAGTAGGAAATGCGTGCCCTTTAACTAGGATCACTCCCACTAAAGTGAAGAAAGCGTGCCCTTTAACTAGGAGTACAAAGGCTACCAAAACACAAGTGTGTCCTTTAACTAGGAACACTGACACTACTGTAGGAACCAAGTGCCCTTTAAATAGGTCTACTCCCACTGTAGTGCCCGCGAATAATCCAAAACCTAAGAAAGTTGGAACAGTAAAACCTGTTAGTGTTAAAACTCACATTTGAAAACGCAAGAAATCTAAGGGTCTCAAAAATGTTAGCAATTCTGATAATTCTATATCTATATCTGCTAACACTCAGGAACCAATAGTTTCCAATGCATTGTCTACTGTTGTTGTTGAAAACAGGTGGTCCAAATTGTTCTCTGGTATTTGGACTCTGGTTGCTCCAAGCATATGACCGGAGATCGCTCTCAGCTCAGAAATTTTGTCAGCAAGTTTCTTGGTACGGTTCGATTTGCAAATGATCATACTGCAAAGATAATGGGTTATGGTGAATATCATATTGGGAATGTTATTATTTCAAGAGTGTATTATGTGGAAGGTCTCGGTCACAAGTTATTTTCTGTGGGACAATTTTGTGATGCAAACCTAGAAGTTTCTTTTCGATAGCATACCTACTTCATTCGTAATTTGGAAGGGGTTGATTTATTGAAAGGTACTCGAGGGAATAATTTGTATACTTTGTCTCTACAAGACATGATGGCCGCTTCTCCCGTATGTCTTCTCTCCAAAGCATCGAAGACTAAGTCATGGTTATGGCATCGACAGTTATCTCATCTTAACTTTGACGCTATTAATCACTTGGCAAAAAACGAACTTGTTCGTGGTCTTCCTAAACTATCATTTCACAAGGATCATTTGTGTTCCGCGTGTACAATGGGGAAAAGCACTAAGAAATCATATAAACCCAAGATGGAAGACACCAACCAAGAGAAACTTTATCTGTTGCATATGGATCTTTGTGGACCAATGCGTGTTGAAAGTCTTAGTGGCAAAAAGTACATCCTCGTCATTGTCGATGATTACTCTCGGTTTACATGGGTGAAATTTCTTAAAGCAAAAAATGAGGCACCTAAATTCATCATCAGATTTCTCAAGATGATTCAAGTGCGTCTCAACACTACTGTCCGACGCATTCGTACAGATAATGGAACCGAATTTGTGAATCAAATCTTGCGTGATTATTATGAAGAAGTTGGTATATCTCATGAAACATCCGTTGCACACACTCCACAACAAAACGGTGTCGTTGAAAGGCGAAATCGCACACTTATGGAAGCTGCTCGAACGATGTTAATTTACGCAAAGGCTCCATTGTTTTTATGGGAAGAAGCAGTATCTACCGCAGTGTACACCCAAACCGGTCACTAATTCGTAAACGCCATGGTAAAACACCTTATGAGCTTCTCCATGGAAAAGTACCAGATTTATCATATCTTCATGTATTTGGTTCTCTATGCTATCCAAATAATGATGGTGACAATTTGGGAAAACTTCAACCAAAGGCTGATATTGGTATTTTCATTGGTTACGCACCCGTAAAGAAGGCATACCGAATCTACAACCGTAAGTCTCGTAAGATCCTCGAAACTATGAATGTTGATTTTTATAAGCTGACAGCAATGGCTTCTGAGCAAAGCAGCTCTGAACCCGCACTTCATGAAATGGGACCCAGTAACATTAGTTCTGGTCTTGTCCCAAATAACCCTACTTCATCATCATTTACACCACCTACTAGGAAGGAATGGGATACGTTGTTTCAACCGTTCTTTGATGAATTCTTTACTCCTCCAAGTATTGTTGCTCCAGAACCTGAGGTAATAGCTCCGGTAACCGAAGTTGTCGCTCCAGCAACCGTTGCACAATCAGATACATTTGCACCTACAATTGGTCAAGATATACCTTTAACAAGTAATTCTCAACCAACACATGTTTCAACTATCCATGTCATGCCTATTGATGATGAAGAGGATGATGATGATCATGATTTGGAATTCGCTCAAATGCGTGAACTTCCATTCTTTGGTGTACCAATTCACGACCCTAGTCAAGCCGGGTCGTACACCTCAGAGGAATCTCCTACTACAGTTTACTCCAATCCACGGATTCGTGAACATGACAGCAAGTGGACAAAGGATCATCCTATAGATTCTATTATTGGTGACCCTAATCGTCCGGTATCCACACGAAGTCAGTTACAAGTAAGTGCAATGTTTTGTCACTTGGATGCTTTTCTCACTAAAGTTGAACTTAAGACATGGCAACAAGCTTTTACTCAATCATGTTGGATAGAAGCTATGCAAGAAGAACTTAATGAATTTATACGTCTAGAAGTATGGGAACTTGTCCCGTGCTCGGATCAAGTGCAGTTACTCACTTTGAAATGGGTTTACAAGGTGAAACTCGATGAATTAGGCGGAATATTGAAGAACAAAGCTCGACTAGTAGCTCGTGGATACAAGCAATTATTAGGCATCGACTTTATGGAATCCTTTGCACCTGTTGTCCGTTTGGAAGCTATTAGACTATTCCTCGCTTATGCAGCCCATATGAATATGATCGTCTATCAGATGGATGTGAAGACGGCATTTCTTAATGGTAAAATCAAAGAAGAGGTCTATGTTCAACAGCCGGATGGTTTTGTGAATCCTAAATATCCTAATCATGTGTACAAGCTTAATAAGGCTCTCTATGGGTTGAAGCAAGCTCCTCGCGCATGGTATGATCTATTGTCTTAATTCCTCATTACGCAAGGCTTCGCTAAAGGCAAGGTGGATCCCACGCTGTTCATTCAGAAACGAGGTAAAGATATGATTATGGTACAAATATATGTTGATGATATTATATTTGCAACCTCGACCCAAACCTTATCGGATGAGTTTGGGACACTCATGTCTTCCAAGTTTAAGATGTCAATGATGCGTAAGGTATCATTCTTCTTAGGTCTTCAGATATCTCAGAGTCCCAGAGGCATCTTTATCAATCAATCCAAGTATGCCCTTGAATCGCTGAAGAAGTATAAGATGGAATCTCGCGACCCCGTGGATAATCCAATGGTGGAAAAAACTAAGCTTGATGCAGATCCACATGGAGTTGTCGTTGATCCGACACTTTATCGTGGAATGATCGGTACTCTTCTGTATATCACAGCTAGTCGACCTAATCTTCAGTTTTCTAAATGCATGTTTGCTTAGTATCAAACTAGGCCTACTGAGTTACACTTAGCCACTGTGAAACGGATCTTTCGATATCTTAAAGGAACCATTAATCTGGGACTTTGGTATTCGAAGGACTCTTCGATTGCACTTATGGCATATGCAGATGCGGATCACGCGGGTTGTCAAGATACAAGGCGTAGCACGAGTGGAACTTTGCAACTACTAGGAGATCGACTAATCAGTTGGGCATCGAAAAGGCAAAAAAGCGCTGCAATTTCAAGTACGGAAGCAGAATACATAGCTATGTCCGGTTGCTGTGCTCAAATTCTTTGGATGAGATCGCAATTAACCGACTATGGTCTAGGGTTCAACAAAATTCCGATGTACTGTAACAACAAGAGTGCAATTGCCTTATGCTGCAACAATGTTCAATTCTCCCGGTCAAAGCACATTGACATTCGCTACCACTTCATCAAGGAGCAAGTGGAAATGGAGTAACCGAGCTTTACTTTGTCTGATCTGAGTATCAATTGGCGGATATTTTCACGAAGGCTTTAGATCGCGCTCGAATTGAATTTTTGGCCTATAAGTTAGGAATGAGAACCTTCTCGCCTGAGACTCTTAAGGTACTGGCAGATGAAGCGAAAGAATAGTGATGGTAAGCTATTCTCCTTATCCTTGGTGATCATCTGTATATATTGTTTATATTTTTATCCACAAAAGCAAAATACAAAAATATAAAACCATATAAAAACCATAAAAATTGAAAAATTCATAAAAATCTAAAAATATTTTTACTTTATTTTTCAAAGGCATGTCTTTTGGTATGATAATATTTACGGCCTTAGAAATGTCGATTAATATTGACACAGCGCCATAAATAAAGTTCATACAAAAGTTGTAAATATTTCATAAAACATGCCCAAATGGCTTGTAGTTATTTCATACTGCAACCCGTTTTTCACATTAAAGTCAAGTATTTCTTATGAAAGCTTTGGCTCACAACGGGAATTAATTTTCTCGGGCAAGGATTACTTTAAAACCTTGTAAGGGATCAAGTTTATTTTATAACTTGGTCTGACACAAATCTATGTACGCCTCAGTGCATTTATTTATTAAAACAAGAGAAGTCTTGTTTTTATGAAGTTACCATCTCTACAACCATAGCAATCTACAATTGGTATCTACATACTTGACGATGCGACTACTCAACCGACGACTACAGCTCTTTCGATAGAACACGGGTCAACAATTGAGGGGGAGCAATTGTCAAGCATTCAGAATCTTCGATACCGCACGTGCCAAGTTCACAAGTTGGTGTCAAGACAACAATACCAATCGTACATGTGGTGTCAAGAGATGACTTCAGACGTGACGAGGCTACCAACTTATGCTGACAAGAACCATTTGATCTTATCATATGATGTTCTCATCAATCAGGTCCAACCTTGTCAATTCTTTTCTAATATGGTGAATATGTGATCATGTTACAAATCGGTATCATATCTCATGCGTTTGATATCATGAAGATAAAATGGACTTGCATTTTTCTTCCCAAAACCTTTGTTAAAACTTCATTAAATCAATTGATATTAAAAACATCGATTGGGTTAATATTTTTAATATGGGGGAGAAAATGTGATTTAATATGGGATATTATCACAAATGGTTTGACTTAATGTGCTGGCTCATCCCGACATGTGCGAAATGCTTTCGAATATCGTGGCATATGTTAAGGGGGAGCAAAATGGATTTGCATATCAAAATGGATTTTCCTGGTGACATATACTTACCCAAAACCCATTTATTTCACGACGATGAAGATTGTGGTGACATAAGGATGGTAGGATAGGTTAAGTCCAATGATTCTTCTAGAACCGGAGGAATCTTCCCAAGGACATTCCATAGCTAGAAATAGTAGTCCTTAGGAAAGATGGAGAAAGATTGTGAACGTAGCTGAATGCCGACCAAGTAATTAAGTTAGCACTGGAACAATCACAACAAGGTGCTAGTTATGACGTATTGGTAAGCATTGAAGGGGTTGAAGAATGAAAAAGAATTGTAAAGATAAAGGGTGTAAAGAAAGAAGCCCTCCTTATAACTTTAGGCAGAAACCAGGTCAACACATATGCTATTGAGATCATTTTAATGATTCTCGATATTGAAGACAGACATCATGGACCCAGTGATGCAATGCACAACCCATCCAAGGTAACTCAGATATCTCTTAAAAGGTATTTGTTTTAATCACACGGAGACAACACGTTATCTATCGATTTAATCACTCCGAATAAATTGGTATTGAAATGGTGGCACTCCTCTCCAGCCTCCGATCACTAAAATCCAAAATGCACGATCGAGACTAGAGCCATTTGAGATCATCAAATATCTCATTAGGACACACTTTCATATTTCCTTGCTTCTTCACACACTGTGAAAAGTAAGAAAGATCTTAAGAGTCCTACGCAAAATCTTCATGATCTTGCCTGAACATCCGAGTAATACGAAAGTATTTACAATGAACATGGAAATCCTTCTTGAGCGAATATCAAAAAGCTCATGGTAGGTGACTTGTGTGATTCTTTATGAATCAAACTTGTGATAACTGGAAAGCAACAGTGGTTTAATTCTTAACTGAATTTAAACACGTTCCAGGCCTCTACGCAATATCTTAGTGATCTTGCCAGAACACTCAGAGTGATACCTTAGTGTTCACAGTGATGAGTGGAAATCCTTCTAGTGTTAACCTCAAACAGCACTTGGTAGGTAACTTGCAAGATTCTATACGAATCAAGCTCGTAACAACTGGAAAGCAACGATGGTGCGGTTCTTAATTGAATTTCACTTGTTCCAGGAACATGAATTGACGGCTTCAAATCATGCGGATATTTTTATCCAAATGATTCACTCTTTATGTTCGTAGTCAGCTTTGGACGGTCGAATAAAGAGAACGGGTTTACCCGCGAAATCCTGTCAGGAAGTTACTTAATTGAAACTATCTGTCACGGGTACGATATCTAATATCGTCCAACGGTCTTCACCGACCGGAGGTAAAATGCTACCGATTTAGAATGAAATGTTCAAAGCCATTTCGTTCGTGTCTACTTATGTTGCGGCATTTGAAGAAGGTGGCGTTGCGGAATCCGAGAAGAAGTTGTCCCCGCATGCTTATACTTTATGCACTTAATACCTCATCTAATTCAAGAAAGCCTAAAAGTTAAGTCTTCCGCTGTATCGAACTCTGAAGCTTTCAAGAATTACTAAGGTATAAGTATGTAGGACATGGTGTCACGAAGAGGCGAAGATCACAAGTGATAGATGCACAAGATCAAGACAAGAGATTAATGCTCAAGATTGATATCAAAGATCACATCAGCATGTTCACCAGAAAAGAAAAAGAAAAGAAAGACGAAGACTACGAGCTCAATACAAGCATAGTATGCTAGGTTTATTTTATTATTGTAACTTGGGTAACGCCCTTGTTTGGAGTGACCTACCTTAGGGGGAGATTGTTGGAAATACGTTTTACGTATTAGAAAGGATCGGTCACTCCAACAATAGTCCATGTTATAGCTCGTAGTTTAGTTATTTACATTTATTAAACAAAGCCCAAAACCGTGCCCATGAAGTGTATGGGTCGGCGGCCAAATGTAAACCCAAGCCCATCTCATGGGCTTGGGTATATAAACCCTCTCCTTTGATGGAGAGGGTGGTGTGGTTATTCATATTTCACATAGTAAACATTGGTTTTCTCTCACTAGAATTGTGTGTAATCCACCATATCTCTATCTCTTTCTCTCTCTAAAACATAAGCAAGATTTACACTTCTTCACAGGTACACAGGTTGTTGAAGAGGTTGGATCACAAGCAGAAAAGTCATCTCCTATACTAGAGTATGTCACAATTCCCATATGGACAGATGCTTTTGCTGCTGCTGCTGCTGCTGGAAAGGATAATGGTGGTCCCCAAGTACCACCAGATAACAACATGCATGGTCCTTCAGGCGCTGACAAAGGCAAATCTAGCGCTGACAGGACAAATTCAGACGTTGATGGCTCAAACGTTGACAACAACATTTCAAGCGTTGTTAGCCCAAATGCTGACAACCAAGGTTTAGGCGTTGACAACACTTTTGCGCATCTTTTCTCTTCTACTTTTGAACAGGGTGAACCTTCTAATTTATATGAAGAGGTTCATCCTTATATTGATGAAAGAGAGTCTGAAGAAGAAGATATTGACAACATGGATAATGAGATTGAAGACACCAGACTTTTTGAAGGAGGAGTTCTCACTTCTACTATGAAGAATCACCCTACTTCTCAAATCATTGGTGATATTATGACTCCTGTTCAGACTAGAAGATCTCATCAAGGTCTTGGTGGATTTATTGCCAATATTCACAAGAAGGTTGATACCCCTCTTGTGCAAGCATGTTTGTTTGCCTGTTTTTTGTCACAACAGGAACCCAAGAAAATATTTGATGCTCTCAAAGAACCAAGTTGGGTGGAAGCAATGCAGGATGAGCTTCACCAATTTGCAATTCAGGATGTTTGGGAGCTGGTTGATTGTCCCAGATATGTCAGACCTATAGGGACAAGATGGGTTCTAAGAAACAAGAGAGATGAAAGAGGTATTGTGGTCAGAAACAAGGCAAGATTAGTGGCTCAGGGATATACACAAGAGGAAGGGATAGACTATGAGGAGGTCTATGCACCAGTAGCAAGGATTGAAGCTATAAGGATCTTTCTAGCCTATGCATCCTACATGGGCTTCACTATCTATCAAATAGATGTCAAGAGTGCCTTCCTCTATGGAACAATTGTTGAGGAGGTATATGTGATGCAGCCTCCTGGTTTTGAGGATCCAGAGAATCCAGACAAGGTGTATAGAGTCAAGAAGGGTATGTATGGACTTCATCAAGCCCCAAGAGCATGGTATGGCACATTATCCACTTATTTGGTGGACAATGGATTCAAGAGGGGCACCATAGATCAGACACTATTTACAAAGAAGAAAGGTAAGGATGTTCTACTTGTTCAGGTCTATGTTGATGATATCATTTTTGGATCCACTAATCAAAAGATGAGTGAGGATTTCTCCAAGCTCATGACAGACAAATTCAAGATGAGTACAATGGGGGAGATGAACTTCTTTCTCGGGTTACAAGTTCGGCAGAAATAAGATGGTATCTTCATCTCCCAGGATAAATATGTGGCAGAGATCTTGAAGAAGTTTGGCTTTTCTCCACATGAAAAGAGGGCTACTATGCCTATGGATAGAGAACACCCTTGGGGAAAGATTAGAGATGGGAAAGATGTGGACATCAGGAACTATAGATTAATGATTGGATCATTGATGTATATCACAGCCTCCAGACCTGACATCATGTTTGTTGTGTGTGCTTGTGCACGCCATCAAGTGACTCCCAAAGAATGTCACCTTTATGCTGTCAAGAGAATCTTTAGGTACCTAAGATGTTATCCTAGTCTTGGCTTGTGGTACCCAAAAGATTCACCTTTGGAGCTTATTGCATATTCAGACAGTGACTATGGAGGTGATAAGTTTGATAGAAAAACCACAACTGGTGGATGTCAGTTTCTTGGGAGCAGGTTGATATCTTGGCAATGTAAGAAACAAACAGTGGTGGCTAATTCTACAACTGAAGAAGAGTATGTGGCTGCAGCTGCTTGTTGTGGACAAGTTTTGTGGATTCAGAACCAGCTGTTGGATTAAGGGTATAATTTCATGCATACCAAGATATTTGTTGACAATAACATCACCTTATGCATTATTAAGAATCATGTACATCATTCTAAAACTAAACACATAGAAATTAGACACCATTTTATAAGAGATTGTTTTGAAAAAGGTTTAATACAACCAGATAGGGTTGACACAGAAGAAAATGTGTCAGGTTTACTAACTAAACCTTTTGATGCTGGAAGGTTTCAATACTTGGTAACAAGTATTGGAATGATCAATCTCACATAATATGTGTTTTGGAGTCTTTTTGTAAAAGTATATACATGATAATGCATTGTTATTGGTCTTTTTGAGAATTTAGATTTTCCACTATATTTTTCTAACACTGACAAAGGTTGCTTTAACGCTGATAAGTGTTATTGTAACGTTGTCAGCAATATATTTTCTAACGCTGACAAAGCTTTTCTTAACGCTGTCAAGTGTTATCGGGGCGTTGTCAGCAACAATGTTAGTTTTGCGGTTTTCAATCTAAATGTGCAGGTGGTGTTAGCATTATACCATTGGATACAGAGTTGCTTATGGATCATTGGAGAAGCATTTGGACATGTTTTTATTTATGTATGATGGTTGGAATTTTTAATTCCTATCTTGACATAAATTTTTTATGTTCATGCATATTTTTAGCAACATATGTATCACAGTTTAAGGGGAGGTTTTAGGAACCTTTAGGATTTTTGGGTATCCATATGATACTCCTATCACAATTCTATATTTTGTCCACATGTGAGTATGAGTTAGCTTTACTAAATCATGAGGCACTGTAGCATGCAAAGTTGATATACTATGCATGCTGCCAAGACATTTTTGGCCTAGAATTGGTTGTGGTCTGTTGGGAGACTTGGGAATGATTTTATCATGGATTTTACCTGGGAGTAACAAGGAATTTTATAAGGTAACTTAGTTGTTAAGAATTTTGGTTAGCAAGGGACACTAGAGGACTGTTATGTCTATCTTGCATAAAGCAAGTGTGCATAACTGGACAGTGCTTGCCGCCCTATAATAATTATCAATTTTTTGGTTATCTTCTCTAGGATAAATTACTTTGTTAAGGTCATTTTTCATTTTTAAACATTTTTATTTTTGGACGCTGACAAGTATTTTTCCAAGCGTTGTTGTGACCAATTTAGATGCTGACATGGCTTTGGCAAACGTTGACAAGAATATAGCCGTTGGGCGTTGATGGGTTATTTTTGACCGTTGACACTCAATGGGACCTACCCAGTTGTTACCTTTTGACATATTTTTGGGCCGTAATTTTGGGAGCAGATAACTCTCATTTAATGCATGAGATAAACTTATTCTTTTTCAATATTTTCATGATTGTATTTTGAAAATAGTTGCCTAATTTTTGACCAATCACATGCATACTTTTTCTCATATATATTTGGCTCCTATTTTAAACAGGGTACCTATCATTCTTGTCTAACCATATTTTTCTCCTATACCTTCATCTTTATCAATCATTCAAACAGCTTTCAACAATGGCACCAAAGTTTAAACCAAGTGATTTGGAATTGGGGTTCAGGAGTCAACACAACATGGTAGCATATCTTGAAGCTGATGATACTATGTTTCCCCAATACACACAAATCGTGGCGTATTTGAATGCATCCCCCATTAGGTATGCTCTTTCTCATGCTCCACTCATTCCTGTCACACATATTAAACAGTTTTGGAACAATGTTAGTTCCTCAACAATTAATAGAGTGACTACATTATCTTCTATTGTTCATTGGGAGAACATGGGTGGTTACTGAAGCTTTGGTTCGCCAAGCTTTGCATCTTGATGATGCTGATTGTATAACCACCCTCCCCATTCATGAAATAGAACAAGGACTAAGGGCTTTGGGTTATCCTTTTCCTGAAGAAGGAACTTCAAATAAATATCATAAACAGGAGTTTCCCCCAGCCTGGAAGTACCTAATACATGTCCTCTTACAATGTTTGAGTCCCAAGTGTACTACACACAATGAGATCAATAGATCTATTGCTAGTGCTATTGTGTGCATTGCTACTGGGCAAAAGTTTAATTATTCAAAAATGATTTTTGAGGGCATGTGTAAAAATAAAGGGAACAAAATGACTTTAGCTTATCCCAGATTTTTACAAATGGTTTTTGAGGTGCAAAATTACTGCACAAGGGATCA
This sequence comes from Glebionis coronaria, assembly GCA_025667525.1. Classification (NCBI taxonomy): domain Eukaryota; kingdom Viridiplantae; phylum Streptophyta; class Magnoliopsida; order Asterales; family Asteraceae; genus Glebionis; species Glebionis coronaria. Next base: position 436,573,567 of record CM046877.1, read on the forward strand.
TGATGATTTTTATGAGATCCCTGTGCAAAAGAAAGCAATTTTTATGAAGATGAACTCACCCCCACATCGTGACCTACCCCTCACCCCTGCTATGATTGCTGTCATTGAAGCAGCACAACCCCAAACAGACCCCCAACCCCAAATTGACCCAATACCTGAACCTTTACCTTCACCACAACATATGCAATTTGACCAAGACCCCTTCAACGCTGACACATTAAATGTTGGCGTTGATGTGCCTATTTCAAACGTTGACACAAATCCTTCACAGACCCAAACACCCCTTAACCAACCCACATCCACCCAATCCACATCCTCTTCTCCCCCAACAAAATATAGGTTACAAAAACGCCAAAGGACTACTAGAGTATTCTCCTCTAGTGGTCCTAGCCATGTAGCAGAGAGAACCACCACCACAAGTATGGTTGGTGTTATGGATGAGGCTGGGACTATTGGTTCTGGCTTAGAAGTTGGCCAAGACAGTCCTACCATAATTAAGACCTCATCCATGCCCAATGAATCTAACTTGGGAGGTTAAATACCCATTTTAGACGAGGGCAGATTGGAACCAATGACCCTAATGAAATTGACGGCTGTCTGCATAATCTTGCAAAAGCAAAATGCAGACTTGGTACATATTGTCAGTACACAAGGCCTTGAACTCAAACAATTGAGGGAAAGGATTGTTATCTTGGAGAATGCTAGCACAAGGAGAGGGATGGAGGAATCTTCCAAAGGGGAAAATGAACAACTAAAGTGAGTGATAAGGGCTCTCATGATGGTCAATCTTTGGATGTTGCTGAGGCCCTAACAAGTTTGAAGAAACAGACAGGTTTTGATATGTCTCTAGTCTCTCCTACAAACTTAAGCTCTGTGAAAATTGGTACGTTTTTAGCTTTATGTACATATACGTCTCAAACTTAGAAGTAATCTAGAATATAATAAACGTGTTGTATTTGAATAAACGTATATGTATATAACAATTTACGTAATTTAAGCTTATGTCTCAAACGTATATGTATTTTATCCTTTAAATCAAATTCCATTTTCTTGTATTCAGAAACTGTTTTCTCAGTTTGAGTAAGAGCTAATTGATAGTTAGAGAGTTTGCATCTCTCAGTACTCACATCATCTAACAACCTCCATAGGTCTACCAAGTCTTCTCTATCACAACTTGCAAACAAAGATATAAGGGTGGTAAAAGTGTGAACCTCTTTTCCATACCTGCCAATCTTCCAAAACCCACATTCATCTTCTTCATAGCTTATAATAGGGTTTCTGGAATCAAGTGGTAACAATTGTACCATGTCTGAAGCTTCTAATGGTGAGAGCTTGAGGCTCTTTCTTATAACAGCTTCACTTGGATTTAATGGATCCATATCTTTGGGAAACTCAAGAGGGACTCCCTTTTTCACAGGTCTGGGAACAAACATTGCCTTCTTAAGCTCCATTTCCTCTGCAAGTTCTTCTTTTCTTTCATCAGAAAGAAGTCTTAGATTGTTTTCTTTCTGCACTCTAACCCAAATGGAATAAGCTCTGCACTCCAACTCTTCAAATGTCAAACCAATCAATTTCTTATGAGTCCATCCTGTTCCATGACATATGAGTAGCATGTAGTACAACTCCCTTCTATCCCTTTTCAAATTTGAGAGAACATTGCTTGCTTTGTGTTTCAGAATGACCTTGCAATCCTTTTGTACTTTGAGAAGAATCTCCAAACCCCATATCTGATCTGAATTGGTCATATGGATTCTCCATACACCTATCTTCCCAAGCATGGTACATCTGAACAACTTCTGGCATATTAAAATCAACTTGCAATTTCAACTCATTCAACTTGTCTTTGGCTAGCTCATCACCATACTCAAGTCTTTCTGGTTGTTCTATGATCATTACACTTGAGTCAGAACTAGCTTCATCACTCCCTTCTTGCTCTTCTGAAGTGACAAAAAAAAGGTGATTCTCCCACCTTCCTTCTTTCTTGTTCCACAATTTGTGCAGCCAACCTTCTATTAAACTCAATTTATGTTGCATTCTTCAGAACAACTTCTTCTACCATAATACCCTTACCCTTATCTAATGGATCAACTGTTGGTAAGGTAGATGGTAATACCTGTGAAGAAACCTCTTTGATGATGGATGATGACTGGAATACATCAACCTCATTTGCAGGTCTGTCAACGCCCAATTTTGCTTTGTCAACGCCCAAGATACTCATGTCAGCGTTCACATTCTGCTTGTCAACGCTCAAATTACCTGTCTCAGCGCCTTTTGCAATTTCCTCCAACATGGCTGTAAATGACAAATTTAAGTTTGTAGGAGAGACTAGAGACGTATCAAAACCTGTCTGTTTCTTCAAACTTGTTAGGGCCTCAACAACATCCCAAGATTGGCCATCATGAGAGCCCTTATCACTCACATTTAGTTGTTCATCCTCCCCTTTGGAAGATTCCTCCATCCCTCTCCTTGTGCTAGCATTCTCCAAGATAACAATCCTTTCCCTCAATTGTTTGAGTTCAAGGCCTTGTGTACTGACAATATGTACCAAGTCTGCATTTTGCTTTTACAAGCTTATGCAGACAGCCGTCAATTCCATTAGGGTCATTGGTTCCAATATGCCCTCGTCTAAAATGGGTATTTGACCTCCCAAGTTAGATTCATTGGGCATGGATGAGGTCTTAATTATGGTAGGACTGTCTTGGCCAACTTCTAAGCCAGAACCAATAGTCCCAGCCTCATCCATAATACCAACCATACTTGTGGTGGTGGTTCTCTCTGCTACATGGCTAGGACCACTAGAGGAGAACACTCCAGTAGTCCTTTGGCGTTTTTGTATCCTATATTGTGTTGGGGGAGAAGAGGATGTGGATTGGGTGGATGTGGGTTGGTTAAGGGGTGTTTGGGTCTGTGAAGGATTTGTCTTAACGTTTGAAATAGGCACATCAACGCCAACATTTAATGTGTCAGCGTCGAAGGGTTCTTTGTCAAGTTGCATATGTTGTGGTGAAGGTAAAGGTTCAGGTATTGAGTCAATTTGGGGTTGGGGGTCTGGTTGGGGTTGTGCTGCTTCAATGACAGCAATCATAGCAGGGGTGAGGGGTAGGTCACGATGTGGGGGTGAGTTCATCTTCATAAAAATTGCTTTCTTTTGCACAGGGATCTCATAAAAATCATCATGATCCCTTGTGCAGTAATTTTTCACCTCAAAAACCATTTGTAAAAATCTGGGATAAGCTAAAGTCATTTTGTTCCCTTTATTTTTACACATGCCCTCAAAAATCATTTTTGAATAATTAAACTTTTGCCTAGTAGCAATGCACACAATAGCACTAGCAATAGATGTATTGATCTCATTGTGTGCAGTGCACTTGGGACTCAAACATTGTAAGAGGACATGTATTAGGTACTTCCAGGCTGGGGGAAACTCCTGTTTATGATATTTATTTAAAGTTCCTTCATCAGGAAAAGGATAACCTAAAGCCCTTAGTCCTTGTTCTATTTCATGAATGGGGAGGGTGGTTATACCGTCAGCATCATCAAGATGCAAAGCTTGGCGAACCAAAGCTTCAGTAACCACCCATGTTCTCTGATGAACAATAGAAGATAATGTAGTCACTCTATTAATTGTTGAGGAACTAACATTGTTCCAAAACTGTTTAATATGTACGACAGGAATGAGTGGAGCATGAGAAAGAGCATACCTAATGGGGGATGTGTTCAAATACGCCACCATTTGTGTGTATTGGGGAAACAGAGTATCATCAGCTTCAAGATATGCTACCATGTTGTGTTGACTCCTGAACCCCAATTCTAAATCACTTGGTTTAAACTTTGGTGCCATTGTTGAAATCTGTTTGAATGATTGATAAAGATGAAGGTATAGGAGAAAAATATGGTTAGACAAGAATGATAGGTACCCTGTTTAAAAAAGGAGCCAAATATATAGGACAAAAAGTATGCATGTGATTTGTCAAAAATTAGGCAACTATTTTCAAAATACAATCATGAAAATATTGAAAAGAATAAGTTTATCTCATGCATTAAATGAGAGTTATCTGCTCCCAAAATTACGGCCCAAAAATATGTCAAAAAGTAACAAATGGGTAGGTCCCACTGAGTGTCAACGGTCAAAAATAACACATCAACGCCCAACGGCTATATTCTTGTCAACGTTTGCCAAAGCCATGTCAGCGTCTAAATTGGTCACAACAACGCTTGGAAAAATACTTGTCAACGTCCAAAAAAAATGTTTAAAAATGAAAAATGACCTTAACAAAGTAATTTATCCTAGAGAAGATAACCAAAAAGTTGATAATTGTTATAGGGCGGCAAGCATTGTCCAGTTATGCACACTTGCTTTATGCAAGATAGACATAACAGTCCTCTAGTGTCCCTTACTAACCAAAATTCTTAACAACTAAGTTACCTTATAAAATTCCTTGTTACTCCCAGGTAAAATCCATGATAAAATCATTCCCAAGTCTCCCAACAGACCACAACCAATTCTAGGCCAAAAATGTCTTGGCAGCATGCATAGTATATCAACTTTGCATGCTACAGTGCCTCATGATTTAGTAAAACTAACTCATACTCACCTGTGGACACAATATAGAATTGTGATAAGAGTATCGTATGGATACCCAAAAATCCTAAAGGTTCCTAAAACCTCCCCTTAAACTGTGATACATATGTTGCTAAAAATATGCATGAACATAAAAAATTTATGTCAAGATAGGAATTAAAAATTCCAACCATCATCCATAAATAAAAACATGTCCAAATGCTTCTCCAATGATCCATAAGCAACTCTGTATCCAATGGTATAATGCTAACACCACCTACACATTTAGATTGAAAACCACAAAACTAACATTGTTGCTGACAACGCCCCGATAACACTTGACAGCGTTAAGAAAAGCTTTGACAGCGTTAGACAAATATATTGTTGACAATGTTACAATAACACTTATCAGCGTTAAAGCAACCTTTGTCAGTGTTAGAAAAATATAGTAGAAAATCTGAATTCTCAAAAAGACCAATAACAATGCATTATCCTGTACATACTTTTACAAAAAGACTCCAAAACACATATTATGTGAGATTGATCATTCCAATACTTGTTACCAAGTATTGAAACCTTCCAGCATCAAAAGGTCTAGTTAGTAAATCTGACACATTTTCTTCTATGTCAACCCTATCTTGTTGTATTAAACCTTTTTCAAAGCAATCTCTTATAAAATGGTGTCTAATTTCTATGTGTTTAGTTTTAGAATAATGTACAAGTTCTAAATAATGCATAAGGTGCTGTTATTGTCAACAAATATCTTGGTATGCATGAAATTATACCCATAATCCAACAGCTGGTTCTGAATCCATAAAACTTGTCCACAACAAGCAGCTGCAGCCATATACTCTGCCTCAGTTGTAGAATTAGCCACCACTGTTTGTTTCTTGCATTGCCAAGATATCAACCTGCTCCCAAGAAACTGACATCCACTAGTTGTGGATTTTCTATCAAACTTATCACCTCCATAGTCACTGTCTGAATATGCAATAAGCCCCAAAGGTGAATCTTTTGGGTACCACAAGCCAAGACTAGGATAACATCTTAGGTACCTAAAGATTCTCTTAACAGCATAAAGGTGACATTCTTTGGGAGTCACTTGATGGCGTGCACAAGCACACACAGCAAACATGATGTCAGGTCTGGAGGCTGTGAGATACATCAATGATCCGATCATTGATATATAGTGCCTGACATCCACATCTTTCCCATCTCTAATCTTTCCCCAATGGTGTTCTCTATCCATAGGAGTAGTAGCCCTCTTTTCATGTGGAGAAAAACCAAACTTCTTCAAGATCTCTACCACATATTTATCCTGGTAGATGAAGATACCATCTTCTTTCTACTGAACTTGTAACCCGAGAAAGAAGTTCATCTCCCCCATTGCACTCATCTTGAATTTGTCTGTCATGAGCTTAGAGAAATCCTCACTCATCTTTGGATTAGTGGATCCAAAAATGATATCATCAACATAGACTTGAACAACTAGAACATCCTTACCTTTCTTCTTTGTAAACAGTGTCTGATCTATGGTGCCCCTCTTGAATCCATTTTCCACCAAATAAGTGGATAATGTGCCATACCATGCTCTTGGGGCTTGATGAAGTCCATACATAGCCTTCTTGACTCTATACACCTTGTCTGGATTCTCTGGATCCTCAAAACCAGGAGGCTGCATCACATATACCTCCTCAACAATTGTTCCATAGAGGAAGGCACTCTTGACATCCATTTGATAGACAGTGAAGCCCATGCAGGATGTATAGGCTAGAAAGATCCTTATTGCTTCAATCCTTGCTACTGGTGCAAAGACCTTCTCATAGTCTATCCCTTCCTCTTGTGTATATCCCTAAGCCACTAATCTTGCCTTGTTTCTGACCACAATACCTCTTTCATCTCTCTTGTTTCTTAGAACCCATCTTGTCCCTATAGGTCTGACATATCTGGGATAATCAACCAGCTCCCAAACATCCTGAATTGAAAATTGGTGAAGCTCATCCTGCATTGCTTCCACCCAACTTGGTTCTTTGAGAGCATCAAATATCTTCTTGGGTTCCTGTTGTGACAGAAAACAGGAAAACAAACATGCTTGCACAAGAGGGTTGTCAACCTTCTTGTGAATATTGGAAATAAATCCACCAAGACCTTGATGAGATCTTCTAGTCTGAACAGGAGTCATAATATCACCAATGATTTGAGAAGTAGGGTGATTCTTCATAGTAGAAGTGAGAACTCCTCCTTCAAAAAGTCTGGTGTCTTCAATCTCATTATCCATGTTGCCAATATCTTCTTCTTCAGACTCTCTTTCATCAATATGAGGATGAACCTCTTCATATAAATTAGAAGGTTCACCCTGTTCAAAAGTAGAAGAGAAAAGATGCGCAAAAGTGTTGTCAACGCCTGAACCTTTGTTGTCAGCGTTTGGGCTAACAACCGCTTGAAATGTTGTTGTCAACGTTTGAGCCATCAACGTATGAATTTGTCCTGTCAGCGCTAGATTTGCCTTTGTCAGCGCCTGAAGGACCATGCATGTTGTTATCTGGTGGTACTTGGGGACCACTATTATCCTTTCCAGCAGCAGCAGCAGCAGCAAAAGCATTTGTCCATATGGGAATTGTGACATACTCTAGTATAGGAGATGACTTTTTTGCTTGTGATCCAACCTCTTCAACAACCTGCGTACCTGAAACATCAACAACTTGTTCTTCCACAACATTTGAAGGTACCTTCACAATGTCTGGATTAGTGACAGGCATATAATTTAAGGTCCTAGATAAAGGTTCCAAGTCAAACAACCAATTTGGACCACTTTCAGGATCACTAGGTTTACTCTCTAAAAACCTAACATGTACTCTCTCAATAATTCGTTTTTCTTTCTTAAGGTAAACCCTATATCCCTTGCTCTGCACTGAATACCCTATGAAATATCCTTCATCACCTTTTGCACTAAATTTACCTAAGGCATCACTAGTATCTAGAACAACTACATGACAACCAAAAGGTCTAAGAAAACCAATATTGGGTTTTCTTCCCCAAAGTAACTCATAAGGTGTTTTGTAAAACCCGCATGCTTTTACCATGAATAGTGCCCTTAAGATCGTACGTCCTAGATTAAAACTTACCTCATTTAGTTATGATCACATTCATGTGCTAATAATCAAGCAAGTGCATACGTGTATGACATGATAAGTATCGATTACGTACGAACCCATGATAAACAATTAATAAATATGTCACGTGAACATAATTAAATCATGATCACCATTTAAAATACGAACTAGAATAATTACGTAAATACATATAATATAATTACGAGCGTTAAGATTACGATAAACTACATGATAAAATAAACAGAAACGCTTCAGACACGAACACGTTTAACCACGAACGAACACGAAACATCGGGACACGAAAAACATTTGGGTTACCCCTTGTGGGCCCCATATCCACGAAATTGGAAGAAGAAATGGGCTTAGCCCATGCAAAATTAACTAACATGAAAAATTTAGAAAAACTTGTTCATTTTGACAAAACCTAGAAAAAAAGATAAAACCCTAAAAAGTTTCTCCTCTCCTTCTTCCTCCCCATTTTGGCCGCCACTTCTACAACACCATAGGAGGGTGATTGGTTGATTTTGATCTTAAAAACTATTGCTATAATCAGTGTTTGTTCATCCTTTTCCAAGCTACATAGTGGTATACCTTTTTAAACCCTTCTTTTTAATTCTTTTGAATCTTTGTTTATGTTCATGAACATGTTATTGTTTTTGGTTGTAGAGTTTTACTACTCTTTAGGTAAAGAGCGTAAATAGCGGTAAGTATTAACGAGTGATTTAGGAAAACCACAAGTAATGACCCTTAATCAAATAAAGAGAAGAGAAAGTTCGTTTCCCAAGGAGGTATATGTGTTGTGAGTTAACTTGTATTTATTTGAAATTAATATTGAGAAGAATGGGGATGAGAGGATGAAAAGACGGTTACGTTAAAATTAAACTACAACGTAAAAGACGTAAACATAAAGTCGTGAAAAACTACCCAAATTAAAAATTTAACTAAAACCAAAAACAAAATAAATAAAAGATTAAAAAGAAGTCAATAATAATATAAACAAAGACAAAAATCCAACAAAGATATTTTAAAACCTTTTATTAATTAAATATTTAATTTTAAATGCTAATTAAAGCCCTAAAATTAAATATAACTAATTCAAATGTCTAAAATATGATTTTATTGAATAATTACTCCACTTATATTATTAGAAGACTAAAAAGTAATTTTCTAAAAATTAAAAGCTATTAAAACTATTTTTAAAACTCTAAAAATGATTAAAAACTAATTAAACTTAAAATAATTATAAAAATAAATCTAAAAGCTATGAAAATATTCTAAAAATGGAAAAGGTCTTAATTAATGCTAAAGAATCTAGGAAAAATGAAAAATAAAGAAAAATAAAACTTTGATTTTTTTAATAATAAAATAATATTAAAATAATGCCAAAAATAAAAAGTTCTCAAATAAATTCTAAAAAATTCTCAAAAATCCTAAATATTCTAACTAAGAAGAAAATGTAAATTAAAGTTTCTAAAACCTACTAAATAATTTAATATTAATTTTTAAAGTTGCTAAAAAATCCTAAAATCTTATAAAATTAAAAATAAGCCAAATTAAAAACCTAATAAGCTGTAAACCTCAAAATATTATTTTAAAAACTAAAAATTATTTTTTCTAGAAATTAAAAATCTTTTTTCTATTTTTTATTGATTTTATAAAAACCGGGTATTAAATAAATTCTAGAAAATAAATAAAGAAAGGGAAAAATATAAAAATAGGCTAGAAAAGTCTCAAATACCACAAAGATCCTAGGAAAAATCAAAATAAGCCAAAATGTTAAACCAATAAGCTCAAATGAGCTTATTTGCTCACGGCTTTTAATAAGCTGCTCAACCCAAAAAACGTGTTAAGTAACACTTGAAAACAAACTCTAACGAAAAAAGGCTATCTAGATTAACGGTAGAACTCCTACTCCTCCAACGAGAGGTCTGGGGTTCGAGTCCAGTTACGGGTATGCCTTTTTGTAAATTTTTTTTTCTTTTTTATTTTTTCTTTTTCCAACAAATCAGTGACCTCTTATAAGCTAATAAACACTCTCCAATCCTCTATTTTATGCCAGATTCAACAAGTGATGATCCAAAATGTATGCAGTTTTAACAATGAACACAAGCAGTTTAAGCTTGTGTTTTCTGATTTTTTCACAAGGAATTTAGCCAAGAGGTCTTGGATGTGAGCTTATTTGGTGGGGGTATTGGACAAGAGGGGGCACCCTTGTGCTCATAGAAGCACAAGGAGTCAATACAAGCAAGGAAACAACACACTAGCACACCAATTAAGCAATCCAAAGCACACACTTATCAATATCAAGTTGCTGATGCAAATTATGCAGGTCTGGGGACTTATGAGCTTATCATATGCACACTAGTGAGTTTTAGCTGACCAAATTCTGCACACAATAGCACCCAATGGCACACAATCAATCTTCAATAACTCAATAACCCTATATCTTAACAGATTGCAAGAATCAAGCACAAAAATCTAGGAAAAATAGGCAGAAAGTGATCATGCAGATTTCTAGCTATGTTTTCCCATTTTTAATACACAAACTTGCTGAAAACCTTTTCCAAATAACAACTCAAGCCAACAACAATCTATACTAACCTGATTCAACTGCTCTAACACCTATTTAACCCACAACTCAAAACTTTTGCCCTGCTTAAACCCGTTTCCAAACACCCTTTTATATTCTGAAAACCAAACTTTTTCACATCAAAACCTTACAAAACCTATTCAAATTGATCCTATGCTATTCTATCATGCATAAGATCACAAAAGAACATTAATCCAACAAGATAAACACACAATAGCATAAAATCAAATAAGATCATACAAACAGCTTCTTTTCTGAAATTTTTCAAAAGGAAAAGGAAATTACCTCAAGGGCTTACATCCAAGCCCTTGGTGGATGAAAATCCACTTCCTTATGCACCCGGGTGCATGCAGATCTATAATCAACAACCTTGCACACCTGTTTAAGAACAATCAAACAAAAGAAAACACAAATATGCAATATATGAATTATTCTGATTTCTTTCTTTCTTAAAAACTTTCCAAAACTTTTTCAAACCTCTTAACACGTTTTTAATAACACTAAATTACCAATCCAAATGATCCTCTTAACATCAAAACCTTGAAACAGATTTCTTCCAAAAATTCTTTCAAATTTCAGAAACCTTTGAATAATTTTGAAACTCAAAATTACTCAACCAAATATCAAAAGTGGAACTCAGAATCTTAGCTTCAACACCATACACAACTTTTAACAAAGCTAAAAAGGAATTATACTTGTTTTAAAACAAAAACCAAACTTTTATTTTATTAAAAAGGAATTACAAGTGAGAAGCTAGAAAACTGGAACAAGGGACATCCACAGGTTGGAGTCTCCTTTTATACTACTCTATAGAAGAACCTAGAAGTCTAAAAACACAAACCCTAATCACTAAAAATCTCCAAAATGCCCTTGACGCGTTTTGAGTGTTGAGGTGTCCTTTTTGATCCTGGACGTTCCTTTTGGCGTTGTGAGTAAGCAATACATCTCAGTTGTTGATTTAGGACACGTCAGTATGCTTGGGGATCAAGGTGTATAGTGATTGGTGGAAAGGGGAATTGGGGGTAGGGTCCACACGCGTGGGATTGGGGTTTTTGTGCGTGGGATGGGTTTCAGTGGGTGTGAATCAAGTGTGTGCAAGTTTAATTGAAATTTACCCAAGTTTAAGTTGGGGTAAATTCTGGGTGGTGAAAAAGATGCACAGTACTTTCCTTTGATCCGATTTTGGGGGAAACGGTGTGTTAGGCGCCAGTTTTCATTTGAATGTTTCAAATGGTGCACTTTTGGTCCTTATGTTTTATTATTTTTGGCATATAAAGTCTTATGCCCTAAAACGTGTTCTCCCTTGCAAATAACTTTCACCCTTTTACATTTTTGGCACAATCTTTTGACAAAAAGTTATCAAGGAGTATTTTTGACACTTTGGGATAATTCAAGGGCTGTTCTTGGACAATGTTGATCTTCAAAGGTCTTCAATGTGTCTTTCACTTCATGAGGGACCATTTTTGGCAATTTGAAATTGTTGAGGGACTAATCTTGCCATTTCTTCAAAGTTGAAGGACCTTTTTGCAATTTTGACAAACTTAAGGGACCAAACTTGTAATTGTTAATATACAAGGGTTTTAAGTGTCATTTCTTCATTAATGGAGGATCAATCTTGTTTGTCTTCAAGTCTTCAAGGGTATTTGTTGAAAATTCCATGATTAGGGCCCGGTTCTTTGTACGGCTTCATTTCTCGTGTCCGTTTTTCCTTGTATCTTGTGATCTTTTGTCTTTTTCACGATATCCATACCTAAAATACACAAGTAAACAAACACAAGCATATATATGGTATTTTATGACATTTTAGTGCATTAAAAGCCCGAAAAGAACGATGAGATCATGTATAAATGCCATCTCATCACTCCCCCATACTAAGCCATTGCCGTGCCCTCACGCAATGCTAGAATAAAGTATCTAAGCATCACCAAAGTTCAATTTTATTAACCTTTATTGAAGAGTAAAAGACTTGCAATCATACTACGATGATGTGTAAAGACATAATGTATGATTTTCATCACCAAAATGTGACTTTTAGGGTCAAAGAATAGAAACAAGTTAATGTCCCTTAGAGTAAACTTCGTCATCCTCGATTGTCATACATTCCATGCTAAGTGCAAAAACAAGATCATTGTTGGTACAAGTCACAATGCTAACACTACTCATACGTCCAAATTGTGCAATACTTTTTCTCCCCGCAATCCTAGTTATTATAAAAGGAAATGGGTTACTAGCATTTTTTATCTATTTGTCATGGATCACAAGTGATTCATATTGACTTATTTGAGTAGTTATTAGTCCGAAAGCAAAGTAGCACGATTTGATCAATAGTTAGCCGAAGGACAAAATCTTTTAAAACGGCTTCTCGTGTATCTCCTTAAGTTCATATCTTGGCATAACTCGTTTCACGATTTGAGACCTTTCTCGGACCGATATTTGGCATGTACTTCATACTTCAAATCTTGGGAAGACGTTCTTGAAATTATGGTCTTCTCTTCATATTTTGGAATTTCTTCACTTGACGTTTTTGAGAGATTCTTCATATAGGACCACGACTTCATCATTTTTCTTCAATATTTACTTTGGATTTTGATATACAACGATCCGCCTCCTTTTCGGACTTGGATATATTTATCCTCATACCTTGTTAGGGTCTTTTTGGATAGACTTTCTCCATTCTTTAGGGGAGTAATTGCTTCTCGTCGTGTGTCTTGATCCTTCATATTGATTTTGGAATAATGATACTTCACATCATCTTTGGATCTTTAGAAAAAATAGAGCTCCTCATGCCTTGTTAGGGCCTTTTTGGATGATCGCCAATCTTCGCGTCCCGCTTCAATAAGTTATGCCTTGGCTATGAACTCTATTCAACCCCGAGCAACTTTTAAACGATCTTGCGCTAGAGGCTAAGTAACCTTTCAAATCGTACGACCTTACTTATTGCAATTATGATTTATTCCTAATGCATTGATCTTATGGGAAGAAAAAGCCACAATTAAAAACATATGAGTTTTTGAAAGAACACTTTCATGTTCTACGTTTAGCATGATCACTTGTCTAACTTTATCATTTCTCGTTCTTCACTATATAAAGACCTCTAATTAAAGAGACTCGTGAAAACTTAGCCATGCAAGTCAAAATTAAGCCAAATTTGGATTAGCTTTCATTAAGACTATATCAAATCAAAGTTTTGGGTTTTCAAGCCACCTATAGGATCTTGCACTTTCTTGGACTTTTTCAAGTTTAGAGAATGCGTTTTAAAGTTCCCTTGATAAGTGACTTTCTAGAATCAATTATAGGAACTTGCGAAAAGTTCTTGTTCTTAACCCGAATGAATTAAGACTTTCGCGTTTTAAAGCTCCCTATATAAAAGTCTAGCAAAACTTGAATTGAGCGGGTTAAGGAATGTAAATGGCTCCAAATGCCCATCAAGTCAAAAATTAACTCTTATTCTACCCATCGGAAAATATACATTCGTGTCTTAAAAACACTTATGAAAACTAAGAAAAATTTTAAAATTTTGCCATTTTTAGCCTTATTAACAAAACAAAACATTGAAAGTTGGAAAACGTGAGGGCGTAGCAAAGCAAGTACCTATTCACCCCCCATACTAAAAGTAAACATTGTCCTCAATGTTTTGAGTCTAAAGGTGGAGCACCCCCATACTAGAGACGAAGAGTCGAATGCTTAGGATCTAGTATGGAAAGGGTGATCAACAATATATCTAAAGCCGTTTATTAATTATGCTAAAAGATAATTGTTAGAACAATAAAGGATATGTCATGGAATCGTGAAAAACTTCTTCAAACGAATGATGGAGGCTCACGTAAACGAACACGAGAGTCTTCAATCGTAGATGATGATGATGATCTAGATAACACAATCACAAATAACCACGAGACAACGAGTTGGAAGGGTACAAGTCCCCTTATTAGTGAATATAAAAGATAAGCATGGCATCTCCCCCACGAGGCACCTCGTTTTTGATTACCGAGTCATGAGCTCGACTCGATCCCCTCAAAATGTGAACATTTAGGGATATCATGGTGTGGTCAATTTTTGGTGGGGCTTACATGATTAACAAGGCCCAAAAAGCAACCGGTATAAAGGACTAAGTCCTTAAATGATGCAAAATACCGGGGTCGAAAATGGCGTTTTCGTTCTTTTTGGAGAAACAAATTAACGCCACTTCAACATGTGCCATAAACTCAAAGAGTTTGAAGAAAATAGATGAGAAGTAGAAGGGTGAGACAATTGGTAAGACAAACGTTTGAGCTACTCGAGGTAGACTCGCACCAAGCAAATAGAAAGATTTTCCATTTATTGCATCGGTGGAAGACCGAGATTTCCCTTTACATGAAATTCCGGGATCGAATATCTCGTCCTCGGTGGACAAGGATGAGGGAACATAAGGGGCTTCCCCCATACTAGAACCACACAAAACATCGTCAAGAGGAGTAGACGAGTTTGTAGCACTCAAAACACGTGGTGATGACGGAGTTAGATTTGTAGAAAAATCAATTAAATCACATTTAAGATCTTTTTCTTTGTTATCTTTTAAACTTTCTTTATGAAAACCCTTTTTGATTATGTCGAAAATATTCGGTGTTTCTAAGACGATGTTAGTTACACTAAAAATTCTCACATTTTGAAACCGTTTTGGTTTTGGTGGTGGCAAGTTCTCAAAACGTTTATCGACGAAGAAAACCTCCCCATTGGGGTCTACATATTCATCATCCGAAAGATCTTCCGTAGAAACCGGCAATTTATCAACACTTTTCAAGAATGAATGTTCGAGGTGAGGCGAAGGATTTTTCGATTCAAGTATTGATGGTTTCTTCTTTGTAGGCTTTGCACTCATAACCTCCACCGGCGGAGGAAATGGTAAATTGTTTTTGGCGACATTCCCTAAAACTCTTGGTGAAAATTCTTTGCAAATGACATTGGTCGAGTCACCATGGTTTAAAGTTGCAATAGAATAGACATGAGAAAGATTGGAGTTTTGTGTTGCATTGATGACAAGTTCTTCCTCATTGAAACGAAGGGTGATTTTTCGAGCATGAACATCGATAAGTGCTCTTGATGTATCTAAAAATGAACGACCCAAAATGAGAGGAACTTTTCGATCGATAGGAATGTCTACAACGATAAAGTCAACGGGATAGTAAAACTTTCCGACTTTAACGAAAACGTCCTCGGCTACTCCACATGCCAAAATCGTAGAATGATCGGCCATCTCGATGGACATGTTCGAAGGAGTAAGAGCCGGAAGCGAAAGCGATTTGAAAATCTCCAGAGGCATTAAATTAATACTAGCACCAAGATCGGCCAAGGCGTAGCATTCCTCCATATCTTGAATAGCACACGGAATCAAAAATTTACCGGGATCACCGACTTTTTGTGGTATGCGGCTTAGAAAAACCGATGAACAACTAGACGATTGTTGTAACTTCTCTTTGTTGTTTAGCATACTTTTGAAATTTGCGGCGAATCGAGGCGTCATGATTAAAGCATCGGCAAAACTTATGTTAAAATGTAGATCACGAAACATTTTCATAAATAGCTCAAATTGATAATTGTTCCGTTCTTGTGCTTTTTCTTTGTTACGTCTCGAAGGGTAAGGTAAAGGTGGTGTGGGTTGGTCATTAGGCAACGGCCTTGGAAACTCGGGTTCCACAATTGGTATTGGTTCAACCGTAGGTGTGGTTTGAGCGGTACTTCGTGGGATTGTAATGTGCTCCTTTTCGACCATCACCTCAGGTTCTTTCTCGATTTCCTTCTCCTTAGAAGTACTTGGACGAGAGATTGGTTCCTTGAAAGTTTTACCACTTCGTGTAGCAACAACCTTCAATTCTCCCCTCGGGTTGTTAATGGTATCACTAGGAAGACCACCCGAGGAAGAGGGCTTACACATGATTGCTTCAAACATCTTAGCCATTCGGTCCTCAAATTTTGATTGCCTAGCATCCGCTTTTAATAACTCTTGCTTAATCTCATGTTGTCCTAATTCCATCTTTTGTTGGTTTTGTTGAAGACGTTGGACATTTCCTTCCATTTTGTTTGCATGAGTTTTAAGTTCATTAGCAAGTTCATTTTTAAGCTCGTTTTTCAACTCGGACCTTAAGCTAATCATCTCACGTTGCATATTGTCAAGTTTAGCATCATTTGCTTTTGCATAATCCAAAAATTCTCCTTGCAAATTTTTCGTGTGAGCATTTTGAAAACCTTGTGTAGTGTTTTGAAAATCACGGTTTTGGTTTTGATTAGAGATTTGTCCATTCCCACTTTGATAATTCCCTTTGTTGTAATTGCGTGTATTGCCTTGGTAATTACCTTGGTTGTTGTTTCGATAATTGTTAGCATTTTGGTTTGGTGGAGCTTGATTTGGGCGAGAACCTTGGCCGATTTGGTTGTAAGTTCCCGTTGCTACATAAGCACTCGAAGTGTTACCATCCGCGGTAATGCACTCGGAAAGATCATGAGCTCCCCCACAAGATAAACAACTCTTAGCAACCGCTTTAACCGAAGCGGAATTGGAAGCTTCTTGAGCCTTCCAATGGGACATTAGATTAGCAAATCTATCAAAAAACCGATTTTCCTCATTAGCTTCATCATGTAAGGCGTTAATGCTACGAGACGATTGTGACGAAGATGACGAACCCATATTGGCAACACTCGGTGTGTTACGAGGGCTATAAACCTTAGATCGATTTTCAATGATTTGTAAAGCCTCATTTGTCGTCTTGCACAAAAAATTACCACCCGCGGCGGCATTCAAATAATCTCGTTCATGATCATTAAGCCCATTATAAAAAGTATCCACTTGATGCAATTCCGAAAAATCATGGTGCGGACATTCATGTAACATCTCTTTAAATCGTTCCCATGCCATTGAAAAACTTTCATTGTTTCGTTGCACAAATCGTGAAATCTCATTTTTTAAGTGTGTTGTTTTAGATGGTGGAAAAAACTTGTTCACAAACTTAGAAACGAGATCGGCCCATGTCAAAATCGAATTTGGCGGTTCTTTCTCGAGCCAAATTTTTGCGGGTCCATCCAACGAATATGGAAACAACATCATCTTAATGGCGTCATGCGGAACATCCTTAAATTTGCTAGTGGCGGTGAGACGGTTGAAATTCCTAATGTGGTAATGCGGGTTGTCTTTCTCGTGACCTCTAAACTTATTTGCTTGCAACATCGACATTAAACCCGTCTTAATTTCGAAATTCTCCGCAAGGATGGCGGGAATCACAATAGCCTCTCCAAAACCCTCGGTGGGTGCTTGTAGCAACTCCATCATAGTACGATTAGCCATGACGACTTCTTGTTCTACAATAGGTTCAACAATTGGAGGTTCTTCAACAATCAACGATCCTTGACTTGCTTGCTTTTGAAGACGTTTACGAGCTCGTTTTGCTTGTTTACGAGTGATCATAAACTTCACGAAGAATGGGAGGTGAGCAAAGAAGATTCTTTTTGGGTGTTTTGTGAATTTTCAATTTTTTTGTGTTTTTGATGATATTTAATTTTTTTTTGGATTTTGGTGTATCTTCGTAGACAACAATCTACAAAATCTCTCCTCGAATCAAACTCTTGATTAAAGAAGCCTCAAAGGAATGAAAACGATCACGTGGAGTGAACGCCTTCGAATGACTTTAGAACTTTGGTGAAAACCAAATTGTTTAAGAGGGTTTAATCACAAAGAAAACCAAGCAAAATATAGTATATGTATTAATACTTTGGGCGGCAAAACCCTCGATTAGCCTTCAATCTTAAAATACTCACAAGCAAGCGGGGAAACGAGGCGGCGCGAAGCACTTAAGAGCCTTTTTCCTTAGGGTATATTTTATAATACCCGCCTTATACCCACCTTATAGTTTGTATTTTTCAAAATCGAGCTTCACGAAAGTATTTATCTATTTTTGCCTTTTCTTTTTGTTTGAGATTCGAATACAATAATTAGGAGATCAAATCCCAATTAGGGTTGTGTTTTCACACTTTTGGAGATATTGTAATTGATTGTGATACTTAATACAATATATTAATAATATTTGTACAAGAAAAACCAAGAAAACCGATAATACGTGTTAAGGGAGTTCCACTTAACACAAATACTTATTATGGATAATATCAAAAACAAAAGTTTCCAAATTAAAGCACAACACACCTCCCCGGCAGCGGCGCCAAAATGGTTGTAGAGTTTTACTACTCTTTAGGTAAAGAGCGTAAATAGCGGTAAGTATTAACGAGTGATTTAGGAAAACCACAAGTAATGACCCTTAATCAAATAAAGAGAAGAGAAAGTTCGTTTCCCAAGGAGGTATATGTGTTGTGAGTTAACTTGTATTTATTTGAAATTAATATTGAGAAGAATGGGGATGAGAGGATGAAAAGACGGTTACGTTAAAATTAAACTACAACGTAAAAGACGTAAACATAAAGTCGTGAAAAACTACCCAAATTAAAAATTTAACTAAAACCAAAAACAAAATAAATAAAAGATTAAAAAGAAGTCAATAATAATATAAACAAAGACAAAAATCCAACAAAGATATTTTAAAACCTTTTATTAATTAAATATTTAATTTTAAATGCTAATTAAAGCCCTAAAATTAAATATAACTAATTCAAATGTCTAAAATATGATTTTATTGAATAATTACTCCACTTATATTATTAGAAGACTAAAAAGTAATTTTCTAAAAATTAAAAGCTATTAAAACTATTTTTAAAACTCTAAAAATGATTAAAAACTAATTAAACTTAAAATAATTATAAAAATAAATCTAAAAGCTATGAAAATATTCTAAAAATGGAAAAGGTCTTAATTAATGCTAAAGAATCTAGGAAAAATTAAAAATAAAGAAAAATAAAACTTTGATTTTTTTAATAATAAAATAATATTAAAATAATGCCAAAAATAAAAAGTTCTCAAATAAATTCTAAAAAATTCTCAAAAATCCTAAATATTCTAACTAAGAAGAAAATGTAAATTAAAGTTTCTAAAACCTACTAATTAATTTAATATTAATTTTTAAAGTTGCTAAAAAATCCTAAAATCTTATAAAATTAAAAATAAGCCAAATTAAAAACCTAATAAGCTGTAAACCTCAAAATATTATTTTAAAAACTAAAAATTATTTTTTCTAGAAATTAAAAATCTTTTTTCTATTTTTTATTGATTTTATAAAAACCGGGTATTAAATAAATTCTAGAAAATAAATAAAGAAAGGGAAAAATATAAAAATAGGCTAGAAAAGTCTCAAATACCACAAAGATCCTAGGAAAAATCAAAATAAGCCAAAATGTTAAACCAATAAGCTCAAATGAGCTTATTTGCTCACGGCTTTTAATAAGCTGCTCAACCCAAAAAACGTGTTAAGTAACACTTGAAAACAAACTCTAATGAAAAAAGGCTATCTAGATTAACGGTAGAACTCCTACTCCTCCAACGAGAGGTCTGGGGTTCGAGTCCAGTTACGGGTATGCCTTTTTGTAAATTTTTTTTTCTTTTTTATTTTTTCTTTTTCCAACAAATCAGTGACCTCTTATAAGCTAATAAACACTCTCCAATCCTCTATTTTATGCCAGATTCAACAAGTGATGATCCAAAATGTATGCAGTTTTAACAATGAACACAAGCAGTTTAAGCTTGTGTTTTCTGATTTTTTCACAAGGAATTTAGCCAAGAGGTCTTGGCTGTGAGCTTATTTGGTGGGGGTATTGGACAAGAGGGGGCACCCTTGTGCTCATAGAAGCACAAGGAGTCAATACAAGCAAGGAAACAACACACTAGCACACCAATTAAGCAATCCAAAGCACACACTTATCAATATCAAGTTGCTGATGCAAATTATGCAGGTCTGGGGACTTATGAGCTTATCATATGCACACTAGTGAGTTTTAGCTGACCAAATTCTGCACACAATAGCACCCAATGGCACACAATCAATCTTCAATAACTCAATAACCCTATATCTTAACAGATTGCAAGAATCAAGCACAAAAATCTAGGAAAAATAGGCAGAAAGTGATCATGCAGATTTCTAGCTATGTTTTCCCATTTTTAACACACAAACTTGCTGAAAACCTTTTCCAAATAACAACTCAAGCCAACAACAATCTATACTAACCTGATTCAACTGCTCTAACACCTATTTAACCCACAACTCAAAACTTTTGCCCTGCTTAAACCCGTTTCCAAACACCCTTTTATATTCTGAAAACCAAACTTTTTCACATCAAAATCTTACAAAACCTATTCAAATTGATCCTATGCTATTCTATCATGCATAAGATCACAAAAGAACATTAATCCAACAAGATAAACACACAATAGCATAAAATCAAATAAGATCATACAAACAGCTTCTTTTCTGAAATTTTTCAAAAGGAAAAGGAAATTACCTCAAGGGCTTACATCCAAGCCCTTGGTGGATGAAAATCCACTTCCTTATGCACCCGGGTGCATGCAGATCTATAATCAACAACCTTGCACACCTGTTTAAGAACAATCAAACAAAAGAAAACACAAATATGCAATATATGAATTATTCTGATTTCTTTCTTTCTTAAAAACTTTCCAAAACTTTTTCAAACCTCTTAACACGTTTTTAATAACACTAAATTACCAATCCAAATGATCCTCTTAACATCAAAACCTTGAAACAGATTTCTTCCAAAAATTCTTTCAAATTTCAGAAACCTTTGAATAATTTTGAAACTCAAAATTACTCAACCAAATATCAAAAGTGGAACTCAGAATCTTAGCTTCAACACCATACACAACTTTTAACAAAGCTAAAAAGGAATTATACTTGTTTTAAAACAAAAACCAAACTTTTATTTTATTAAAAAGGAATTACAAGTGAGAAGCTAGAAAACTGGAACAAGGGACATCCACAGGTTGGAGTCTCCTTTTATACTACTCTATAGAAGAACCTAGAAGTCTAAAAACACAAACCCTAATCACTAAAAATCTCCAAAATGCCCTTGACGTGTTTTGAGTGTTGAGGTGTCCTTTTTGATCCTGGACATTCCTTTTGGCGTTGTGAGTAAGCAATACATCTCAGTTGTTGATTTAGGACACGTCAGTATGCTTGGGGATCAAGGTGTAATGTGATTGGTGGAAAGGGGAATTGGGGGTAGGGTCCACACGCGTGGGATTGGGGTTTTTGTGCGTGGGATGGGTTTCAGTGGGTGTGAATCAAGTGTGTGCAAGTTTAATTGAAATTTACCCAAGTTTAAGTTGGGGTAAATTCTGGGTGGTGAAAAAGATGCACAGTACTTTCCTTTGATCCGATTTTGGGGGAAAAGGTGTGTTAGGCGCCAGTTTTCATTTGAATGTTTCAAATGGTGCACTTTTGTTCCTTATGTTTTATTATTTTTGGCATATAAAGTCTTATGCCCTAAAACGTGTTCTCCCTTGCAAATAACTTTCACCCTTTTACATTTTTGGCACAATCTTTTGACAAAAAGTTATCAAGGAGTATTTTTGACACTTTGGGATAATTCAAGGGCTGTTCTTGGACAATGTTGATCTTCAAAGGTCTTCAATGTGTCTTTCACTTCATGAGGGACCATTTTTGGCAATTTGAAATTGTTGAGGGACTAATCTTGCCATTTCTTCAAAGTTGAAGGACCTTTTTGCAATTTTGACAAACTTAAGGGACCAAACTTGTAATTGTTAATATACAAGGGTTTTAAGTGTCATTTCTTCATTAATGGAGGATCAATCTTGTTTGTCTTCAAGTCTTCAAGGGTATTTGTTGAAAATTCCATGATTAGGGCCCGGTTCTTTGTACGGCTTCGTTTCTCGTGTCCGTTTTTCCTTGTATCCTGTGATCTTTTGTCTTTTTCACGATATCCATACCTAAAATACACAAGTAAACAAACACAAGCATATATATGGTATTTTATGACATTTTAGTGCATTAAAAGCCCGAAAAGAACGATGAGATCATGTATAAATGCCATCTCATCAGTTTTCTTATTAAAACATGGTAATTAATCATAGATCTAACATGTTTTGGGGTTAATTAAAATCAAAGGTTGTTAAAAGAGGGTGTTTGTTTTAGGCCGCCTAGTTTAATCAACCCGGGGGAGGGTTTGGTTTCTTTTTAGCCGCCACCACCAAGACCATTTTTGGTCTTGGTTGGCTCATGTGGGACCCACGGCAGCAAGGAGGCACACGTGCCCCGAGTTTGGCTCGGGGTACGGTGTCGAGTTCATGCCCGATTCATGGTTCGTTGGTTAAATCATGCTTTATGCTACATGTTAATTTTTTTATGAATTATGAACTTAGGATATAATTAATTAATAACATGAAATATTAATTAAATCATGACTTAGGTTATTTTATTTATTAGTTTAACATGACATTAATTTAACCTAAGTATTTTATGTTATAAGTTATAATTAATTAATTATTTAAAACATGCCTATAATTAATTAATTTAGACATGACTTAGGTTATATTATTAATAATAATAATACACATTTTAACCTAAGTATTTCATTTCATTTTAATTAAAACATGTTATACTTTAATTAAAATGCTTAACCTATAGTTTAATTAAAATACATGAAATAATAATTAAACTATACACTATATCATATGACTTAAGAAATCAGCTTATAAACACTTAGACTTATATGTTAGCTTATGTAACCAGCTTAATTCTAAATATGGAAACTTCTATTTATAGAAACTTAATTAAATAAGGCAACTAATCTAATTATGGAAACCTTCTATATATGGAAATATATCTATTTCAGGCAGCTAATCTAATTATGGAAACCTTCTATATATGGAAACTTATTTAATTAAGGCAGCTGATCTATTTTTGGAAACTTTCTATTTTTAGAAACTAATCTATTTTAAGCAGTAAATTCTATTTTAGGAAACTTTCTATTTTTGGAAACTTTCTATTTTTGGAAACTTTCTATTTTTGGAAACTTTCTATTTTTGGAAACTTTCTATTTTTGGTAACTTTCTATTTTTGGAAACTTTCTATTTTTGGAAACTTTCTATTTTTGGAAACTTTCTATTTTTGGAAACCTGCTATTTTTGGAAAGTTACTTATTATTACACAGTAAGTATAATAATACATGAAATACCAGTAATACTTAAACAGATTAATCAGAATACAAGATAAACACAGTTTAAGGCTTTAAACAGTGAACCATGACCTGAAAGATACCAAATCAGCTAAAATGAGACATAAAACCCAGTACGTAATCAGTGAATCGATACTTATACACGTGTGTATTCATGTAGCTTTAGTGATCCAGAAGTAGGAGTCTTTCTTCCGTTCATTCATTGGACTTGAGGTACGGATTCCCGTCCTTTCAGTATGGACATTCTTTCCTTAATAGGATTTCCCCGTATGCAGCCAACTGTTTTCCCCAGCATTTGTTTTATTGTTTTGAACTGCTTATGTTTAATTAGCATAATCTATAGCCATATACAAGCATGACCAGTTTCACCTAGTTATGGAGGTACCATAACCATAACATTGGAGGCACCGATGTTATGACTTCCCCACGGCGGAGTGATTGCTCGTGGCGTCCCTTTTCAGTTTGGCCATATTATTATATCAGGTGGGGCGTATGGGTGCATCCTAGTTACATGTTTTATTCAGTTTATCATGGTGAATGTGGTGTGTGCCTTGCACCCTTCACAAGGAGTTGATCCCTCCTACCCAAACCAGTATATTGATTAGAGGCATCCCCTCTAATCAGCATGATGAGGTCACCCCTCCCGGTATTCATGCACGTGACCTTTTCATGACCTATATGGGCTATGGTATATATATGTTAAAACAGTTTTCACAAGATAAACATAAGGCTTTTCAAACTATAAAACCAGTTTTCTTGATACTTAACCAGTTTACTCAGAACTTAGTCTTCCGCTGTTATATGTTACATGCTTATCCTATTCATGCTATATTGTACATCCGTGCACTGAGCGTCTTGCTCAGCCGTTACTTTCCTTTCCATGTCCCAAAACGGCAGGTACCCAAGACTCGAGCATTTGGAGGACATGCATAGGATGGAAGCTGCCATAGACTTCTTCTCCTGTTTCCTTCATATATTTATGCTTGTTTCGTCTTTCATTCAGTTCATTTACTTTGTTTATGTTTTGGGCTTATGTTTGGGAACCGATGTTTGATTCCGGTTTTCCCTATGGTCATGTATGTTTTAATACATATTACCTTGCATGCTTTGATGACACGCCATAATTACGCGTGACATTCCATTTATCAAAATGGGGTGTTACAATTATGGTATCAGAGCCAAGGCTTCGACCTGTAGGCTCTAAAACTCGACCTGTGACTAGTGGGTTGTCACCAGGAGCTTCCTAAGCCAACGATTGTTATTCCACGTATTGATGTTTCAGCGCGTTGTTGTTTTAACCATTATGTTTTCAGCACCTTTTGTTTTAGCCATGACGTTTTCAGCACCTTGTTGTTCTCACCATGATGTTTTCACCAGTATCGTCTTACTAATATGGAATGAACAACCGTCATCCATACTTAGTTATGTGTCAGTGTCTATGCATGATGTTCCTAGTGAACTGTGATTATGTGAACTGAACCCCAGTAGTTCATAATTTTCACATAAAATTTTTTCTGTTAAGTTTTGACAATGACTTTTTATTATTATGTTTCATGGATTCATGCATTTATATCATATGTCATCTGTTGCAGGAATTTTGACTAAGTAATGGTTGGTACAGGACTGGCCCTATTTAGTCGCATGTGCTTTTATCGAACTTTTAACTTTGGGACCGACCCATAGGCGTCCCCTCGCCATGTCTTTTGTTTTGGAACCGACCCATAGGCGTTCCCTCGCACATATAAAAGTTTTATAAACTACATTACGCATTCATGCACTGTTTTCTTGCATAAAATTTTTCTCATGATTTAAATTGGCATAAAATTTTTTCATGTCCCATCATAAGTTATTATGTCTTTATGTCAAGTATGCCTTCATACTGTCATGGTTAACTTCAGTTTCATGCTGATTATGTTATACACTTCTTCGTAATAGATGGTTTCGTGTTTCCTCGTGATAATTACGTCTTCATGTTGATTATGTTTCACGCCTCTTTTGTTATTTACGTTGTCCTGCAAGACATTGTTAGATTTCTTGAATCATGCTTTCATGATAGTCATGGTTGGTTTCCATTGATCATGCTGTCAGGCAAATCATCGTTGAATTTTGTGTAACCACACTTTAGCGTTTCTCTATGCAACCAGAATGATGTCTATGCTAATACTGTCAGGTTATCATGATGGTTTTCTTAACCGTTTAACCGGTTTACTTTCCGTAAATCATGACAAATGAACGAGTCCATACCGATCATTTCATGTGCATTCCATGTGTACTCCACGTACCGTATTACATGTACCTTAATCCATGTGTATTCCACTTGCAATACTTCACGAGTATTCGCTAGTCGATTCTAAATCATGTCAGGCGTAGGTTCACTTGCTGATATTCTACAAGGTTGTCGATGCCGTTCATAGCTCGGAGATGTTACTGAAGGTTGATGCTGCTGATGTTGGGAGACGCTACGAGATGCTGATGCTGATGCTGTTCACAACCTGGAGATCCTAAAAGACGAAGACAAAGGCGTCGGAGCAAAGCAATTGGACGAGAAGATGCTTCACCATCAGATAATTCCCATCAATCATTGTCCCAAATTCATAGTTACATGTCACACGTCGTTCGGCTGTCATTTCAGCCATATGAGTGCAAACCAGTACCAGCCGGCCACTCAGCTAAATAGTTACATGAGTCACGGTCATGAGAATTACCGTCATGGAACCGACAGACAAGATGATAGTAACCACTACTATGACAGCAACTATCCTAGAAATCGCAACCGAGGCTCCGACCACGGACGTGATCAGACATACAAATGACCAGTAGTCCAACCGATCCACCAATTCTGGCATTTTAACCTAATATTTGTAGTTCTAATTGTTTCACATCTCGAGACACATGTCAAGACATCAGTCAAGACACATGTCTCACGTATACTTTCTGAGGACACATGTCAAGATACCAATCAAGACATATGTCACGCTTACATTTCTCAAGACACGAGTCAAGACACATGACTCACGTCTATTTATGGAACATTTCTAAGAAATTCAGGGTACCCTCCAAGGGTATATCCATTTTGTTGTGCCATGTATTAATCAGGCCACAAGAATTTCAATACCATTACCGGCGCATAAGTGAGAACTGTCACGTTGCCGATGTCACTTTCATTTCTTTCACCATATTTCATGTATTCATGACCATGAAGGACGCCTTTCGTATTCCCACGCATACGAAGGTTTTCCTTCAGCTTAATGATAAGACCCAAGCTGCTAACGCATTTCCTCGGACAGACACGAGATGAATTTTATCCTAATTATGTACTATGAACACCACACAATGCTATGATTCATAATTATGTACAGTAATGTTCAGGCTCCTGAATACATTCAGTTTGATTTCCATCAGGAAAACCTATGCAATTATCTATGCTTACAAGCATGTGCATTGTTAGCCATGGTCGCTAAAATTTTCTAGCTGTCAGTAAGACACAACCACTTAACTCTTTTACGCATAGCCAGTTGATTATTCCAAAGTCTTCCTATACATTCCAGAAGAACCTTCAAGGAGAAGGATGGTACCATGAGATTATGTGTCGACTACCGTCGACTTAAACAAATCACCATTCATGACCATTATTCTCCTCCCCATATTGACAACATGTCCAATCAACCGTATGGTGTTAATCACTTTTCCAAGATCGAACTCACGATCATGCTGCCAACAATGATGAGTGGAAAAGCAGGATATGTCCATGACTGCTATTCGTACACGACTCGGTCATGCTAAATGTATGATTTTGAATTAGTCTCATCAATGCTCCAACCGCATTATGGACTTAATAAATTGAGTTCCATGAACTCCTAAACAAATTCATCAGCATTTTCATTGAGGATAAACTGATTACCTCTAAGCCTAGAGAAGAACATGAAGACCCTATATGCACTATGTTGTAAATTCTATGACAAGTGAAATTTTACCCTGGAAATTCTTCCGATATCAATTCTGTTTGATTTAAGTGACACGCTGAATCACATGGCATTCTACGGTTAATCTTACCATGACTCAGCTTATGCGTAAAGGAGAGAACCCTACACTGCATTAGGTGTTCTAGAAAATCCTACGCTGGGAGAAGTCTGATTCAAAGACTAAGAGTTTCGCAACCTTCTATGTATCAAGTTTCTTCGAAGCAGGATACAGTTACGTTCATATCTTCATACCTGTTATACAAACAGGCTAAGATAGGACACCAACAGACGGGTATGTTTTCATCATATGTTATTGTGAATCGAAAAGGGACAAGATCTCCATGGATTTTAGTCACCAGATTTCAGCAAACTCAGAAGAAGCATGATGCTATCTGGGTTATTGCAAACAGTTTGATCAAGTCTGCAGAATCATTACATTCGTAAGGATTGTAGAACCGACAGATTGATCGGACATGTTCCAGCCAAGGCTCATCCGACCACTTGGTAATCCCGCAGCTATCGGGTCAGACAAAGATTCGTAATTTTACTCCTAACTTACTTCACGTCTTCATTCTAATTCCACGACTTGCTTTCGCGCTCACGTTCATGACACTATTCACGTTCATGATCGTATTTTGGCTTACGATTTTACGTTCTTTTCGTTCTGGGAAGTTTTGCAAGAACTTGAGAGACCAGACCCAAGTTTAGTATAACTCTCCATCATCAGATAGACGTTTCACGTCATATTCCACGTCTCACCTTGTAGCGTTTGGCGTTACCGCCATTATATTCTATGATCACGATATGTCTCACATGTCATGTTCATTCCAAGTTCCTCATATCATGATCAAGATATGTTACACGTATCATGGATCACGATAGGTTTACTCATACTACATTCGCCATATCTCCACGTAGCACGTTCAAAATTTTTCACGTATCACGTTCAAAATTTTTCACGTACTACGTTTCTTTATGTCTCGCGCATCGTTTCTAATTATCAGTTAAGTCAGATTGTCTTACATCGTAATGTTTCAGTTACCCTTGCACGTTAACTCTTATTTTTTTCCTCGATCGAATCTCGGGGATCTACCTTCCGGTTATAACCAAGAATTTCTTCGTATTCCAAGTCAAGGTCAGGAGGACCAAGATTTATCATTAGTGTCAGGATCTTCTGAAGAAACCGTTCCAAGAGGGAGGCCACTTGGAAACGGACAAGTTCATCCGGACTTCTTATCCATTTTTCTCCTATCGATTAGATATGTCCTTTCAGTCACGTCACGTTCCATGTCTTTTCAAGACAGGTCACGTTCCACGTTCCCTTCTACCATGTCACCTTCATTTCCGTTATTTTGCATACCTTTCCAGTTTGATTCGAGTATGCTTCGCTTCCAGTTACCTTATCTATAATTCGGGGACGAATTATTCTTTTTAGGGGGGAAGAATTGTAAAACCCGCATGCTTTTACCATGAATAGTGCCCTTAAGATCGTACGTCCTAGATTAAAACTTACCTCATTTAGTTATGATCACATTCATGTGCTAATAATCAAGCAAGTGCATACGTGTATGACATGATAAGTATCGATTACGTACGAACCCATGATAAACAATTAATAAATATGTCACGTGAACATAATTAAATCATGATCACCATTTAAAATACGAACTAGAATAATTACGTAAATACATATAATATAATTACGAGCGTTAAGATTACGATAAACTACATGATAAAATAAACAGAAACGCTTCAGACACGAACACGTTTAACCACGAACGAACACGAAACATCGGGACACGAAAAACATTTGGGTTACCCCTTGTGGGCCCCATATCCACGAAATTGGAAGAAGAAATGGGCTTAGCCCATGCAAAATTAACTAACATGAAAAATTTAGAAAAACTTGTTCATTTTGACAAAACCTAGAAAAAAAGATAAAACCCTAAAAAGTTTCTCCTCTCCTTCTTCCTCCCCATTTTGGCCGCCACTTCTACAACACCATAGGAGGGTGATTGGTTGATTTTGATCTTAAAAACTATTGCTATAATCAGTGTTTGTTCATCCTTTTCCAAGCTACATAGTGGTATACCTTTTTAAACCCTTCTTTTTAATTCTTTTGAATCTTTGTTTATGTTCATGAACATGTTATTGTTTTCTTATTAAAACATGGTAATTAATCATAGATCTAACATGTTTTGGGGTTAATTAAAATCAAAGGTTGTTAAAAGAGGGTGTTTGTTTTAGGCCGCCTAGTTTAATCAACCCGGGGGAGGGTTCGGTTTCTTTTTAGCCGCCACCACCAAGACCATTTTTGGTCTTGGTTGGCTCATGTGGGACCCACGGCAGCAAGGAGGCATACGTGCCCCAAGTTTGGCTCGGGGTACGGTGTCGAGTTCATGCCCGATTCATGGTTTGTTGGTTAAATCATGCTTTATGCTACATGTTAATTTTTTTATGAATTATGAACTTAGGATATAATTAATTAATAACATGAAATATTAATTAAATCATGACTTAGGTTATTTTATTTATTAGTTTAACATGACATTAATTTAACCTAAGTATTTTATGTTATAAGTTATAATTAATTAA
Organism: Glebionis coronaria; assembly: GCA_025667525.1. Classification (NCBI taxonomy): domain Eukaryota; kingdom Viridiplantae; phylum Streptophyta; class Magnoliopsida; order Asterales; family Asteraceae; genus Glebionis; species Glebionis coronaria. The sequence continues at coordinate 436,603,507 of CM046877.1, forward strand.
TTATTTAAAACATGCCTATAATTAATTAATTTAGACATGACTTAGGTTATATTATTAATAATAATAATACACATTTTAACCTAAGTATTTCATTTCATTTTAATTAAAACATGTTATACTTTAATTAAAATGCTTAACCTATAGTTTAATTAAAATACATGAAATAATAATTAAACTATACACTATATCATATGACTTAAGAAATCAGCTTATAAACACTTAGACTTATATGTTAGCTTATGTAACCAGCTTAACTCTAAATATGGAAACTTCTATTTATAGAAACTTAATTAAATAAGGCAACTAATCTAATTATGGAAACCTTCTATATATGGAAATATATCTATTTCAGGCAGCTAATCTAATTATGGAAACCTTCTATATATGGAAACTTATTTAATTAAGGCAGCTGATCTATTTTTGGAAACTTTCTATTTTTAGAAACTAATCTATTTTAAGCAGTAAATTCTATTTTAGGAAACTTTCTATTTTTGGAAACTTTCTATTTTTGGAAACTTTCTATTTTTGGAAACTTTCTATTTTTGGAAACTTTCTATTTTTGGTAACTTTCTATTTTTGGAAACTTTCTATTTTTGGAAACTTTCTATTTTTGGAAACTTTCTATTTTTGGAAACCTGCTATTTTTGGAAAGTTACTTATTATTACACAGTAAGTATAATAATACATGAAATACCAGTATTACTTAAACAGATTAATCAGAATACAAGATAAACACAGTTTAAGGCTTTAAACAGTGAACCATGACCTAAAAGATACCAAATCAGCTAAAATGAGACATAAAACCCAGTACGTAATCAGTGAATCGATACTTATACACGTGTGTATTCATGTAGCTTTAGTGATCCAAAAGTAGGAGTCTTTCTTCCGTTCATTCATTGGACTTGAGGTACGGATTCCCGTCCTTTCAGTATGGACATTCTTTCCTTAATAGGATTTCCCCGTATGCAGCCAACTGTTTTCCCCAGCATTTGTTTTATTGTTTTGAACTGCTTATGTTTAATTAGCATAATCTATAGCCATATACAAGCATGACCAGTTTCACCTAGTTATGGAGGTACCATAACCATAGCATTGGAGGCACCGATGTTATGACTTCCCCACGGCGGAGTGATTGCTCGTGGCGTCCCTTTTCAGTTTGGCCATATTATTATATCAGGTGGGGCGTATGGGTGCATCCTAGTTACATGTTTTATTCAGTTTATCATGGTGAATGTGGTGTGTGCCTTGCACCCTTCACAAGGAGTTGATCCCTCCTACCCAAACCAGTATATTGATTAGAGGCATCCCCTCTAATCAGCATGATGAGGTCACCCCTCCAGGTATTCATGCACGTGACCTTTTCATGACCTATATGGGCTATGGTATATATATGTTAAAACAGTTTTCACAAGATAAACATAAGGCTTTTCAAATTATAAAACCAGTTTTCTTGATACTTAACCAGTTTACTCAGAACTTAGTCTTCCGCTGTTATATGTTACATGCTTATCCTATTCATGCTATATTGTACATCCGTGCACTGAGCATCTTGCTCAGCCGTTACTTTCCTTTCCATGTCCCAAAACGGCAGGTACCCAAGACTCGAGCATTTGGAGGACATGCATAGGATGGAAGCTGCCATAGACTTCTTCTCCTGTTTCCTTCAAATATTTATGCTTGTTTCGTCTTTCATTCAGTTCATTTACTTTGTTTATGTTTTGGGCTTATGTTTGGGAACCGATGTTTGATTCCGGTTTTCCCTATGGTCATGTATGTTTTAATACATATTACCTTGCATGCTTTGATGACACGCCATAATTACGCGTGACATTCCATTTATCAAAATGGGGTGTTACATGTTTTGTTCTGTATCTTGTTGACCAATGCTCTATTTTGAACATAGCAAGCTGTATTAACAGCCTCAGCCCAAAAAGCTATAGGGAAATGAGCATCAGCCAACATAGTCCTGGCTGCTTCAATTAGGGTTCTATTTTTCCTCTCAGCAACCCCATTTTGCTGGGGGGGTTCTGGCAACACTAAACTGCCTAGTAATCCCTTTCCTGGCACAAAAATCATCTAACACTTTATTCCTAAATTCACCACCATTATCACTCCTAAGCATTTTAACTTCATTACCAGTCTTCTTCTCAATCTGAGTGATAAATTCAATTAAAGTGTCAGCTGTATCACTCTTCATAGCTAAAAAGAAAGTCCAAGTAAACCTAGAAAAGTCATATGTGATGACAAAGCATTATGATTTACCATTCAGACTTTCTATATTGGTTGGACCAAATAGGTCCATATGAAGCAAGTGAAGTGGTCTAGTACTAGAGTGCACCTGTTTAGACTTGAATGAGACCTTGTGCTGCTTGCCTTTAAGACATGCAACACAAGAGTGGTCATTGTGGAAAGACTTTTCAGGCAAGCCATCAACCAAGGCAAGTCTCACAAGCCTGTTTATATTCTTAAAGTTTATGTGCCCTAGTCTCCTGTGCCATAGATTACTTTCATCTACTGAAGCTTTAGCATAAAAACATGACATATTGTTATTCATTCTAATCCCATTCAGATTCACATTATATATGTCTTTATGTCTAGGTGTTCTATAGTCAATATATTTCTCATCTGGGATCTTATAATCCTTGCTTAACACCAAGCATTCAGTATTAGTAAACAGAACTTTATTTTTGTTATCACAAACTTGTGATACACTAAAAAGATTGTAGTCAAGTTCCTTTACCAAAAATACGTTTTCAAAACGCAAGTTCTTGGTGAGAAGTGTTCCTTTTCCTGTGATAGTACCATATCCGCCTCCAAAGTAAACCTTATCACCATCCTTGATGGGAGTGAAGTTAGTTAAATAATCTTCCTTCCCTGTCATGTGCCTTGAGCATCCACTGTCCCAATATCCATAATCATTGACCTGTTTTTGAATGCCCTACACATAAAGAAAACAAGTTAGTTTTCTTTGGGAACCCAAGCCTTAGCAGACTTGGATTCATCTGGTTTTTCAACAAGAACAGACTTAGTTCTCATAACAACCCCTTGTTCATCCCTCTTTGGATGAAATACCCAATTAACCCCAATAGGTTTTGTAATGACCTTTGAAATGTAATTAAATATGTTGTAGGTCATTGAAATCTCATTATCATTAGGGTTTTGATCTTTCTTAGGTCTCCATGTCAAACTTTAAGAAGCTTTAGACCCCTTACCCCGTGGTTGCAAATATTTAGGTCTGGTCACGTTTCTGTCAGCGTTGAATTTGGTCTTGTCAATGCTGAAATTACCCTTGTCAGCGTTGAACCTAGGGTTTGCTACAGAAACCCATTGCCTATTAGACCAAGTATTTGTCTTTTGAAATGGTCTTTGTCCATGAGTGTTAGACCCTCTAGTGAAGAATGGGGCAGGTCTAACAACTTGTGGACTTTGCTGCACACAAGGTTTGGGTCTAACAACGTTTGACTTTCTAACAACGTTGACCTTAGAAGCGTTGACACACTTATATGCTAAATGTGAAAAGCTACCACAAGTGTAACAGGCTTTTCTAGACACAACCCTAGGTCTAGAAGAGAAGAAGCCTGTTCCATCATTGCTAACTTGGCTCTTAGGTGACCTAGTATTCCTATACACCTCTGCATACTTAATGCTAGGTTTTCTAACAGTGTTTGAGCCAAGGTCAACAGCCTTACCAGTGATTGGGTTTGTTACCTTAATGGGGGTTGACTCATTAGGACTTTCACATAACAAGCCACCCTTAACAAATCAGGTAGGGTTAGCTTTCCTCCATTCATTCAAGTCAGTCAACTTCTGTTGATACTCTTCAACTGGGGTAATGACTCTTGGTGGAGGAATGAATTCCTCCTCTTGGAGTTCTGGTATACCAGTCCAAGATAGGTCCTTTTGTTGGACACCATAGAAGTCACCAGCTGGTGGTGGAACCACAGAGTAGTCTTTCATCCCAATCCCAGTCATGTCCTTAGGATCCTTTTGTTTATTAACACATTCTCCTAGGGTTTGTGTGGCCCTATAAAATCTCTGAATTTTAAGGCCCACATTATCCTTATTCTTAATGGCCTCATCTAACTTAGCCTGTAATTCACTATTAACCCTTTCCATGATGTTCCTAACATCATTACTAGCATCTAACTCGTGTTTTAAGATATTTATTTTATCCTTTAAATCAAATTCCCTTTTCTTGTATTCAGAAACTGTTTTCTTAGTTTGAGTAAGAGCTAATTGATAGTTAGACAGTTTGCATCTCTCAGTACTCACATCATCTAACAACCTTACCACCTTTTTGTTAAGTTTCTCAGTATTTAACCTACAGCCTTTACTACAAAAAGCATCATCGTATACCTCATTATTAGATGAAGAGAAGGAGTGTGCCATGAGAGCATATTGAACATGCTCTTATTCTTCTATCTCAGCAACCAAAGCTTTATCCTCTTCTACATCTTTAGCCAAATAGCTCCAATCCCATCCCATACCATCAATTTCTTGAACTGCAACCATGGCCTTAGGATCCTGAGCCTTAACAATTTGTCTTGAGGGTTTGCCAGCATCAAATCTTCTAGGAGATCTACATTCCCTCATGAAGTGCCCCATACGATGACAATTGTAGCATTCAACCTTGGATTTATCAAATCCAGCAGTGTCCTTTGCATTGAAGGTCATCTTCTTCTTAAACCTTCTATTCCACCTGTTTGCTCTTATACTAACCAGAGCCATGTTCCACTTAATATCCATCTCTTCAAAGTGCTCATCACTTATCTGCTCAAGGTCCTCATATGTAATTACTGAACCATTGGGCAAAGAAGCAATATAAGCGCATACAGTATCTAGATCCAAACCAGCAGGTTTATCTCTTGGTGAGTCACTTTTGTATGTGTCAACGTCTAAGTATGAGGCGTTGACAGGACATGTTCCAGCGTTGACACATGTTGATCCAGTAACTGGATGCATGTAAGAGTCCTTCTGATCAAATTGGCCCTCACTATGTGAGAAGAAGGCCATGTTACTATTGGTATGCTTACTTCCATGCTCTAAAAGAGTTTCATTCTCCAACAGCCTTAGTTTGTTGTAGATATCATCAAACGTGGAACTTTTGTGAGTGTTATTGGCAAGAATAGATCTTGCCTCAATCTTCCACGCATCACCAAGACTTTTAAGAAATGTAGCATTAATGTCAACATCACCAAGCTGTGTCCCCATGAAGGACAGCTTGCCTGTAATGTCAAGCAGTCTGCTTCTCACACTGCTAAGCCTCTCATTAGGTTGAGCCTTGAAAACAGCATAATCATGCATGAGTTGCTTCTTCTTTTCTTCCCTAGTATCTTTATTGCCACCATATGCAACTTCAAGAGCTGCCCAAAGGTCTTTAGCAGAGTCATAACCTCTGTATTTATGTTGGTTCTCTTGTCCCAAAGAGAGTTTCAGAATATTTAGGGTTTTCATATCAACCCTTCTCTTTGTTATGTCTTCAGCAGACACAGCTCTACCATCACCAGGTTTTTCTTTCTTATCTGCTTTTGGACATCCAACAACAACAGTTCTTGTAGCAATGGCAGCAACAACCTTTTCAGCTCTATTGTATGTGTTTCCATACTCAATGATCTCCCAGAGAGTGTAGTCATAGATCCCCAGATATTGCTCAAAGTTAAATTTCCACAATTCAAAGTTGGTTGCATCAAGCATGGGAATCTTGATGTTTGGAAAAGGTGAGGGGGAAGAGGTTATCTCTGGATTTGACATGATGTTGTTAGGGTTTTGAGAAAATTAGGATTTTGGTGATTTTAGGGTTCTTGTGTTCTTGAAGATCAAAAGTTCCTCAACAAGTTTCTGAATAATCAAAACTTAAGAACTAGGAGGAATCTTACAAACCTTCTCATATTGGTAATAAATAAATCTGATTAAATCTTTGGCCACATCACTTGAATAATCAATTTCCAGCTGTGTGTTCTTCATCTTCTCCAAGACTTCCTTGGACATGATATATTGACCATCTACAAGTAGATACTCAGAAAACTTTGTAGAACTCAAATAATATACTCCAGCAGCTGAATACAATCTCCATTGAAGACCACTGAGGTCATCTTCAAGATCCTTCCAAATAGCAGGATCTTCATCTCTTGGTCCACACATTCTCTTGAATGTTGACCATAGTTTTATTGCATTGACTGAAGTGGGAGCTTCAGTCTCATACTTGGCCTCTAACAACCTCCATAGGTCTACTAAGTCTTCTCTATCACAACTTGCAAACAAAGATATAAGGGTGGTAAAAGTGTGAACCTCTTTTCCATACCTGCCAATCTTCCAAAACCCATATTCATCTTCTTCATAGCTTATAATAGGGTTTCTGGAATCAAGTGGTAACACTTGTACCATGTCTGAAGCTTCTAATCGTGAGAGCTTGAGGCTCTTTCTTATAACAGCTTCACTTGGATTTAATGGATCCATATATTTGGGAAACTCAAGAGGGACTCCCTTTTTCACAGGTCTGGGAACAAACATTGCCTTCTTAAGCTCCATTTCCTCTGCAAGTTCTTCTTTTCTTTCATCAGAAAGAAGTCTTAGAGTGTTTTCTTCCTGCACTCTATCCCAAATGGGATAAGCTCTACACTCCAACTCTTCAAATGTTAAACCAATCAATTTCTTATGAGTCCATCATGTTCGATGACATCTGAGTAGCATGTAGTACAACTCCCTTCTATCCCTTTTCAAATTTGAGAGAACATTGCTTGCTTTGTGTTTTAGAATGACCTTGTAATCCTTTTGTACTCTAAGAAGAATCTCCAAACCCCATATCTGATCTGAAATGGTCAAATGTGGATTCTCCATACACCTATCTTCCCAAGCATGGTACATCTGAACAACTTCTGGCATATCAAAATCAACTTGCAATTTCAACTCAGTCAACTTGTCTTTGGCTAGCTCATCACCATACTCAAGTCTTTCTGGTTGTTCTATGATCATTACACTTGAGTCAGAACTAGCTTCATCACTCCCTTCTTGCTCTTCTGAAGTGACAACAAAAGGTGATTCTCCCACCTTCCTTCTTTCTTGTTCCACAATTTGTGCAGCCAAACTTCTATCAAACTCAATTTGTGCTGCATTCTTTGGAACAACTTCTTCTACCATAATACCCGTACCCTTATCTAATGGATCAACTGTTGGTAAGGTAGATGATAATACCTGTGAAGAAACCTCTTTGATGATGGATGATGACTAGAAAACATCAACCTCATTTGCAGGTCTGTCAACGCCCAATTTTGCTTTGTCAACGCCCTAGATACTCATGTCAGCGTTCACATTCTGCTTGTCAACGCTCAAATTACCTATCTCAGCGCCTTTTGTAATTTCCTCCAACATGGCTGTAAATGACAAATTTAAGTTTGTAGGAGAGACTAGAGACGTATCAAAACCTGTCTGTTTCTTCAAACTTGTTAGGGCCTCAGCAACATCCAAAGATTGACCATCATGAGAGCCCTTATCACTCACATTTAGTTGTTCATCCTCCCCTTTGGAAGATTCCTACATCCCTCTCCTTGTGCTAGCATTCTCCAAGATAACAATCCTTTCCCTCAATTGTTTGAGTTCAAGGCCTTGTGTACTGACAATATGTACCAAGTCTGCATTTTGCTTTTGCAAGCTTATGCAGACAGCCGTCAATTCTATTAGGGTCATTGGTTCCAATCTGCCCTCGTCTAAAATGGGTATTTGACCTCCTAAGTTAGATTCATTGCGCATGGATGAGGTCTTAACTATAGTAGGACTGTCTTGGCCAGCTTCTAAGCCGAACCAATAGTCCCAGCCACATCCATAACACCAACCATACTTGTGGTGGTGGTTCTCTCTACTACATGGCTAGGACCACTAGAGGAGAACACTCCAGTAGTCCTTTGGCGTTTTTGTAACCTATATTATGTTGGGGGAGAAGAGGATGTGGATTGGGTGGATGTGGGTTGGTTAAGGGGTGTTTGGGTCTGTGAAGGATTTGTGTCAACGTTTGAAATAGGCACATCAACGCCAACATTTAATGTGTCAGCGTCGAAGGGTTCTTGGTTAAGTTGCATATGTTGTGGTGAAGGTAAAGGTTCAGGTATTGGGTCAATTTGGGGTTGGGGGTCTGGTTGGGGTTGTGCTGCTTCAATGACAGCAATCATAGCAGGGGTGAGGGGTAGGTCACGATGTGGGGGTGAGTTCATCTTCATAAAAATTGCTTTCTTTTGCACAGGGATCTCATAAAAATCATCATGATCCCTTGTGCAGTAATTTTGCACCTCAAAAACCATTTGTAAAAATCTGGGATAAGCTAAAGTCATTTTGTTCCCTTTATTTTTACACATGCCCTCAAAAATCATTTTTGAATAATTAAACTTTTGCCCAGTAGCAATGCACATAATAGCACTAGCAATAGATCTATTGATCTCATTGTGTGCAGTGCACTTGGGACTCAAACATTGTAAGAGGACATGTATTAGGTACTTCTAGGCCGGGGGAAACTCCTGTTTATGATATTTATTTAAAGTTCCTTCATCAGGAAAAGGATAACCCAAAGCCCTTAGTCCTTGTTCTATTTCATGAATGGGAAGGGTGGTTATACCATCAGCATCATCAAGATGCAAAGCTTGGCGAACCAAAGCTTCAGTAACCACCCATGTTCTCCCATGAACAATAGAAGATAATGTAGTCACTCTATTAATTGTTGAGTAACTAACATTGTTCCAAAACTGTTTAATATGTGTGACAAGAATGAGTGGAGAATGAGAAAGAGCATACCTAATGGGGGATGCATTCAAATACGCCACTATTTGTGTGTATTGGGGAAACAGAGTATCATCAGCTTCAAGATATGCTACCATGTTGTGTTGACTCATGAACCCCAATTCTAAATCACTTGGTTTAAACTTTGGTGCCATTGTTGAAAGTTGTTCGAATGATTGATAAAGATGAAGGTATAGTAGAAAAATATGTTTAGACAAGAATGATAGGTACCCTGTTTAAAATAGGAGCCAAATATATAGGAGAAAAAGTATGCATGTGATTGGTCAAAAATTAGGCAACTATTTTCAAAATACAATCATGAAAATATTGAAAAAGAATAAGTTTATCTCATGCATTAAATGAGAGTTATCTGCTCCCAAAAATACGGCCCAAAAATATGTCAAAAAGTAACAACTGGGTAGGTCCCATTAAGTGTCAACAGTCAGAAATAACCCATCAACGCCCAACGGCTATATTCTTGTCAACGTTTGCCAAAGCCATGTCAGCGTCTAAATTGGTCACAACAATGCTTGGAAAAATACTTGTCAGCGTCCAAAAATAAAAATGTTTAAAAATAAAAAATGACCTTAACAAAGTAATTTATCCTAGAGAAGATAACCAAAAAGTTGATAATTATTAAATGATTGTAGAGGTTTTACTACCCTTTAGGAAAAGAGCGTAAATAGCGGAAAGTATCGACGAGTGATTTAGGAAAACCACAAGTAATGACCCACAATCAAATAAAATGAGAGAAAGATTCGTTTCCCAAGGAGGTATATGTGTTGTGAATTAACTTGTATTTCTTTGAGATTAATTTTGATGAGATGGAATGACGGTTTCGTGAAAATTACACTATGACGTAAAAACGTAAACGTAAAGCCGTAGAAAAACACAAAAATTAAAAATTAAGCTAAAGCCAAAAACAAAATCAAGAAAAGATTAAAAAGGCTAAAACAAGTCTAAAATAATATAAATAAAGTTAAAAATCCAACAAAGATATTTTAAAAGCTTTTATTAATTAAATAATTAATTTTAAATGCTAATTAAAGCCCTAAAATCAATTACAACTAATAAAATATTCCAAAATATGATTTTATTGAAAAATTACTTAACTTATATTATTATGAGACCAAAAAGTATTTTTCTAAAAATTAAAACCTATTAAAACTATTTTTTAAAACCCTAAAAATGATTAAAAATGATTAAAACCTAATTAAACTTAAAGTAATTATAAAAATAAATCTAAAAGCTAGAAAATTACTCTAAAAATGGAAATAGTCCTAATTAATGACAAAGAACCTAGGAAAAATGAAAAAGAAAGAAAAATAAAATTTTGAAATTTTAATAATAAAATATTATTAAAATAATACTAAAAAATAAAAGTTTCTAAAATTTGAAATAAAAAATTTCTAAAAATCCTAAATAATATAATTAAGAGAAAAACACAAATTATAGCTCCTAAACCTTTTTTAATAATTTTATAAAAATCTTTAAAGTTTATAAAAAACCTTAAAATAATATAAAATTAAAAATTAAAGTTTTTGAAACCAAAACTAGTTGTAAACCTCAAAAATATATTTTAAAACCTAAAAACTATTTTTCCTAAAAATAAAAACTATTTTTGGTATTTTTTAATGATTTAATAAAAAACGTCTTTTAAATAAATTCTAGAAAATAAACTAATAAAAGGAAAATTATAAAAAGTAGCTAGAAAAATCTATTAACCAAATAAGGTTCTAGGAAAAATGAAATAAGCAAAAATGAGAAGCAAATAAGCATGGAAATAAGATAAATAAGCCACGGCTTTATTAAATAAGACAAAACAAAAACGTGTTAAGTATGTTACCAATGCAAACTCATCAGTCAAAGTCCCCAGGGCGCATTTGGTTAACACGTTGGGTTGTGAGTGTGGTGATTATGGGTTCGAGTCTGCTAACCCCCTTTTTGCTTGATTTAATTTTTTTTTTATTTTTTTGCTTTGCCAAATCAAACCAGTGAACTTAAGTGACTTGTAAACCAATCCACTTTCACTTTAAACACAATATTAAGCTGGTAATCAAAGATCAAAATGTGACAGACTGGATGTTTTCTGATGAACAAAGGAAGTGCACACTTGTGCACTTCTTGATGCCAAGAGGAGCTTGACAATTGCTTCTTTGATGGTATTTTGGATCAATTGGGGCACCCTTGTGCTCATAGAAGCACAAGGAGTCAGAATACACAAGAACTAAGCACACAATCACCAAATGATCAAGCAATTGCACTCAAAAGCCAATGACAAGTTTCTGTGAACTATGTGCAGGACTGGGGACTGTTTAAGCTATAACTTGCATTCAAGTGATACTTAGAACCCAAAATTTGGCATACAAACTTTCAAACAGATGCACAATCAATTCCAGTTACTCAATAACCCTAACTCTAACAAGATTTCAAGATCAAGCAACCAAAATCATGAAAAAACAGGCAGAATGTGAGCTAGCAGATTTTAAGACTACTTTTTCCTTTAAAACCTATCAAACTAGCTCCAATCTTGTTCCTAAGTAGATTACCAACTTTATAACACCTAACTTAACCAATTTCAATTAACCTAACACTTTTTAAAACACTCAAATCAAATCCTTGCCCTGCTTATACCTATTGCCAAACACCCCTTAAACTTTCTAAAACCAAACTTTAACACACCAAAATGCTACAAATCTATTTCAAACTGTTCCAATTAGCATCCAATATGTATATCAACACAAATGAACACTAATCATGCAATTCAAACACACTTAATCACCAAATCACATAGGATCAAATAATACTTCAATTTTCTGAAATTTCAAGGAGAAAAATGGAAGTACCTTAGGACCCTTACATCCAAGGGTCCTAGTGGATGCTACACCACCTCCCTACCAGCCCGGGCTGGTGCAGAACCAATATCAACACCTTCTTCCTGCTTGAAATCAAAATCAAAGAAAAAGGCAAAATAATATGATAATATATTAATATTCTGTTTTACTTCTTTCTTTCCAAAACACTTTCAAAATCTTTCCAAACCTTCTAAATACGTTTTCTAAAACCCTATATCACCAATAACATTAACCATAAACACCAAATCCTTATAACAAAATCTCCCAAAAATCCTTTGATTTTCAGAAACTTTGAAACAACTTTGAAACTCAAACTTACTTAACAAACAAAGGATGGAACTCAGAATCAATCTCCCTCACAACACACAATCTTTTAAAAACAATAAAAAAGGAATTATACTTGAATTATTCAAAAACCAAACTTTTTATTTCTTTAAAAAGGAATTACAAGTGAGAGAATTGAAACTGGAACAAAGGGATCACCACAGCTTGGGTCTCCTTTTATAGAGCCTATAGAACATCCTAGAAGCATAAAAACATAAACCCTAATACATAGAAAATCCCAAATGTGCCCTTGAACGGTTTTGAGTGCATTTTGTCCTTTCTTGATCTTGGCCGTTCATATTTGCTTTAAGAGTAAGCTAATAACCTTAGCCTTTGATTTGGGACACGTCATGATGCTTGGGGACTAAGGAATGATGTGATTGGTGGATTGGGGAATTGGGGTTTTGGTACACATGCGTGGGATTGGGATTTTTAGGAGTGGGATTAGTTTTGGTGCGTGTGAATCACTCATGTGCAGGTTTAATTGGGTTTTACCCAAGGTTAAGTGAGGGTAAGTTCTGGGTGGTAAGAATGATGAACAGTAAGTTCTTGAATCCGTTTTTAGGGGAAAGTAACTTGTTAGGCGCCTTTTTAGGATTTGAAAGTTTCAGTTGGCAACTTTGGCCCTTGTAACTTGAAACTTTTGGCATATTAAGTTTTCAAGCCCTAAAACCCGTTTTCCTTTGCATTTAAGTTTCCATACTTGACATTTTTGGCACAAATCTTTTCCAAAGTGTTTCAAAGGATGAATTTTGCCATTTTGAATATTTCAAGGGCTGTTTTTGGACATTGTTGATCTTCAAAGGTCTTCATTATGTCTTTCACTTCATGAGGGACCATAATTGGCAATTTTGAATTGTTGAGGGACTATTCTTGCCATTTCTTCAAAGTTGAAGGACCTTTTTGTAATTTTGACAAACTTAAGGGACCAAACTTGTAATTATCAATATACAAGGGTTTTAAGTGTCATTTCTTCATTCATTGAGGATCAATCTTGTTTTGTCTTCAAGTCTTCAAGGGTATTTGATGAAAATTCCATGATTAGGGCCCGGTTCATTGTACGGCTTCGTTTCTCGTGTCCGTTTTTCCTTGTATCTTGTGATCTTTTGTCTTTTTCACGATATCCATACCTAAAATACACAAGTAAACAAACACAAGCATATATATGGTATTTTATGACATTTTAGTGCTTTTAAAGCCCGAAAAGAACGATGAGATCATGTATAAATGCCATCTCATCACTCCCCCATACTAAGCCATTGCCGTGCCCTCACGCAATGCTAGAATAAAGTATCTAAGCATCACCAAAGTTCAATTTTATTAACCTGTATTGAAGAGTAAAAGACTTGCAACATACTACGAGATTGTGTAAAGACATAATGTATGATTTTCATCACCAAAAGGTGACTTTTAGGGTCAAAGAATAGAAACAAGTTAATGTCCCTTAGAGTAAACTTCGTCGTCCTTGATTGTCATACATTCCATGCTAAGTGCAAAAACAAGATCATTGTTGGTACAAGTCACAATGCTAACACTACTCATACGTCCAAATTGTGTAATACTTTTTCTCCCCGCAATCCTAGTTATTATAAAAGGAAATGGGTTACTAGCATTTTTTATCTATTTGTCATGGATCACAAGTGATTCATATTGACTTATTTGAGTAGTTATTAGTCCGAAAGTAAAGTAGCACGATTTGATCAATAGTTAGCCGAAGGACAAAATCTTTTAAAACGGCTTCTCGTGTATCTCCTTAAGTTCATATCTTGGCATAACTCGTTTCACGATTTGAGACCTTTCTCGGACCGATATTTGGCATGTACTTCATACTTCAAATCTTGGGAAGACGTTCTTGAAATTATGGTCTTCTCTTCATATATTTGGAATTTCTTCACTTGACGTTTTTGAGAGATTCTTCATATAGGACCACGACTTCATCATTTTTCTTCAATCTTTACTTTGGATTTTGATATACAACGATCCGCCTCCTTTTCGGACTTGGATATATTTATCCTCATACCTTGTTAGGGTCTTTTTGGATAGACTTTCTCCATTCTTTAAGGGAGTAATAGCTTCTCGTCGTGTGTCTCGATCCTTCATATTGATTTTGGAATAATGATACTTCACATCATCTTTGGATCTTTAGCAAAAATAGAGCTCCTCATGCCTTGTTAGGGCCTTTTTGGATGATCGCCAATCTTCGCGTCCCGCTTCAATAAGTTATGCCTTGGCTATGAACTCTATTCAACCCCGAGCAACTTTTAAACGATCTTGCGCTAGAGGCTAAGTAACTTTTCAAATCGTACGACCTTACTTATTGCAATTATGATTTATTCCTAATGCATTGATCTTATGGGAAGAAAAAGCCACAATTAAAAACATATGAGTTTTTGAAAGAACACTTTTATGTTCTACGTTTAGCATGATCACTTGTCTAACTCTATCATTTCTCGTCCTTCACTATTTAAAGACCTCTAATTAAAGAGACTCGTGAATACTTAGCCATGCAAGTCAAAATTAAGCCAAATTTGGATTAGCTTTCATTAAGACTATATCAATTCAAAGTTTTGGGTTTTCAAGCCACCTATAGGATCTTGCACTTTCTTGGACTTTTTCAAGTTTAGAGAATGCGTTTTAAAGTTCCCTTGATAAGTGACTTTCTAGAATCAATTATAGGAACTTGCGAAAAGTTCTTGTTCTTAACCCGAATGAATTAAGACTTTCGCGTTTTAAAGCTCCCTATATAAAAGTCTAGCAAAACTTGAATTGAGCGGGTTAAGGAATGTAAATGGCTCCAAATGCCCATCAAGTCAAAAATTAACTCTTATTCTACCCATCGGAAAATATACATTCGTGTCTTAAAAACACTTATGAAAACTAAGAAAAATTTTAAAATATGGCCATTTTTAGCCTTATTAGCAAAACAAAACATTGAAAGTTGGAAAACGTGAGGGCGTAGCAAAGCAAGTACCTATTCACCCCCCCATACTAAAAGTAAACATTGTCCTCAATGTTTCGAGTCTAAAGGTGGAGCACCCCCATACTAGAGACGAAGAATCGAATGCTTAGGATCTAGCATGGAAAGGGTGATCAACAATATATCTAAAGCCGTTTATTAATTATGCTAAAAGATAATTGTTAGAACAATAAAGGATATGTCATGGAATCGTGAAAAACTTCTTCAAACGAATGATGGAGGCTCACGTAAACGAACACGAGAGTCTTCAATCGTAGATGATGATGATGATCTAGATAACACAATCACAAACAACCACGAGACAACGAGTTGGGAGGGTACAAGTCCCCTTATTAGTGAACATAAAACATAAAGATAAGCATGGGATCTCCCCCACGAGGCACCTCGTTTTTGATTACCGAGTCATGAGCTCGACTCGATCCCCTCAATGTTAATTATCATTGGGGAAGGTGTCTTGGTCGGGGGCAACCATTGAAGGAATTTCCCCACCAAAGTAGTGCTTAAGCCTATGTCCATTCACCTTGAAATTGGGACCATCATCTTGAGCTAGCTCAATGGTCCCATATGGAAACACTTGTGTAATGGTGAACGGACCCGACCAACGGGATTTCAATTTTCCGGAAAATATCTTAAGACGTGAGTTAAAAAGCAACACTTGATCACCAACGTTAAAAACTCGGTTTTTAATCTTTGAATCATGAAACTTTTTAGTCTTTTCTTTAAAAATTAATGAATTTTCATAAGCATTATCCCTTAATTCATCCAATTCATTCAATTGTATTTTCCGGTGATCTCCCGCGGTCTTCAAGTCAAAATTAGCATGCTTAAGGGCCCAATATGCCTTATGCTCCAATTCAATGGGCAAATGACAATTCTTCCCATAGACTAACTTATAAGGAGTGCAACCGATAGGCGTCTTATAAGCGGTCCTAAAGGCCCATAAAGCGTCATCGAGTTTGTCGGACCATGAAGCACGGTTTTCTCCAATCGACCTTTCTAAAATCCTCTTCAAAGCTCGGTTCGAAACCTCGACTTGCCCACTCGTTTGTGGGTGATAAGCCGTAGAAAGACGATGTGTAACCCCATATTTCTTTAGAACCTTTTCGAATTGGTCATTACAAAAATGGGTTCCACGATCGCTTATAATATCACGAGGGGTTCCGAACCGAGAGAATAGTTGCTTCAAAAACTTCACTACCACACGAGCATCATTAGTAGGCAAAGCCTTAGCTTCCACCCACTTAGAAAGGTAGTCCACCGCGACGAGGATATATTTGTTGCCATGAGACGATGGGAACGGCCCCATAAAGTCTATTCCCCATATGTCGAAAATCTCACACACTTGAATTATATTTTGTGGCATTTCATCACGTTGAGACGATTTTCCTTGACGTTGGCACGAATCACACGACTTTACAAGTGCGTGTGCATCACGATAGATAGAAGGCCAAAAGAAACCGGCATCGAACACTTTCTTAGCCGTGAGATTAGCACCGTGGTGACCACCCGTGGGTCCCTCGTGACAAGCTCTAAGGATATTAGAAGCTTCGGCACCAAACACACAACGTCGAACGAGTTGATCCGCACAAATCCGAAAGAGATAAGGGTCGTCCCAAAAATAGAACTTGACGTCACGAAAGAATTTTCGTTTTTGTTGTGTCGTCATACCCTTGATTATGAAATTGCCCGCATGGTAATTTGCAATGTCAGCAAACCATGGGGTGGTGTCTTTAGAATTCACTACACCGAGAGTCTCGAGAGGAAATGTTTCGGTAATTTCCTTGTTCTCGAAAACATCTTTGTGAGGATCTTCTAGACGAGAGAGATGATCGGCCGCTAGATTCTCGGCTCCTTTTTTGTCAAGCACGGTGACATCAAATTCTTGGAGGAGGAGCATCCAACGAAGCAATCTCGGCTTAGCATCTTGCTTAGCTAAGAGATACTTGATAGCCGAATGGTCGGTATACACGATGCTTTTAGTTAAGACGAGATAAGGTCGGAATTTCTCAAAAGCATAGACCACGGCAAGGAATTCCTTTTCCGTTGTGGTGTACTTTAATTGAGCCTCGGTCATCGTCTTACTAGCATAGTGGATAGGACGGAAATGCTTGTCGTAACGTTGCCCTAAGACGGCCCCTATAGCATAATCACTTGCATCGCACATGATTTCAAAGGGTAATTCCCAATTAGGAGCAACAAGAATGGGAGCTTCGGTAAGTTTCCTTTTTAGAGTCTCGAAAGCCTTAACACAATCCTCATTAAAGTTAAAAGGAGCATCCTTCTCGAGAAGGTGTGTCATAGGACGAGAAATCTTCGAAAAGTCCTTGATGAAACGACGATAAAAGCCCGCGTGGCCTAGGAAACTACGAACTCCCTTAACGGTTTTGGGATGAGGTAACTTGGCGATGACGTCTACCTTAGCTTTATCGACCTCAATCCCTGCCTTCGACACCTTATGTCCTAAGACGATTCCTTGTTTACACATGAAATGACATTTCTCCCAATTAAGCACAAGATTGGTTTCTTCACAACGTTTTAACATTTGTTCGAGATTAGATAAACATGACGTGAACGAATTACCAAACACCGAGAAGTCATCCATAAACACTTCCATCGACTTCTCGATCATGTCGTGAAAAATTGCCATCATACACCGTTGAAACGTACCGGGTGCATTACAAAGTCCGAAAGGCATCCTACGATAAGCGAACGTTCCATAAGGACACGTAAACGTAGTCTTCTCTTGATCACGAGGGTCGATAGGGATTTGAAAGTAACCGGAAAAACCATCTAAAAAGCAATAGAATTCATTTCCCGCAAGTCGCTCCAACATTTGATCCATGAAGGGCAAAGGAAAGTGGTCTTTACGAGTGGCGTCATTTAACTTTCGGTAGTCAATACACACCCTCCAACCGGTCACAACACGAGTGGGAATTAACTCGTTGTTTTCATTAGGCACAACGGTCATTCCTCCCTTTTTAGGGACACAATGGATTGGGCTCACCCATGGGCTATCGGATATAGGATAAATCATTCCCGCGTCAAGGAGTTTAAGGACCTCCTTTTTAATGACATCGTGAATTTTGGGATTTACCCTTCTTTGACTTTGAATTGCGGGTTTGTAGTCCTCCTCCATTAAAATTTTGTGAGTACAAAATTTTGGGTCAATACCCTTAATGTCGGATATTTTCCACGCAATTGCCCCTTTGTGAGCCTTAAGAACTTTCAAGAGCTCGGTTTTTTCATCATTAGCAAGATCTTTTGCAATAATAACCGGCAACTTGTCATCACCTTCCAAGAATGCATATTCAAGGTGAGAGGGAAGGTCTTTCAATTCAAGGATAGGCGGTTCCTTGATTGAAGATTTTGGTTCAACACTCATAACTTCCATCGGCGGAAGAAATGGTGGAATAGAAGTATTATCACTAATCAACACCTCATCTTCATTGTCGATTTCATTTGAAGTGAAATCGCCTCCTTGGAATGGAGTGAGATTTGGTGTGGAATTAGCAAGAATCGGATCCAAAATAGTGGGATTGCCACTTGACGAGCTATCGGAAAAACCTAACACTTCTTGTGAAAACTCATCACAAACCACATCAACGATGTCAATGTGATTGATGGTAGCGATTGCATAAACATGAGAAGGTTTCGAGTTTTGAGTAGCGTTTATAACAAGTTCCTCTTCGTTGAATCTCAAAGTGATAGTTCTTGCATGAACATCGATAAGCGATCTCGAAGTGTCTAAAAATGAACGACCTAAAATTAGAGGAACTTGAGGATCCGCGGGGATGTCGACTACTATAAAATCAACGGGATAGTAGAACTTCCCCACTTTAACGAAAACATCTTCGGCTATCCCACATGCCATAATCGTAGAATGATCGGCCATCTCGATGGACATGTTCGAAGGAATAAGAGCCGGAAGCGAAAGCGATTTCCAAATGGAAAATGGCATCAAATTAATGCTCGCACCAAGATCGGCCAAGGCGAGGCATTCTTTCATTTCTTGTATGTCACAAGGAATGAGAAACTTTCCGGGATCACCAACTTTTTCCGGTATGCGGTTAAGATAAACCGAAGAACAATTAGCAAGCTTTGAAAGCTTTTCCTTATCGCTCATCATACTTTTAAAAGTGGAAGCGAAACGAGGCATATATAACAACGCGTCGGCTAAACTCACATCAAAATGAACTTGTTGAAACATCTTAATAAAAAGCTCGATTTGTTGTTTGTTACGTTCTTGCATTTTCTCTTTGTTTCGTCTCGAAGGGTAGGGTAAAGGTGGTGTGGGTAGGTCATTAGGCAACGGCCTTGGAATCTCGGGTTCCACAATTGGTATTGGTGTAACCGTAGGTGTGGTTTGAGCGGTACTTCGTGGGATTGTAATGTGCTCCTTTTCGACCATCACCTCGGGTTCTTTCTCGATTTCCTTCTCCGTAGAAGTACTTGGACGAGAGATTGGTTCCTTGAAAGTTTTACCACTTCGTGTAGTAATAACCTTCATTTCTCCCTTCGGGTTTGCAATGGTATCACTAGGAAGACCACCCGAAGAAGAGGGCTTACACATGATTGCTTCGAACATCTTAGCCATTCGGTCCTCAAATTTTGATTGCCTAGCATCCGCTTTCAATAACTCTTGCTTAATCTCATGTTGTCCTAATTCCATCTTTTGTTGGTTTTGTTGAAGACGTTGGACATTTCCTTCCATTTTATTAGCATGAGTTTTAAGTTCATTAGCAAGTTCATTTTTAAGCTCGTTTTTCAACTCGGACCTTAAGCTAATCATCTCACGTTGCATATTATCAAATTTAGCATCATTTGCTTTAGCATAATCTAAAAATTCTCCTTGCAAATTTTTCGTGTGAGCATTTTGAAAACCTTGTGTAGTGTTTTGAAAATCACGGTTTTGGTTTTGATTAGAGATTTGTCCATTCCCACTTTGATAATTCCCTTTGTTGTAATTGCGTGTGTTGCCTTGGTAATTACCTTGGTTGTTGTTTCGATAATTATTAGCATTTTGATTTGGTGGAGCTTGATTTTGGCGGGAACCTTGGCCGTTTTGGTTGTAAGTTCCCGTTGCTACATAAGCACTCGAAGTGTTACCATCCGCGGTAATGCACTCGGATAAATCATGAGCTCCTCCACACGATAAACAACTCTTAGCAACCGCTTTAACCGAAGCGGAATTGGAAGCTTCTTGAGCCTTCCAATGGGACATTAGATTAGCAAATCTATCAAAAAACCGATTTTCCTCATTAGCTTCATCATGTAAGGCGTTAATGCTACGAGACGATTGTGACGAAGATGATGAACCCATATTGGCAACACTCGGTGTGTTTCGAGGGCTATAAACCTTAGATCGATTTTCAATGATTTGTAAAGCCTCATTTGTCGTCTTGCACAAAAAATTACCACCCGCGGCGGCATTCAAATAATCTCGTTCATGATCATTAAGCCCATTATAAAAAGTATCAATTTGATGCAATTCCGAAAAATCATGGTGAGGACATTCATGTAACATCTCTTTAAATCGTTCCCATGCCATTGAAAAACTTTCATTGTTACGTTGCACAAATCGTGAAATCTCATTTTTTAAGTGTGTTGTTTTCGATGGTGGAAAAAACTTGTTCACAAACTTAGAAACGAGATCGGCCCATGTCAAAATCGAATTTGGCGGTTCTTTCTCGAGCCAAATTTTTGCGGGTCCATCCAACGAGTATGGAAACAACATCATCTTAATGGCGTCATGCGGAACATCCTTGAATTTGCTAGTAGCGGTGAGACGGTTGAAATTCCTAATGTGGTAATGCGGGTTGTCTTTCTCGTGACCTCGAAACTTGTTTGCTTGCAACATAGACATTAAACCCGTCTTAATCTCGAAATTCTCCGCAAGGATGGCGGGAATAACAATGGCCTCTCCAAAACCCTCGGTGGGTGCTTGTAGCAACTCCATCATAGTACGATTAGCCATGACGACTTCTTGTTCTATAATAGGTTCCACAATTGGAGGTTCTTCAACAATCAACGATTCTTGATTTGCTTGCTTTTGAAGACGTTTACGAGCTCGTTTAGCTTGATTACGAGTGATCATAAACTTCACGAAGAATGGGAGGTGAGCAAAGAAGATTCTTTTTGGTTGTTTTGTGGATTTTCAATTTTTTATGTTTTTGATGATATTTAATTTTTTGGATTTTGGTGTATCTTCGTAGACAACAATCTACAAAATCTCTCCTCGAATCAAACTCTTGATTAAAGAAGCCTCAAAGGAATGAAAACGATCACGTGGAGTGAACGTCTTCGAATGACTTTAGAACTTTGGTGAAAACCAAATTGTTCACGAGGGTTTAATCACAAAGAAAACCAAGCAAATATAGTATACGTATTAATACTTTGGGCGGCAAAACCCTCGATTAGCCTTCAATCTCAAAATACTCACAAGCAAGCGGGGAAACGAGGCGGCGCGAAGCACTTAAGAGCCTTTTTCCTTAGGGTATATTTTATAATACCCGCCTTATACCCACCTTATAGTTTGTATCTTTCAAAATCGAGCTTCACGAAAGTATTTATCTATTTTTGCCTTTTCTTTTTGTTTGAGATTCGAATACAATAATTAGGAGATCAAATCCCAATTAAGGTTGTGTTTTCACACTTTTGGAGATATTGTATATTGATTGTGATACTTAATACAATATATTAATAATATTCACAAAGAAAAACCAAGAAAACCGATAATACGTGTTAAGGGAGTTCCACTTAACACAAATACTTATTATGGATAATATCAAAAACAAAATTTTCCAAATTAAAGCACAACACACCTCCCCGGCAGCGGCGCCAAAAATGATTGTAGAGGTTTTACTACCCTTTAGGAAAAGAGCGTAAATAGCGGAAAGTATCGACGAGTGATTTAGGAAAACCACAAGTAATGACCCACAATCAAATAAAATGAGAGAAAGATTCGTTTCCCAAGGAGGTATATGTGTTGTGAATTAACTTGTATTTCTTTGAGATTAATTTTGATGAGATGGAATGACGGTTTCGTGAAAATTACACTATGACGTAAAAACGTAAACGTAAAGCCGTAGAAAAACACAAAAATTAAAAATTAAGCTAAAGCCAAAAACAAAATCAAGAAAAGATTAAAAAGGCTAAAACAAGTCTAAAATAATATAAATAAAGTTAAAAATCCAACAAAGATATTTTAAAAGCTTTTATTACTTAAATAATTAATTTTAAATGCTAATTAAAGCCCTAAAATCAATTACAACTAATAAAATATTCCAAAATATGATTTTATTGAAAAATTACTTAACTTATATTATTATGAGACCAAAAAGTATTTTTCTAAAAATTAAAACCTATTAAAACTATTTTTTAAAACCCTAAAAATGATTAAAAATGATTAAAACCTAATTAAACTTAAAGTAATTATAAAAATAAATCTAAAAGCTAGAAAATTACTCTAAAAATGGAAATAGTCCTAATTAATGACAAAGAACCTAGGAAAAATGAAAAAGAAAGAAAAATAAAATTTTGAAATTTTAATAATAAAATATTATTAAAATAATACTAAAAAATAAAAGTTTCTAAAATTTGAAATAAAAAATTTCTAAAAATCCTAAATAATATAATTAAGAGAAAAACACAAATTATAGCTCCTAAACCTTTTTTAATAATTTTATAAAAATCTTTAAAGTTTATAAAAAACCTTAAAATAATATAAAATTAAAAATTAAAGTTTTTGAAACCAAAACTAGTTGTAAACCTCAAAAATATATTTTAAAACCTAAAAACTATTTTTCCTAAAAATAAAAACTATTTTTGGTATTTTTTAATGATTTAATAAAAAACGTCTTTTAAATAAATTCTAGAAAATAAACTAATAAAAGGAAAATTATAAAAAGTAGCTAGAAAAATCTATTAACTTAATAAGGTTCTAGGAAAAATGAAATAAGCAAAAATGAGAAGCAAATAAGCATGGAAATAAGATAAATAAGCCACGGCTTTATTAAATAAGACAAAACAAAAACGTGTTAAGTATGTTACCAATGCAAACTCATCAGTCAAAGTCCCCAGGGCGCATTTGGTTAACACGTTGGGTTGTGAGTGTGGTGATTATGGGTTCGAGTCTGCTAACCCCCTTTTTGCTTGATTTAATTTTTTTTTTATTTTTTTGCTTTGCCAAATCAAACCAGTGAACTTAAGTGACTTGTAAACCAATCCACTTTCACTTTAAACACAATATTAAGCTGGTAATCAAAGATCAAAATGTGACAGACTGGATGTTTTCTGATGAACAAAGGAAGTGCACACTTGTGCACTTCTTGATGCCAAGAGGAGCTTGACAATTGCTTCTTTGATGGTATTTTGGATCAATTGGGGCACCCTTGTGCTCATAGAAGCACAAGGAGTCAGAATACACAAGAACTAAGCACACAATCACCAAATGATCAAGCAATTGCACTCAAAAGCCAATGACAAGTTTCTGTGAACTATGTGCAGGACTGGGGACTGTTTAAGCTATAACTTGCATTCAAGTGATACTTAGAACCCAAAATTTGGCATACAAACTTTCAAACAGATGCACAATCAATTCCAGTTACTCAATAACCCTAACTCTAACAAGATTTCAAGATCAAGCAACCAAAATCATGAAAAAACAGGCAGAATGTGAGCTAGCAGATTTTAAGACTACTTTTTCCTTTAAAACCTATCAAACTAGCTCCAATCTTGTTCCTAAGTAGATTACCAACTTTATAACACCGAACTTAACCAATTTCAATTAACCTAACACTTTTTAAAACACTCAAATCAAATCCTTGCCCTGCTTATACCTATTGCCAAACACCCCTTAAACTTTCTAAAACCAAACTTTAACACACCAAAATGCTACAAATCTATTTCAAACTGTTCCAATTAGCATCCAATATGTATATCAACACAAATGAACACTAATCATGCAATTCAAACACACTTAATCACCAAATCACATAGGATCAAATAATACTTCAATTTTCTGAAATTTCAAGGAGAAAAATGGAAGTACCTTAGGACCCTTACATCCAAGGGTCCTAGTGGATGCTACACCACCTCCCTACCAGCCCGGGCTGGTGCAGAACCAATATCAACACCTTCTTCCTGCTTGAAATCAAAATCAAAGAAAAAGGCAAAATAATATGATAATATATTAATATTCTGTTTTACTTCTTTCTTTCCAAAACACTTTCAAAATCTTTCCAAACCTTCTAAATACGTTTTCTAAAACCCTATATCACCAATAACATTAACCATAAACACCAAATCCTTATAACAAAATCTCCCAAAAATCCTTTGATTTTCAGAAACTTTGAAACAACTTTGAAACTCAAACTTACTTAACAAACAAAGGATGGAACTCAGAATCAATCTCCCTCACAACACACAATCTTTTAAAAACAATAAAAAAGGAATTATACTTGAATTATTCAAAAACCAAACTTTTTATTTCTTTAAAAAGGAATTACAAGTGAGAGAATTGAAACTGGAACAAAGGGATCACCACAGCTTGGGTCTCCTTTTATAGAGCCTATAGAACATCCTAGAAGCATAAAAACATAAACCCTAATACATAGAAAATCCCAAATGTGCCCTTGAACGGTTTTGAGTGCATTTTGTCCTTTCTTGATCTTGGCCGTTCATATTTGCTTTAAGAGTAAGCTAATAACCTTAGCCTTTGATTTGGGACACGTCATGATGCTTGGGGACTAAGGAATGATGTGATTGGTGGATTGGGGAATTGGGGTTTTGGTACACATGCGTGGGATTGGGATTTTTAGGAGTGGGATTAGTTTTGGTGCGTGTGAATCACTCATGTGCAGGTTTAATTGGGTTTTACCCAAGGTTAAGTGAGGGTAAGTTCTGGGTGGTAAGAATGATGAACAGTAAGTTCTTGAATCCGTTTTTAGGGGAAAGTAACTTGTTAGGCGCCTTTTTAGGATTTGAAAGTTTCAGTTGGCAACTTTGGCCCTTGTAACTTGAAACTTTTGGCATATTAAGTTTTCAAGCCCTAAAACCCGTTTTCCTTTGCATTTAAGTTTCCATACTTGACATTTTTGGCACAAATCTTTTCCAAAGTGTTTCAAAGGATGAATTTTGCCATTTTGAATATTTCAAGGGCTGTTTTTGGACATTGTTGATCTTCAAAGGTCTTCATTATGTCTTTCACTTCATGAGGGACCATAATTGGCAATTTTGAATTGTTGAGGGACTATTCTTGCCATTTCTTCAAAGTTGAAGGACCTTTTTGTAATTTTGACAAACTTAAGGGACCAAACTTGTAATTATCAATATACAAGGGTTTTAAGTGTCATTTCTTCATTCATTGAGGATCAATCTTGTTTTGTCTTCAAGTCTTCAAGGGTATTTGATGAAAATTCCATGATTAGGGCCCGGTTCATTGTACGGCTTCGTTTCTCGTGTCCGTTTTTCCTTGTATCTTGTGATCTTTTGTCTTTTTCACGATATCCATACCTAAAATACACAAGTAAACAAACACAAGCATATATATGGTATTTTATGACATTTTAGTGCTTTTAAAGCCCGAAAAGAACGATGAGATCATGTATAAATGCCATCTCATCAGGCGGCAAGCATTGTCCAGTTATGCACACTTGCTTTATGTAAGATAGATATAACAGTCCTCTAGTGTCCCATTCTAACCAAAATTCTTAACAACTAAAGGCTTGTTTGTTTGATTTTTTTATTAAGTCATGTAAAATTAAAGTGACTGTCTAGAAATATGATGTCTGATTATAGATAAATGTATAAGTGTTTGTTTTAAGTGATGAATAAAATGTCGGAATTTGAGAAAATTACTATTTTACCCTAAAAAGAAGTTACATTAAAATTACAAGTGAGGAGTTAAGGGGTAAATATGTAAATTTAAGAAATAAGTCATTGACTTATTGTAGAGACCCTCCTCCACCTAGCTTTTTCTAGAAAGACATGTGTTAGTTTTAAGTCCAAAACAAACAGAGTGCAACTGACTTAATTTACTCACCGATTTTTCAATTAAGACCTATTAAGTTTTTATCAAACACTACCTAAGTTACCTTATAAAATTCCTTGTTACTCCCAGGTAAAAACCATGATAAAATCATTCCCAAGTCTCCCAACAGACCACAACCAATTCTAGGCCAAAAATGTCTTGGCAGCATGCATAGTATATCAACTTTGCATGCTACAGTGCCTCATGATTTAGTAAAACTAACTCATACTCACCTGTGGACACAATCTAGAATTGTGATAAGAGTATCATATGGATACCCAAAAATCCTAAAGGTTCCTAAAACCTCCCCTTAAACTGTGATACATATGTTGCTAAAAATATGCATGAACATAAAAAATTTATGTCAAGATAGGAATTAAAAATTCCAACCATCATCCATAAATAAAAACATGTCCAAATGCTTCTCCAATGATCCATAAGCAACTCTGTATCCAATGGTATAATGCTAACACCACCTGCACATTTAGATTGAAAACCACAAAACTAACATTGTTGCTGACAACGCCCCGATAACACTTGACAGCGTTAAGAAAAGCTTTGTCAGCGTTAGACAAATATATTGCTGACCACGTTACAATAACACTTATCAGCGTTAAAGCAACCTTTGTCAGTGTTAGAAAAATATAGTGGAAAATCTAAATTCTCAAAAAGACCAATAACAATGCATTATCCTGTACATACTTTTACAAAAAGACTCCAAAACACATATTATGTGAGACTGATCATTCCAATACTTGTTACCAAGTATTGAAACCTTCCAGCATCAAAAGGTTTAGTTAGTAAATCTGACACATTTTCTTCTATGTCAACCCTATCTGGTTGTATTAAACCTTTTTCAAAACAATCTCTTATAAAATGGTGTCTAATTTCTATGTGTTTAATTTTAGAATGATGTACATGATTCTTAATAATGCATAAGGTGCTGTTATTGTCAACAAATATCTTGGTATGCATGAAATTATACCCATAATCCAACAGCTGGTTCTGAACCCACAAACCTTGTCCACAACAAGCAGTTGCAGCCACATACTCTGTCTCAGTTGTAGAATTAGTCACCACTGTTTGTTTCTTTCATTGCCAAGATATCAACCTGCTCCCAAGAAACTGACATCCACTAGTTGTGGATTTTCTATCAAACTTATCACCTCCATAGTCACTGTCTGAATATGCAATAAGCTCCAAAGGTGAATCTTTTGGGTACCACAAGCCAAGACTAGGATAACATCTTAGGTACCTAAAGGTTCTCTTGACAGCATAAAGGTGACATTCTTTGGGAGTCACTTGATGGCGTGCACAAGCACACACAGCAAACATGATGTCAGGTCTGGAGGCTGTGAGATACATCAATGATCCAATCA
The DNA here is from genome assembly GCA_025667525.1 of Glebionis coronaria. Lineage (NCBI taxonomy): Eukaryota > Viridiplantae > Streptophyta > Magnoliopsida > Asterales > Asteraceae > Glebionis > Glebionis coronaria. The sequence continues at coordinate 436,630,834 of CM046877.1, forward strand.
TTGATCTATAGTGCCTGACATCCACATCTTTCCCATCTCCAATCTTTCCCCAAGGGTGTTCTCTATCCATAGGCGTAGTAGCCCTCTTTTCATGTGGAGAAAAGCCAAGCTTCTTCAAGATCTCTGCCACATATTTATCCTGGTAGATGAAGATACCATCTTCTTTCTGCTAAACTTGTAACCCGAGAAAGAAGTTCATCTCCCCCATTGCACTCATCTTGAATTTGTCTGTCATGAGCTTGGAGAAATCCTCACTCATCTTTGGATTAGTGGATCCAAAAATGATATCATCAACATAGATCTGAACAAGTAGAACATCCTTACCTTTCTTCTTTGTAAACAGTGTCTGATCTATGGTGCCCCTCTTGAATCCATTGTCCACCAAATAAGTGGATAATGTGCCATGCCATGCTCTTGGGGCTTGATGAAGTCCATACATAGCCTTCTTGACTCTATACACCTTGTCTGGATTCTCTGGATCCTCAAAAGCAGGAGGCTGCATCATATATACCTCCTCAACAATTGTTCCATAAAGGAAGGCACTCTTGACATCCATTTGATAGACAGTGAAGCCCATACAGGATGCATAGGCTAGAAAGATCCTTATAGCTTCAATCCTTACTACTGGTGCAAAGACCTCCTCATAGTCTATCCCTTCCTCTTGTGTATATCCCTGAGCCACTAATCTTGCCTTGTTTCTGACCACAATACCTCTTTCATCTCTCTTGTTTCTTATAACCCATCTTGTCCCTATAGGTCTGACATATCTGGGACAATCAACCAGCTCCTAAACATCCTGAATTGCAAATTGGTGAAGCTCATCCTGCATTGCTTCCATCCAACTTGGTTCTTTGAGAGCATCAAATATCTTATTGGGTTCCTGTTGTGACAGGAAACAGGCAAACAAACATGCTTGCACAAGAGGGGTATCAACCTTCTTGTGAATATTGGCAATAAATCCACCAAGACCTTGATGAGATCTTCTAGTCTGAACAGGAGTAATAACATCACCAATGATTTAAGAAGTAGGGTGATTCTTCATAGTAGAAGTTAGAACTCCTCCTTCAAAAAGTCTGGTGTCTTCAATCTCATTATCCATGTTGCCAATATCTTCTTCTTCAGACTCTCTTTCATCAATATGAGGATGAACCTCTTCATATAAATTAGAAGGTTCACCCTGGTCAAAAGTAGAAGAGAAAAGATGCACAAAAGTGTTGTCAACGCCTGAACCTTGGTTGTCAGTGTTTGGGCTAACAACGCTTGAAATGTTGTTGTCAACGTTTGAGCCATCAACGTCTGAATTTGTCCTGTCAGCGCTAGATTTGCCTTTGTCAGCGCCTGAAGGACCATGCATCTTGTTATCTGGTGGTACTTGGGGACCACCATTATCTTTTCCAGCAGCAGCAGCAGCAAAAGCATCTGTCCATATGGGATTTGTGACATACTCTAGTATAGGAGATGACTTTTCTATTTGTGATCCAACCTCTTCAACAACCTGTGTACCTGAAACATCAACAACTTGTTCTTCCATAACATTTGAAGGTACCTTCACAATGTCTGGATTAGTGACAGGCATATAATTTAAAGTCCTAGATAAAGGTTCCAAGTCAAACAACTAATTTGGACCACTTTCAGGATCACTAGGTTTACTCTCTAAAAACCTAACATGCACTCTCTCAATAATTCGTTTTTCTTTCTTAAGGTAAACCCTATATCCCTTGCTCTGCACTGAATACCTGAAAGTCCCTAATAAATGCAAGAAACCCTAATCTTAGCTTAATCAACACAAGGTATTACTTTTCAAACGTAATCTTATTATTGTATAATAAAGAATTACATGTGTTATGGATAACACAGTTTGATGACAATGTGTTGTGCACACTTTGAACAACAATAAACCCTAACTTATGAATACAGTCGTAGCTGTTTGATTCACTAAGTTATATGCAATAATGTTCTTAATATCTCAAAGTGTTAAACATTAATGCATGGATACACATCCTATTTATAGTGTTACGAGTTTGACCTAAACAGTACTTGATGGTGACTACACAAGCTTTTACAAGTTCCCACATCAGTCACATGATGTCCTTCTATTCTTGGTAGTCTTCCATTATGCTTTAAGGAAACAGTTGTCAAAACAGTTTCCTTTTTCTTCATAGTCTCGAACACACAAATGGCATGTCCAAAGTGTGCTGAGAGTTATCAGGGTATTGCCACCCCTGTTAACTCTCAACCCCTCAGAGTCCCTGATACATCTTGGCTGTTATCCATCACAGCCAATGAGTATGTCTTTAGGTAATTCTTCGACTTCCCTGACAATGTCTCTGACATGGACTCCTCTGAGGTTGCTCACAGAGACTTGGATCTCTTTGAGTCTTGCGAAACTTGCCGGCCTCCTAGGCACAGGCAAGGGACTATCTAACAGCCTAATTATGTTTAAATCAATGATCAGGGAATCTAATAAGTTTAGATTCACAACAATCTCCCCCTATTTAAACATAAATAATGCTAGATCTAACTAAGTTAAGGTAAGTGAGTTTAACAGCTTCTTCTTACACATAACAGATCTAAACAAACATACCTCATGATTTTATTAGAACTTTAAAGAAAATAACAAGTGCATTACATAAGCAAAATAAAAGATGAAGGTAAAAAGGGCTGTGAACATCTTTAATAGTCATCATTTTTAATTCTTTCTTCAGCTTCAGCCAAGTCCAATCTGTTATCAATTTCATCCTGCAAAGTCTTTGCAAACTTCTTAGAATACTCTGTGTTGATCTTGAGAGACTTCTTGTGACAGAGTAGCTGAATAGTTGAAGCTAAGCACAGCTCATCTTCCCTTTGAAAAGCATACTGGCAAGCCCTGTTCATGAATGTCATTCCTCTTTCAGGCTCTGTGTATGTCTGACCATCAACAGGGCTAACAATACCATTGGGGAGGATCAAATACCTGTGCATGCCATCCACTTGAACATCTTCAGTAACAAAAGTTTCATTAACAATTTGTGAAATCCTTCTCCTTTTGGTGCCAGTCTTTGGGGGTTCTTGTTCAAAAAGTTGTGGTGGGGGATCAATCTTAAGTTTGCCAGCTGTTTCCTTGATCCAGTTAAACTTGGCCTTAAGAGTCTTAAGCAGAAGAAAATTAGCCTGTCCAGTCTTTTTGGCAGCTAAGGCTTCAAGTTTGAACCATTCTGATAACCCAAGTGTCTTTAACCTGAAGTTGTCAAACACATCCATATTTCCCTGTTGGTTTTCCCTCCATAAGATCATCTGTGGGGTGTTTGTGGATTTACGAATGGTGTATTTAAACTTGGTTATCTTGCCTGAAGCATATCTGTTGTTCACGCAGGCATCATAGTCAGCTTTGTCTTTCCTTAAAGCCTCAGCGCGTTTTGCTTCCATTTCCCTCAACCTTTGTTTTTGTTTTTCCCTTTCAGGTGGTGTCATCTTCCTCAAAGTAGCTTCATTCATATCTTTGGCTGTCTTGAGTTCATTTAATCTTTTGAATTCTTCAGCCTGTTGCTCTATTTCTTCAGGGGTTAAAGGAATCTCATCGGAAGGTGTAAAGGTTGAGAATTGGGAAAGGTCTGTGGTGGATCCTCCTGTCTCTAGCATCGCAGCTATCTTCTTAAGTTTGGTATCTGTGTCAACCAAAACTATCTCCTTTCCTTTCTTCGAGACAGAGGACTCCACACTTATGTTTTTCAAAACATCAGCTCTTTTGATAAATGCTGTCTGAGCCTGAGTTTGAATAGCTTTGGGGAGAGAGCTAACATTGAATTTTAATTTCTTGGCAGCTGGTTCATCATCATCCTCAGGCTTGTTGGTGTTAACCAAAACCAGAGACTTTGATGAGTCAGCTCCATCTTGAGTTTGTTGCTCCCCCTGAGTATTATCCTCATCATCAGGTATTACAATAGGTGTGATGACTTGGAGAGGAACAGGTGTGATGGTGGGGTTAGCTGATGATGAGCCTTGTTCAGCAGATGCAAGGTTGAGTGTTGTATTTTTCTCCCCCTCACGTTTATCCTGACTTCGCAGATGTTTGGATGAACGGGCTTGAAAACGTCTTGCAATCTGTTCCACAGAGGCAGCCATAGCACGTTGTCTTTTTCTGGAAGCCCTGGCAATCTTCAGCAGGAGGTTGGCATTTGCATTAGTATTTGCCTGAACACGACTAACAATAAAATTTGCATGTCGGTATTGCATGTTGCGAACCGCATCAAATTGCCTGTGCACGGTTAGCTCATGTTCATGAAACATGGCAGGGACTGCTGAGTCAATGGCATCTTTTATTCTTGTGGAAAGGTGACTGAGTCCTTGGGCTACACCTCTTCTTGCACCATCCTGAATAGGCTCAGTAACCGCCTCAGTCACAGCCTTTTTTATGATGCCTGGAAATGTCACAGTGAAGTTGTGCATTTCAGACTTGATCACATCCAGTTTTCTTGATAAACGCTCAATATCTAATTGATGATGGACAGGCTAAAGATTCTTGATATTGAGGCTTTGCTGAGCATAGTCATCCCCCCTTGGTAATAAATCAAAGTTGGTCTGGGCAGGATGATCAAACAAGAGAAATTTTTCTGTTGGATCATAAGTTCGTCTTTGGAATACTGTTGTTGTTGAGGTAGCAGAGTTTGGGGTATCAACAGCATCCTTGGGAGGAGAAGTCTTATCACCAGTTGGTGTAGACACAGCTATTTCTTTAGGAGGAGAGACAGACAGCTGGTCTTCCTCATCTTCTTCATCCTCTTCATCGAACATCCCTTCAGGGAATTCATCCTCAGGTATGGACTCAATATCAGAGACATAATCTTCCAATGATAGCATTTCTTCATCAGCATTTAACAAAGGCTCTTCATCATTGGGTTTGTCTTGAGTCATTGTATCAGCCTCCTTTTCTTGTAGTACCTGAGACTCGATGACTGGCTGTACAATTTCAGCCTGCAAATTTGTGGTAATTAGTAACAGGGAAAAATATAAGGGGAATGGTCGCCATTTCGCTGTCCCAGAGAGGCTGAGGGTGATTACTCAGCCACTCCAAAGGATAAATCCTTGGGATTCTTTTAAGTGTGAAAAAAATAAGGTTAATGATCGCCATTCGCTGCCCCTAGGAAAGCTGAGTGTGATTATTCAGCCCCCCGAAAAGGTTAAAACCTTTGGGACTCTTTTGATTGTGAGACATATGTTGTTTATGGATCGCCAGTCGCTGCCCCTACGAAAGCTGAGTGTGATTATTCAGCCCCCCCAAAAGGTTAAAACCTTTGGGACTCTTTTAAGAGTGAAACATATGTGGTTAAAGGTCGCCTGTTACGCTGCCCCTAGGAAAGCTGAGGGTGATGATTCAGCTCCCCCTGAAAGGATAAATCCTTTGGGACTCTTTTAAGGAGGGAACCAAGAGGCTGTGTGAAGTACAGCTGATCAAGGTTGAGACATTAGTGTATTCAGGTTGTTGTTAGCCTGAATACTGTCTAGAGGGTTCAGGGTCATCTGGGTGCGTTATAAACACAAATGAATCATTCCCTGGTGCAAAGACAGGGTGTACAGAAGTCATAGGATTCTAAGTGTATTGACAGACTTCTATGGGTCGAGGATTACCCTAACTTCACCACTCTCTCCTACAGACAAATGAGAGTGGCTGCTTGTGAACCTCTAAAAATTTACACTGATTACCTGTGAGATATCAGCTTGATCAGGCTGGTTTCCTTTCATCTCAGCTGACTTTGAGACACTAGACTCCTGTTGTTTGTCAGCCAATGAATCTGAATCCACATGAGTATCTGGACCAGAGGAGGTGTCAGTGTTCTTTCCCTTGGCCTTAGAAACAGCTTTGGAGTGGGAAGAAGAGGGGATTTTCTTCTTCTTAGGCTGTTGGCCAGATGAAGCCTTGGACTTAGTAGTGTGCAGCCCAGAGGTCAAAGACTTAGACTTGCCAGCAACACTAGAAGTATTCACCTTCCCAGAGGAAGGGAGCAAGGGCTTCTCAGCGTTTGGTACTTGGTTGGCCACATTCATCATATGGGCGGTGACAGGGACGTCTTCAGCTCCTATGTCTTTGTAGATGGCACCTGTGATGCGGTAGGGCTTAAGAGCAGTCAAGGCCTTGTTGTGGTAGTTATCTCCCAGCAGGCTTTCGAAGATCAGAGATAGGAAGCGCACATAGCAGATATTCTTTTCCCTGACCTGATTCCTTCCCTTCAGCTGTTCTACAAGGTTGGAGAAGAGAATGCTTCCAACGTCAACATCAGCTCCCCAGATTAATCCATAAGCAATAGCCTGATGGTTGAAAGACATCTGATCCTGTGATCCCTGCATTCCTCCCAGGGATTTAACAATGTGGGTGAAGAGGACACGCCACATGGGAGTGAAATACTTAATCTTTAGAGGAGATTTGGCGAGGACCTCAGCTGGTGTAAGGGCAGGGTTAACATCATGGCAAGGGTTGAGTGTGGCCAGGGCTTCTTTGACAGCCTTTTTATCAACTACCTTCAGGCATTCATCTCCATGCTTCAATCCGGCCACACTAGAAAAGTCTTTAAGGGAGAAGGCAAAAGGGTGTTCATTGCATGAGAGGCTAAATGTTATGGTGTCTTCTACCACTTCAGCAGAATACCAGAATTCCCTAAGGTATTCTTGGTAAAAGGTGGATGGGGATTTGGTGAAGGCTTCACTTAGGTCACAATTCTGCATGAAATTGACCAGATCTGAATAGGTGCTGTTTGGTGCCTTAATCCATCCAATGGCGTTGTTGGAGGCGAGGATGCTCTCGTTGATCTCGAAGTTAACATTTGAAGCTTTAGGAACTGAAAACGCCATGGATTTGAGGTTGAAGGTATGCGAAAATGGCGGATAGGTTAGGAGAGAGAAGAACTTAGAGAGAGAAGTAGATTTGAGAAATGAGAATGGTGGTGGATGAGAAGAGAAAGAAGAGAATATATATTCAAACTAAGTGAACAGTTATTCAACCGTATTAAATGCAAGGTGCGAAAATGACTGCTCAAGTGGGTCCCCTTGACCTTTCAAAAAAGTTTGTCTCCTCGTTATCCGAAAATTAAATGATTAAATATTTGAGAATGTTTTTTGCATTTACTTGGAAAGTAACTACCTAGTTTCATGTGAAAAACATTTAATATAGAATCAATCATTTAATGAACACATTTAATATCAAGCCACAGGCTTTGAGATATTGAGCATCCCTAGCTCAGCAACTAGTCTGTTGAACGAATGTTCAGCCAAAGGCTTTGTAAAGATATCAGCTAGTTGCAGCTCTGTGGGAACCAAATGCAGCTCAATATCTCCCTTCATTATATGATCCCTGATAAAATGATACCTGATATCAATGTGTTTGGTACGAGAGTCAAGAACAGGGTTGTTGGATATGGCAATGGCGCTGGTGTTGTCACAAAAGATTGGCACTTTGTCATACAAAATTTCATAGTCAGCCAATTGACTTTTCATCCAGAGCACCTGAGCACAACAGCTGGCTGCAGCGACATATTCTGCTTCAGCTGAGGACATAGCCACAGAGTTTTGCTTTTTAGCACTCCATCCAACCAGTTTTCCTCCTAGGATTTGACAGCTGCCTGAAGTGCTCGTCCTGTCAATACAGCATCCAGCATAGTCTGAATCTGAATAGGCCTTGAGATCATAGCCTGATTCTTTTGGATACCATAGGCCTAGGGATGGTGTTCCTTTGAGATACCTGAAAATTCTCTTAACAGCCACTAGATGGGATTCTTTTGGGTTAGCTTGGTACTTTGCACAGAGACATGTGGAGAATTGGATATCTGGACGACTAGCTGTTAAATACATGAGTGACCCAATCATGCCTTTATATAAAGTCTCATTGACAGAGACCCCTGACTCATCAGGGCCCAAGTTGTTGGGTGGAAGCATGGGGCATTTCACTGATGCACAATCAGCTAAGTCATATTTTTTTAGTAAATCCTTAACATACTTTTCTTGACAGATTGAGATTCCATTAGGACATTGTTTAATTTGAAAGCCCAAAAAGTAAGTTAATTCTCCCATCATACTCATCTCATATTTCTTGGTCATTAATTTAGCAAAACGTTTACTAAGATTTACATTTGTTGACCCAAAGATGATATCATCCACATAAATCTGCACAATGATGAAATCACTCTTATCCTTGAAGGTAAAGAGTGTTTTATCAATAGAACCCCTGACAAATTTATTTTCAGTTAAGAAATTGGAAAAAGTTTCATACCATGCTCTTGGATCTTGTTTCAGACCATACATTGCCTTGTGAAGTCTGTACACATGGTTGGGGAACTCGCTGTTCTCAAATCCTTCAGGTTGTGCAACATACACTTCCTCAGCCAAATCACCATTGAGGAAGGCACTCTTAACATCCATCTGATACACAGTGATGTTCATATAGGCAGCATAAGCAAGGAAGATTCTGATGGCTTCAAGTCTAGCAACAGGTGCAAAAGTTTCATCGTAATCAATTCCTTCAGTCTGAGAGAATCCCTGTGCCACCAGATTAGCCTTGTTCCTGATGATGTTCCCAATTTCATCCATCTTATTTCTATAGATCCATCTAGTGCCTGTGATATTCTTTCCAGGTGGGGCTGGCACTAGTGTCCATACTTTGTTCCTTTTGAACTGATTGATTTCTTCTTGCATAGCAGCTACCCATCCTTCTTCTACCAGAGCCTCAGCTACTCTTTTAGGTTCAATTTTTGAGAGAAATTCAGCAAAGAGACAATCATTGGCTGAGGCTGACTCTGAGTCTTGAATTCGCTGTCTAGTTGTGACCCCTGCATTTGGTTCCCCTATAATGTTGACAAGAAGAATGTGTTGATCTCTTGACCACTTATTTTGAGGAGCTGGGGACTCAAGGACAGGAGTACTTGTGGGCACAGCTGGTACAATTTGAGTTTCATCCTGCTGACTAGGAGGGCTTTCTTCAAAGACTACTTCAGTGTCAGAGTCTTCTTCAGCCATATCAAGGGGTGCTATTTCATTATCAGCAGGAGAATCTTCAGGGATTTGAAGAATTGGTGAGTCATCAATGTCATGAGAAGGACCATCAGAAATTTGAGGTTCTTCTTCATCAAGTTCCTGAGAGGTAGGAACTTCTATGTTGTGAGTAGACAGAGGGTCAAAGGCAGGGACATAAGGGGTGAGAGTGTTGGAGTGATGATGACTGGTAGGTCTGGGTTCTGTGAACTCATCACTTGGAAAAGATACATTTTCATTAAAATCAATTTCATCACCCTCTGTCCCTGTTCTCTGTATGACCTCATCATCTTCATTGAATCTAACATGGAATGTTTCTTCTACTTCTTGTCTTCTGATGTTGAATACTCTGAAGGCTTTGGCTGTTGGAGAGTATCCCAAAAAGAAACCATCATCAGCTTTTTCATCAAACTTTCCAAGTTTATCCCTGTAGTTATAAATAAACACAGGGCACCCAAACACATGAAAATAGCTGACGTCTGAAGATCTTTTCCTGAAAACTTCATAGGAGGTTTTACCATGTCTTTTGACAATGATTGATCTGTTTTGTGTGTAGCAGGCAGTGTGAACAGCTTCTCCCCAAAATTGCTTTGGTAAGGCTGCACCATTTAACATAGTTCTTGCTGCTTCAATCAAAGTCCTGTTTCTTCTTTCAGCCACACCATTTTGTTCAGGGGTGCAGCTGAAGAGAAGTTCTGAGAAATCCCTTTTTCATCACAAAAAGATTCAAGTTGATGATTCTTAAATTCAGTACCATTATCACTTCTTAGAGCTTTGACTCTAACATCATTCATATTTTCAACCTATCTGATGAAGGACATGATGGTTTCAGCTGCATCACTTTTCCTTCTGAGGAAGAACACCCATGTGTATCTTGAAAATTCATCGACTATGACCAAGGTGTATTTGTTGTGATTAATGGTCTGAGGTTTGACAGGCCCAAACAAATCCATGTGAAGGAGATGTAAGCACTTGTCAATAGAGAATGATTGCCTAGTCTTGAATGAAGACCTGCGATGCTTTCCTTTGACACAGGCAGAACAAGTCTTGTCTTTGGAAAACATTACTGAAGGTAGACCAGCAACCAAGTTTTGAGTGGCTATCTTGTTGATGTTCTTGAAGTTTAGATGAGACAGTCTTTTATGCCACAGCCAATTGACACTTTCAAAGGCTTTAGCAAGAAAACAATTTGAGCTGTCTTCAGAGCACACAGCCATGTTGATGACATAAACATCTCTCCTTCTAGGTGCAATCAGCACAACATCATTGTTTTTGTTGAATATGGTTCCCTGAGTCTTAGTAAACAAAACCTTATAGTCAGCATCACACAATTGGCTGATGCTAATAAGATTGTGTTTAAGACCATTCACATATGCAACCCTGGTAAAAGTAATCCCATTGCAATTCACTGAGCCATATCCCTCTATGTCACCTGAAGAGTTATCTCCAAACACCACTTTAGGACCTGGCTCCTTTGAGTATTTGTGCAGGTATTGTTGAATCCCTGTCATGTGTCTAGAACAGCCACTATCTAGATACCATACCGATTCCTTGAGATATTTCTGCACAGATACATAGAAACAGATTAGTTCCTATGGTGAACCCACTTTCTAGTGGGTTCCCTGAATTGCTTATTAGCAACTCTTGTGTTCCTGAAAAACTTTTGGCGTTGGGATGGACAGTTCATTGTTTCATGGTTATAACTCCCACAGATATCACACCCAGGGAAGTCACCACACTCGTCTGAGTGATGGTCTGTGAACCCACAAAATTTACAGGGAGGATAAGGTTTGTAATTTCCCTGTTGTCTTTTGGAACTCTGTGGTCTGTCCCTAGAGGGTGTCTGAGCTCTTTTGGCTGCCATGTGTCTGTCATGATCTAAGGTCGAATGGTGAGAATTTTTACATACATTGCAATAAGGTTTGATTAACCTTTCCCCTTTAGGTTCACCTAGGACTGACTTAGGTTCATGAGAAGTAGAGCATTCAGCGGAAGGCTTAATGTGTTGTTTCAAGATTTCTACTTCTTTCATAAGAGACAACAGGAGATCTTCAATGGTAGGTTCAACCTTATTCACAGCTTTAGTAGTAACAGGCTTAAAAGCTACTTCTTTGCCAGTTTGTTTAGCAGGAACATGAAAAACTTTAGCTGGAGGATTCTCAATATCTGTCCTAAGTTCATCCTTAGCAGTTCTAGAAGAACTGCTGGGTTCAACTCCAGAGAGTTTGGGTAAGGGTGGTAGCTCAGCCACATCTTCAGAGACAGGGTCATTTGTCAAAGTGGTATCTGACATATGAATAGTCTCTGTAGATTTAAAGACAATGTCTTTGGGTTTGGTGAGAATTCTCAGCTTATTTTTCTTAGCAGATATATTCCTTTTTAAGTCAGCAGGCACTTCATCCCTAAGCAATTGATCAATAGTAAACCTAGCACACAGCCATTTTTCAATAACCTTGTTCAATTCAGAGACTTGATCATTTAAAGCAATGTTTTTCAAGGTTAATATAGCTACTTCATTTTGCAGGGATATTTTCTCTAAATTAACCCGCCTGAGAGTTTCACATTCAGCCTTAGCATTTAGCATTTCAGATTTAACTGAGTGAAACTTATCAAGTAGGTTCTTTCTTTGTTCCTCAACAAAGTGTAAAAGCCTGTGTACCTTTTTCATTGTGATGTCAACCCATTGTCCTGATCTTGCATCACCTTTTCCAACAGCTGGTTCATCCTCAGCTATCGCCATAAAAGCCCTGACTCTGGTGGTGTCTTCTTCATCTGAAGTCAGTGGCTCATCATTCCAATCATAAGTTTCAGCAACCAACCCTTTCTTTGTCTTTTTCTCACCACCCTTCTTTTTGGACAGAGCTTCAATCTTCAAGTTCATTTGTTCTAACTCAGCTTTAAGTGCCTTGTACTTATTTTTGTAATCATTCTTCTCAGTGTCTGAAGAATTTGATGGTGATGAGTTGTTATGTTGTTTGAACTTGTATGGTTTGGATAAAGATGATGGATAAGAGGGTGAGGATGTCTTGGTGGAAGGACAGTCTTTTTGATAATGTCCAAGCTTTCCACAGGCAAAACAAGTTTCTTTTGACCTGTCAGTTGGTTTACTAGCTGATCCTACTCTTCCTGGTCTTTTGAAGTATCTTCTTTGGTTGGCTAGCAAGGCTCTTTCATGGAACTCTGCATTGAGGTCTGTCAAGAACTCTTGGCTGCTACGGGTATCTTCTTCAACATCAGAATCGCTGTCATGAGGATGTGTTGCAGAGATTAATGCTTTGGAAGATGCTCCTTGGACTACAAATCTTTTAGTCTCTGACTTGTAAATAGTATCGATCAGCCCTTCTTCATAATTGTACTTACCATAGAGCTGAGCAAGGGTATCATTTTTGATTGAGTTGTTAGCTCTCTGAGTCTGATTCATGCTCAGCCACTTTCTTGGAAGGCTGTTGACAAAAGTAGCATTGATCTCAGCTTGACCAATAGTGACATCATTCATAGCTAGGTCATTTAGAAGAATCTTCAGCCTAGTATAGGTTTGCTGAACCTTTTCACCTTCAAGTGACTTGAAGGCATTAAACTGAAGTCTGAGTGCCTGAATCTTTGTCTCTCTTGTTTTAGAGGGTCCTTCATGGCCAAGAATGAGGTCTGTCCACATTTGTATAGATGTGGGACACTGAATGACAGACTTCATGATATGCTTGGGAAGGCAGGATATTATGATGCTTTTGAGACGTTTATCTTGGTTTGCCAATTTCCTATCCGCTGGAGTCCATTGTTTGAGAGGTTTGGGAAGAGGGTTTTCTTTAGTGGATGTAAGCGCCATGGGAATATATGGACCATTTTCTAAAATTTTTAAAAGAAAAGGTTCAAGCCCATCAAGATATACAAGAAATTGACTCTTCCAACTGGCAAAATCTTCTTCATCAAAGACTGGTACACTTGTGACGTGTGATCCACCTCTTGAGTCAAGAAGTTGGGGTAGATCATCGTCATTGGCAGGAGGGTTAAGTCTTGGTGAAGATGGGTTTGTGGAAGGTGATTGTGGTGGGTTAGAAGTTTCTGGCATGGTGGATCTTAATTATAAAACTGAGAACGATGTTTCTTGAAGGTTTTAATATCAAACACAGCTCTGATACCAATTTAAAGTCCCTAATCAATGCAAGAAACCCTAATCTTAGCTTAATCAACATACGGTATTACTTTTCAAACGTAATATTATTATTGTATAATAAAGAATTACATGTGTTATGGATAACACAGTTTGATGACAATGTGTTGTGCACACTTTGAACAACAATAAACCCTAACTTATGAATACAGTCGTAGTTGTTTGATTCACTAAGTTATATGCAATAATGTTCTTAATATCTCAAAGTGTTAAACATTAATGCATGGATACACATCCTATTTATAGTGTTATGAGTTTGACCTAAACAGTACTTGATGGTGACTACACAAGCTTTTACAAGTTCCCACATCAGTCACATGATGTCCTTCTATTCTTGGTAGTCTTCCATTATGCTTTAAGGAAACAGTTGTCAAAACAGTTTCCTTTTTATTCATAGTCTCGAACACACAAATGGCATGTCCAAAGTGTGCTGAGAGTTATCAGGGTATTGCCACCCCTGTTAACTCTCAACCCCCCAGAGTCCCTGATACATCCTGGCTGTTATCCATCACAGCCAATGAGTATGTCTTCAGGTAATTCTTCGACTTCCCTGATAATGTCTCTGACATGGACTCCTCTGAGGTTGCTCACAGAGACTTGGATCTCTGTGAGTCTTGCGAAACTTGCCTGCCTCCTAGGCACAGGCAAGGGACTGTCTAACAGCCTAATTATGTTTAAATCAATGATCAGGGAATCTAACAAGTTTAGTTTCCCAACAATACCCCATGAAATAGCCTTCATCACCTTTTGTACTAAATTTACCTAAGGCATCACTAGTATCTAGAACAACTACATGACAACCAAAAGGTCTAAGAAAACCAATATTGGGTTTTCTTCCCCAAAGTAACTCATAAGGTGTTTTGTTCTGTATCTTGTTGACCAATTCTCTATTTTGAACATAGCAAGCTGTATTAACAGCCTCAGCCCAAAAAGCTATAAGGAAATGAGCATCACCCAACATAGTCCTGGCTGCTTCAATTAGGGTTCTATTTTTCCTCTCAGCAACCCCATTTTGCTGGGGGGTTCTGGCAACACTAAACTGCCTAGTAATCCCTTTCCTGGCACAAAAATCATCTAACACTTTATTCCTAAATTCACCACCATTATCACTCCTAAGCATTTTAACTTCATTACCAGTCTTCTTCTCAATCTGAGTGATAAAGTCAATTAAAGTGTCAGCTGTATCACTCTTCATAGCTAAAAAGAAAGTCCAAGTAAACCTATAAAAGTCATCTGTGATGACAAAGCAGTATGATTTACCATTCAAACTTTCTATATTGGTTGGACCAAATAGGTCCATATGAAGCAAGTGAAGTGGTCTAGTACTAGAGTGCACCTGTTTAGACTTGAATGAGACCTTGTACTGCTTGCCTTTAAGACATGCAACACAAGAGTGGTCATTGTGGAAAGCCTTTTAAGGCAAGCCATCAACCAAGCCAAGTCTCACAAGCCTGTTTATATTCTTAAAGTTTATGTGCCCTAGTCTCCTATGCCATAGATTACTTTCATCTACTGAAGCTTTAGCATAAAAACATGACATATTGTTATTCATTCTAATCCCATTTAGATTCACATTATATATGTCTTTATGTCTAGGTGTTCTATAGTCAATATATTTCTCATCTGGGATTTTATAATCCTTGCTTAACACCAAGCATTCAGTATCAGTAAACAGAACTTTATTTTTGTTATCACAAACTTGTGATACACTAAAAAGATTGTAGTCAAGTTCCTTTACCAAAAATACGTTTCAAAACGCAAGTTCTTGGTGAGAAGTGTTCCTTTGCCTGTGATAGTACCATATCCGCCTCCAAAGTAAACCTTATCACCATCCTTGATGGGAGTGAAGTTAGTTAAATAATCTTCCTTCCCTGTCATGTGCCTTGAGCATCCACTGTCCCAATATCCATAATCATTGACCTATTTTTGAATGCCCTGCACATAAAGAAAACAAGTTAGTTTTCTTTGGGAACCCAAGCCTTAGCAGACTTGGATTCATCTGGTTGTTCAACAAGAACAGACTTAGTTCTCATAACAACCCCTTGTTCATCCCTCTTTGGATGAAATACCCAATTAACCCCAATAGGTTTTGTAATGACCTTTGAAATGTAATTAAATCTGTTACAGGTCATTGAAATCCCATTATCATTAGGGTTTTGATCTTTCTTAGGTCTCCATGTCAAACTTGAAGAAGCTTTGGACCCTATACCCTGTGGTTGCAAATATTTAGGTCTGGTCACGTTTTTGTCAGCGTTGGATTTGGTCTTGTCAACGCTGAAATTACCCTTGTCAGCGTTGAACCTAGGGTTTGCTACAGAAACCCATTGCCTATTAGACCAAGTATTTGTCTTTTGAAATGGTCTTTGTCCATGAGTGTTAGACCCTCTAGTGAAGAATGGGGCAGGTCTAACAACTTGTGGACTTTGTTGCACACAAGGTTTGGGTCTAACAACGTTTGACTTTCTAACAACGTTGACCTTAGAAGTGTTGACACACTTATATGCTAAATGTGAAAAGCTACCACAAGTGTAACAGGCTTTTCTAGACACAACCCTAGGTCTAGAAGAGAAGAAGCTTGTTCCATCATTGCTAACTTGGCTCTTAGGTGACCTAGTATTCCTATACATCTCTGCATACTTAATTCTAGGTTTTCAAACAGTGTTTGAGCCAAGGTCAACAGCCTTACCAGTGATTGGTTTTGTTACCTTAATGGGGGTTGACTCATTAGGACTTTCACATAACAAGCCACCCTTAACAAATAAGGTAGGGTTAGCTTTCTTCCATTCATTCAAGTCAGTCAACTTCTATTGATACTCTTCAACTGGGGTAATGACTCTTGGTGGAGGAATGAATTCCTCCTCTTGGATTTCTGGTAAACCATTCCAAGATAGGTCCTTTTGTTGGACACCATAGAAGTCACCAGCTGGTGGTGGAACCACAGAGTAGTCTTTCATCCCAATCTCAGTCATGTCCTTAGGATCCCTTTGTTTATTAACACATTCTCCTAGGGTTTGTGTGGCCCTATCAAATCTCTGAATTTTAAGGCCCACATTATCCTTATTCTTAATGGCCTCATCTAACTTAGCCTATAATTCACTATTAACCCTTTCCATGATGTTCCTAACATCATTACTAGCATCTAACTCATGTTTTAAGATATTTATTTTATCCTTTAAATCAAATTCCATTTTCTTGTATTCAGAAACTGTTTTCTCAGTTTGAGTAAGAGCTAATTGATAGTTAGACAGTTTGCATCTCTTAGTACTCACATCATCTAACAACCTTACCACCTCTTTGTTAAGTTTCTCAGTATTTAACCTACAACCTTTACTACAAAAAGCATCATCGTATACCTCATTATCAGATGAAGAGGAGGAGTGTGCCATGAGAGCATATTGAACATGCTCTTCTTCTTCTATCTCAGCAACCAAAGCTTTATCCTTTTCTACATCTTTAGCCAAATAGCTCCAATCCCATCCCATACCATCAATTTCTTGAACTTCAACCATGGCCTTAGGATCCTGAGCCTTAACAATTTGACTTGAGGATTTGCCAGCATCAAATCTTCTAGGAGATCTACATTCCCTCATGAAGTACCCCATACGATGACAATTGTAGCATTCAACCTTGGATTTATGAAATCTAGCAGTGTCCTTTGCATTGAAGGTCATCTTCTTCTTAAACCTTCTATTCTACCTGTTTGCTCTTATACTAGCAAGAGCCATGTTCCACTTAATATCCATCTCTTCAAAGTGCTCATCACTTATCTACTCAAGGTCCTCATATGTAATCACTGAACCATTGGGCAAAGAAGCAATATAAGCGCATACAGTATCTAGATCCAAACCAGCAGGTTTAACTCTTGGTGAGTCACTTTTGTATGTGTCAGCGTCTGAGTATGAGGCGTTTACAGGACATGTTCCAGTGTTGACACATGTTGATCCAGTAACTGGATGCATTTAACAGTCCTTCTGATCAAATTGGCCCTAACTATGTGAGAAGAAGGCCATGTTACTATTCGTAGGCTTACTTCCATGCTCTAAAAGAGTTTCATTCTCCAACAGCCTTAGTTTGTTGTAGATATCATCAAACGTGGAACTTTTGTGAGTGTTATTGGCAAGAATAGATCTTGCCTCAATCTTCCACGCATCACCAATACTTTTAAGAAACGTAGCATTAATGTCAACATCACCAAGTTGTGTCCCCATGAAGGACAGCTTGCTTGTAATGTCAAGCAGTCTGCTTCTCACACTGC
This sequence comes from Glebionis coronaria, assembly GCA_025667525.1. NCBI lineage: Eukaryota > Viridiplantae > Streptophyta > Magnoliopsida > Asterales > Asteraceae > Glebionis > Glebionis coronaria. The sequence continues at coordinate 436,648,251 of CM046877.1, forward strand.
TAAGCTTCTCATTAGGTTGAGCCTTGAAAACAGCATAATCATGCATGAGTTGCTTCTTCTTTTCTTCCCTAGTATCTTCATTGCCACCATATGCAACTTCAAGAGCTGCCCAAAGGTCTTTAGCAGAGTCATAACCTCTGTATTTATGCTGGTTCTCTTGTCCTAAAGAGATTTTCAGAATATTTAGGGTTTTCATATCAACCCTTCTCTTTGCTATGTCTTCAGCAGACACAGCTCTACCATCACCAGGTTTTTCTTTCTTATCTGCTTCTGGACATCCAGCAACAGCAGTTCTTGTAGCAATGGCAGCAGCAACCTTTTCAGCTCTATTGTATGTGTTTCCATACTCAATGATATCCCAGAGAGTGTAGTCATAGATCCCCAGATATTGCTCAAAGTTAAATTTCCACAATTCAAAGTTGGTTGCATCAAGCATGGGAATCTTGATTTTTGGCAAAGGTGAGGAGGAAGAGGTTATCTCTGGATTTGACATGATGTTGTTAGGGTTTTGAGAAAATTAGGGTTTTGGTGATTTTAGGGTTCTTGTGTTCTTGAAGATCAAAAGTTCCTCAACAAGCTCTGATACCACTTGTTGATCCCAAACTTAGATCGATTTAGCTTTATGTATACGAGATTAGATCAAGTAATACACTTAGAGAAACCTTTGTATATGTATACGACAATTTAAGTGTTATGCGGAATTAACACTTAAACAAGAACACACAAGATCGATTTAGCTTCTGTTACCACTTGTTGTATACATATACGTATCAAAACCTTAGAGACGTATATGTATATGACAATTTAATTTAAGCTCTGAATATATGTATATGTAATTTATCAAATTCCATACCTTGTGATCATATACGTATCAAAACTTAGAAGTAATCTAAAATACATATACAAAGGTTTCTCTAACTGTTTTCTAAAATTCCACTTGTAAACAAAGATCGATTTAGAAACTGTTGATCCCAAACTTAGATCCCAAACTTAAACTTAAGCTCTTGTTGATCCCAAACTTAGATCGATTTAGCTTTAGGTATACGAGATTAGATCAAGTAATACACTTAGAGAAACCTTTGTATATGTATATGACAATTTAAGTGTTATGCGGAATTAACACTTAAACAAGAACACACAAGATGTAAACAAACTTTCACTTTGATTAATGATATCAAACTTTCTTACAATGAAAGTGTTTTACGTATGAAAACTTATATTGAACAATAACCTAAAGGTCTTCTTTTATAGACATAAGAAGCCTTGTACAATAATCTACGTATCAACTATTCTAGGTAAAGATAAATATAGAAAATACATTGTTGTTCCTATCTTTACTAGAAGTAATCTAGAATATAATAAACGTGTAGATCATATCCTTCCATCAGTGCTTGTCTTCAATGTATCAATGCTTGACTCTGTCTTGTCAACGCTTGATCTGTCAGCGTTTGTTTTCTTCTTATCAACGCTTGTTTTACTCTTGTCAGCGCTCAAGTAGACTGGCTATAATTTATTCCCAACAATCCTCCCCTAAACTTGATATCTACTCTAATAATCAAGTTTCTGAATAAACATTAAGAACTAGGAGGAATCTTACAAACCTTCTCATATTGGTAATAAATAAATCTGATTAAATCTTTGGCCACATCACTTGAATAATCAATTTCTAGCTGTGTGTTCTTCATCTTCTCCAAGACTTCCTTTGACATGAAATACTGACCATCTACAAGTAGATACTCAGCAAACTTTGTAGAACTCAAATAATATACTCCAGCAGCTGAATACAATCTCCATTGAAGACCACTAAGGTCATCTTCAAGATCCTTCCAAATAGCAGGATCTTCATCTCTTGGTCCACACATTCTCTTGAATGTTGACCATAGTTTTATTGCATTGACTGAAGTGGGAGCTTCAGTCTCATACTTGGCCTCTAACAACCTCCATAGGTCTACCAAGTCTTCTCTATCACAACTTGCAAACAAAGATATAAGGGTGGTAAAAGTGTGAACCTCTTTTCCGTACCTGCCAATCTTCCAAAACCCACATTCATCTTCTTCATAGCTTATAATATGGTTTCTGGAATCAAGTGGTAACACATGTACCATGTCTGAAGCTTCTAATGGTGAGAGCTTGAGGCTCTTTCTTATAACAGCTTCACTTGGATTTAATGGATCCATATCTTTGGGAAACTCAAGAGGGACTCTCTTTTTCACAGGTCTGAGAACAAGCATTGCCTTCTTAAGCTCCATTTCCTCTACAAGTTCTTCTTTTCTTTCATCAGAAAGAAGTCTTAGAGTGTTTTCTTCATGCACTCTAACCCAAATGGGATAAGCTCTGCACTCCAACTCTTCAAATGTCAAACCAATCAATTTCTTATGAGTCCATCCTGTTCCATGACATCTGAGTAGCATGTAGTACAACTCCCTTCTATCCCTTTTCAAATTTGAGAGAACATTGCTTGCTTTGTGTTTCAGAATGACCTTGCAATCCTTTTGTACTATGAGAAGAATCTCCAAACCCCATATCTGATCTAAAATGGTCAAATGTGGATTCTCCATACACATATCTTCCCAAGCATGGTACATCTGAACAACTTCTGGCATATCAAAATCAACTTGCAATTTCAACTCATTCAACTTGTCTTTGGCTAGCTCATCACCATACTCAAGTCTTTCTGGTGTTTCTATGATCATTACACCTGAGTCGGAACTAGCTTCATCACTCCTTTCTTGCTCTTCTGAAGTGACAACAAAAGGTGATTCTCCCACCTTCCTTCTTTCTTGTTCCACAATTTGTGCATCCAACCTTCTATCAAACTCAATTTATGTTGCATTCTTTGGAACAACTTCTTCTACCATAATACCCTTACCCTTATCTAATGGATCAACTGTTGGTAAGGTAGATGGTAATACCTATGAAGAAACCTCTTTGATGATGGATGATGACTAGAATACATCAACCTCATTTGCAGGTCTGTCAACGCCCAATTTTTCTTTGTCAACGCCCAAGATACTCATGTCAGCGTTCACATTCTGCTTGTCAATGCTCAAATTACCTGTCTCAGCGCCTTTTGCAATTTCCTCCAACATGGCTGTAAATGACAAATTTAAGTTTGTAGGAGAGACTAGAGACGTATCAAAACCTGTCTGTTTCTTCAAATTGTTAGGGCCTCAGCAACATCCAAAGATTGACCATCATGAGAGCCCTTATCACTCACATTTAGTTGTTCATCCTCCCCTTTGGAAGATTCCTCCATCCCTCTCCTTGTGCTAGCATTCTCCAAGATAACAATCCTTTCCCTCAATTGTTTGAGTTCAAGGCCTTGTGTACTGACAATATGTACCAAGTCTGAATTTTGCTTTTGCAAGCTAATGCAGACAGCCGTCAATTCCATTAGGGTCATCGGTTCAATCTGCCCTCGTCTAAAATGGGTATTTGACCTCCCAAGTTAGATTCATTGGGCATGGATGAGGTCTTAATTATGGTAGGACTGTCTTGGCCAGCTTCTAAGCCAGAACCAATAGTCCCAGCCGCATCCATAACACCAACCATACTTGTGGTGGTGGTTCTCTCTGCTACATGGCAAGGACCACTAGAGGAGAACACTCCAGTAGTCCTTTGGCATTTTTGTAACCTATATTGTGTTAGGGGAGAAGTGGATGTCGATTGGGTGGATGTGGGTTGGTTAAGGGGTGTTTGATTCTGTGAAGGATTTGTGTCAACGTTTGAAATAGGCACATCAACGCCAACATTTAATGTGTCAGCGTCGAAGGGTTCTTGGTCAAGTTTCATATGTTGTGGTGAAGGTAAAGGTTCATGTATTGGGACAATTTGGGGTTGGGGGTCTGGTTGGGGTTGTGTTGCTTCAATGACAGCAATCATAGCAGGGGTGAGGGGTAGGTCACGATGTGGGGGTGAGTTCATCTTCATAAAAATTGCTTTCTTTTGCACAGTGATCTCATAAAAATCATCATGATCCCTTGTGCAGTAATTTTGCACCTCAAAAACCATTTGTAAAAATCTGGGATAAGCTAAAGTCATTTTGTTCCCTTTATTTTTACACATGCCGTCAAAAATCATTTTTGAATAATCAAACTTTTGCCCAGTAGCAATGCACACAATAGCACTAGCAATAGATCTATTGATCTCATTGTGTGCAGTGCACTTGGGACTCAAACATTGTAAGAGGACATGTATTAGGTACTTCCAGGCTGGGGGAAACTCATGTTTATGATATTTATTTAAAGTTCCTTCATCAGGAAAAGGACAGCCCAAAGCCCTTAGTCCTCGTTCTATTTCATGAATGGGGAGGGTGGTTATACCATCAGCATGATCAAGATGCAAAGCTTGGCGAACCAAAGCTTCAGTAACCACCCATGTTCTCCCATGAACAATAGAAGATCATGTAGTCACTCTATTAATTGTTGAGAAACTAACATTGTTCCAAAACTGTTTAATATGTGTGACAGGAATGAGTGGAGCATGAGAAATAGCATACCTAATGGGGGATGCATTCAAATACGCCACCATTTGTGTGTATTGGGGAAACAGAGTATCATCAGCTTCAAGATATGCTACCATGTTGTGTTGACTCCTGAACCCCAATTCCAAATCACTTGGTTTAACTTTCGTGCCATTGTTGAAAGTTGTTTGAATGATTGATAAAGATGAAGGTATAGGAGAAAAATATGCTTAGACAAGAATGATAGGTACCCTGTTTAAAATAGGAGCCAAATATATAGGAGAAAAAGTATGCATGTGATTGGTCAAAAATTAGGCAACTATTTTCAAAATACAATCATGAAAATATTGAAAAAGAATAAGTTTATCTCATGCATTAAATGAGAGTTATCTGCTCCCAAAATTACGGCCCAAAAATATGTCAAAAAGTAACAACTGGGTAGGTCCCATTAAGTGTCAACGGTCAAAAATAACCCATCAACGCCCAACGGCTATATTCTTGTCAACGTTTGCCAAAGCCATGTCAGCGTTTAAATTGGTCACAACAACGCTTGGAAAAATACTTGTCATCGTCCAAAAAAAATGTTTAAAAATAAAAAATGACCTTAACAAAGTAATTTATCCTAGAGAAGATAACCAAAAAGTTGATAATTATTATAGGGCGGCAAGCACTGTCCAGTTATGCACACTTGCTTTATGCAAGATAGACATAACAGTCCTCTAGTGTCCCTTGCTAACAAAAAATCTTAACAACTAAGTTACCTTATAAAATTCATTGTTACTCCTAGGTAAAATCCATGATAAAATCATTCCCAAGTCTACCAACATACCACAACCAATTCTAGGCCAAAAATGTCTTGGCAGCATGCATAGTATATCAACTTTGCATGCTACAGTGCCTCATGATTTAGTAAAACTAACTCATACTCACCTGTGGACACAATCTAGAATTGTGATAAGAGTATCATATGGATACCCAAAAATCCTAAAGGTTCCTAAAACCTCCCCTTAAACTGTGATACATATGTTTCTCAAAATATGCATGAACATAAAAAATTTATGTCAAGATAGGAATTAAAAATTCCAACCATCATCCATAAATAAAAACATGTCCAAATGCTTCTCCAATGATCCATAAGCAACTCTGTACCCAATGGTATAATGCTAACACCACCTGCACATTTAGATTGAAAACGACAAAACTAACATTGTTGCTGACAACGCCCCGATAACACTTGACAACGTTAAGAAAAGCTTTTTTAGCGTTAGACAAATATATTGCTGACAACGCTACAATAACACTTATCAGCGTTAAAGCAACCTTTGTCAGTGTTAGAAAAATATAGTGGAAAATCTAAATTCTCAAAAAGACCAATAACAATGCATTATCCTGTACATACTTTTACAAAAAGACTCCAAAACACATATTATGTGAGACTGATCATTCCAATACTTGTTACCAAGTATTGAAACCTTCCAGCATCAAAAGGTTTAGTTAGTAAATCTGACACATTTTCTTCTGTGTCAACCCTATCTGGTTGTATTAAACCTTTTTCAAAACAATCTCTTATAAAATGGTGTCTAATTTCTATGTGTTTAGTTTTAGAATGATGTACATGATTCTTAATAATGCATAAGGTGCTGTTATTGTCAACAAATATCTTGGTATGCATGAAAGTATACCTATAATCCAACAGCTGGTTCTGAATCCACAAAACATGTCCACAACAAGCAGCTGCAGCCACATACTCTGCCTCAGTTGTAGAATTAGCCACCACTGTTTGTTTCTTGCATTGCCAAGATATCAACCTGCTCCCAAGAAACTGACATCCACCAGTTGTGGATTTTCTATCAAACTTACCACCTCCATAGTCACTGTCTGAATATGCAATAAGCTCCAAAGGTGAATCTTTTGGGTACCACAAGCCAAGACTAGGATAACATCTTAGGTACCTAAAGATTCTCTTGACAGCATAAAGGTGACATTCTTTGGGAGTCACTTGATGGGGTGCACAAGCACACACAACAAACATGATGTCAGGTCTGGAGGCTGTAAGATACATCAATGATCCAATCATTGATCTATAGTGCCTGACATCCACATCTTTCCCATCTCCAATCTTTCCCCAAGGGTGTTCTCTATCCATAGGCGTAGTAGCCCTCTTTTCATGTGGAGAAAAGCCAAACTTCTTCAAGATCTCTGCCACATATTTATCCTGGGAGATGAAGATACCATCTTCTTTCTGTTGAACTTGTAACCCGAGAAAGAAGTTCATCTCCCCCATTGCACTCATCTTGAATTTGTTTGTCATGAGCTTGGAGAAATCCTCACTCATCTTTGGATTAGTGGATCCAAAAATGATATCATCAACATAGACCTGAACAAGTAGAACATCCTTACCTTTCTTCTTTGTAAATAGTGTCTGATCTATGGTGCCCCTCTTGAATCCATTGTCCACCAAATAAGTGGATAATGTGCCATACCATGCTCTTGGGGCTTGATGAAGTCCATACATAGCCTTCTTGACTCTATACACCTTGTCTGGATTCTCTGGATCCTCAAAACCAGGAGGCTGCATCACATATACCTCCTCAACAATTGTTCCATAGAGGAAGGCACTCTTGACATCCATTTGATAGACAATGAAGCCCATGCAGGATGCATAGGCTAGAAAGATCCTTATAGCTTCAATCCTTGCTACTGGTGCAAAGACCTCCTCATAGTCTATCCCTTCCTCTTGTGTATATCCCTGACCCATTAATCTTGCCTTGTTTCTGACCACAATACCTATTTCATCTCTCTTGTTTCTTAGAACCCATCTTGTCCCTATAGGTCTGACATATCTGGGACAATCAACCAGCTCCCAAACATCCTGAATTGCAAATTGGTGAAGCTCATCCTGCATTGCTTCCACCCAACTTGGTTCTTTGAGAGCATCAAATATCTTCTTGGGTTCCTGTTGTGACAGAAAATAGGCAAACAAACATGCTTGCACAAGAGGGGTATCAACCTTCTTGTGAATATTGGCAATAAATCCACCAAGACCTTGATGAGATCTTCTAGTCTGAACAGGAGTCATAATATCACCAATGATTTGAGAAGTAGGGTGATTCTTCATAGCAGAAGTGAGAAATCCTCCATCAAAAAGTCTGGTGTCTTTAATCTCATTATCCATGTTGTCAATATCTTCTTCTTCAGACTCTCTTTCATCAATATGAGGATGAACCTCTTCATATAAATTAGAAGGTTCACCCTGTTCAAAAGTAGAAGAGAAAAGATGGGCAAAAGTGTTGTCAACGCCTGAACCTTGGTTGTCAGCGTTTGGGCTAACAACGCTTGAAATGTTGTTGTCAACGTTTGAGCCATCAACGTCTGAATTTGTCCTGTCAGCACTAGATTTGCCTTTGTCAGCGCCTGAAGGACCATGCATGTTGTTATCTGGTGGTACTTCGGGACCACCATTATCCTTTCCAACAGCAGCAAAAGCATCTGTCCATATGGGATTATGACATACTCTAGTATAGGAGATGACATTTCTGCTTGTGATCCAACCTCTTCAACAACCTGTGTACCTGAAACATCAACAACTTGTTCTTCCACAACATTTGAAGGTACCTTCACAATGTCTGGATTAGTAACAGGCATATAATTTAAAGTCCTAGATAAAGGTTCCAAGTCAAACAACCAATTTGGACCACTTTCAGGATCACTAGGTTTACTCTCTAAATGTGAGTGATAAAGGCTCTCATGATGGTCAATCTTTCGATGTTGCTGAGGCCCTAACAAGTTTGAAGAAACAGACAGGTTTTGATACGTCTCTAGTCTCTCCTACAAACTTAAATTTGTCATTTACAGCCATGTTGGAGGAAATTGCAAAAGGCGCTGAGACAGGTAATTTGAGCGCTGACAAGTAGAATGTGAACGCTGACATGAGTATCTTGGGCGTTGACAAAGCAAAATTGGGCGTTGACAGACCTGCAAATGAGGTTGATATATTCCAGTCATCATCCATCATCAAAGAGGTTTCTTCACAGGTATTACCATCTACCTTACCAACAGTTGATCCATTAGATAAGGGTAAGGCTATTATGGTAGAAGAAGTTGTTCCAAAGAATGCAGCACAAATTGAGTTTGATAGAAGGTTGGCTGCACAAATTGTGGAACAAGAAAGAAGGAAGGTGGGAGAATCACCTTTTGTTGTCACTTCAGAAGATCAAGAAGGGAGTGATGAAGCTAGTTCTGACTCAAGTGTAATGATCATAGAACAACCAGAAATACTTGAGTATGGTGATGAGCTAGCCAAAGACAAGTTGAATGAGTTGAAATTGCAAGTTGATTTTGATATGCCAGAAGTTGTTCAGATGTACCATGCTTGGGAAGATAGGTGTATGGAGAATCCACATTTGACCATTTCAGATCAGATATGGGGTTTGGAGATTCTTCTCAGAGTACAAAAGGATTGCAAGGTCACTCTGAAACACAAAGCAAGCAATGTTCTCTCAAATTTGAAAAGGGATAGAAGGGAGTTGTACTACATGCTACTCAGATGTCATGGAACAGGATGGACTCATAAGAAATTGATTGGTTTGACATTTGAAGAGTTGGAGTGCAGAGCTTATCCCATTTGGGTTAGAGTGCAGGAAGAAAACACTCTAAGACTTCTTTCTGATGAAAGAAAAGAAGAACTTGCAGAGGAAATGGAGCTTAAGAAGGAAATGTTTGTTCCCAGACCTGTGAAAAAGGGAGTCCCTCTTGAGTTTCCCAAAGATATGGATCCATTAAATCCAAGTGAAGCTGTTATAAGAAAGAGCCTCAAGCTCTCACCATTAGAAGCTTCAGACATGGTACAAGTGTTACCACTTGATTCCAGAAACCCTATTATAAGCTATGAAGAAGATGAATGTGGGTTTTGGAAGATTGGAAGGTATGGAAAAGAGGTTCACACTTTTACCACCCTTGTATCTTTGTTTGCAAGTTGTGATAGAGAAGACTTGGTAGACCTATGGAGGTTGTTAGAGGCCAAGTATGAGACTGAAGCTCCCACTTCAGTCAATGCAATAAAACTATGGTCAACATTCAAGAGAATGTGTGGACCAAGAGATGAAGATCCTGCTATTTGGAAGGATCTTGAAGATGACCTCAGTGGTCTTCAATGGAGATTGTATTCAGCTGCTGGAGTATATTATTTGAGTTCTACAAAGTTTGTTGAGTATCTACTTGTAGATGGTCAGTATTTCATGTCCAAGGAAGTCTTGGAGAAGATGAAGAACACACAGCTGGAAATTGATTATTCAAGTGATGTGGCCAAAGATTTAATCAGATTTATTTATTACCAATATGAGAAGGTTTGTAAGATTCCTCATAGTTCTTAATGTTTATTCAGAAACTTGATTACTCGAGTAGATATCAAGTTTAGGGGAGGATTGTTGGGAATAAATTATAGCCAGACTACTTGAGCGCTGACAAGAGTAAAACAAGCGTTGATAAGAAGAAAACAAACGCTGACAGATCAAGCGTTGAAAAGACAAAGTCAAGCGTTGATACATTGAAGACAAGCACTGATGGAAGGATATGATCTACACGTTTATTATATTCTAGATTACTTCTAGTAAAGATAGGAACAACAATGTATTTTCTATATTTATCTTTACCTAGAATAGTTGATACGTAGATTATTGTACAAGGCTTCTTATGTCTATAAAAGAAGACCTTTAGGTTATTGTTCAATATAAGAATTCATACGTAAAACACTTTCATTGTAAGCAAGTTTGATATCATTAATCAAAGTGAAAGTTTGTTTACATCTTGTGTGTTCTTGTTTAAGTGTTAATTCCGCATAACACTTAAATTGTCATATACATATACAAAGGTTTCTCTAAGTGTATTACTTGATCTAATCTCGTATACATAAAGCTAAATCGATCTAAGTTTGGGATCAACATCAAGCTTAGTTTGTTCCACCATTGGAGTATCCACGGGGTCGCAAGATTCCATCTTATATTTCTTAAGCGATTCAAGGGCATACTTGGATTGATTGATAAAGATGCCTCTGGGACTCTGAGATATCTGAAGACCTAAGAAGAATGATACCTTGCCCATCATTGACATCTTAAACTTAGAAGACATGAGTTTCCCAAACTCATCGGATAAGGTTTGGGTCGAGGCTGCAAATATAATATCATCAACATATATTTGTACCATAATCATGTCTTTACCTCGTTTCTGAATGAACAGCGTAGGATCCACCTTGCCTTTAGCGAAGCCTTGCGTAATGAGAAATTGTGACAAAAGATCATACCATGCGCGTGGAGCTTGCTTTAACCCATAGAGAGCCTTCTTAAGCTTGTACACATGATTAGGATATTTAGGATTCACAGAACCATCCGGTTGTTGAACATAGACCTCTTCCTTGATTTCACCATTAAGAAATTCCGTCTTCACATCCATCTGATAGACGTTCATATTCATATGGGTTGCATAAGCGAGGAATAGTCTAATAGCTTCCAAACGGGCAACAGGTGCAAAGGATTCCATAAAGTCGATGCCTAATAATTGCTTGTATCCACGAGCTACTAGTCAAGCTTTGTTCTTTAATATTCCGCCTAACTCGTCAAGTTTCACCTTGTAAACCCATTTCAAAGTGAGTAACTGCACTTGATCCGGGCATGGGAAAAGTTCCCATACTTCAAGACGTATAAATTCATTAAGTTCTTCTTGCATAGCTTCTATCCAACAGGATTGAGTAAAAGCTTCTTGCCATGTCTTAGGTTCAACTTCAGTGAGAAAAGCATCAAAATGACAAAACATTACATTTTCTTGTAACTGACTTCGTGTGGATATCGGACGATTAGGGTCACCAATAATAGAATCTATAGGATGATCCTTTATCCACTTGCTGTCATGTTCACAAATCAGTGGATTGGAGTAGACCGTAGAAGGAGCTTCCTCTGAGGTGGACGACCCGGCTTGATTAGGGGCGGGAATTGGTACACCAAAGAATGGAAGTTCACGCATTTGATAGAATTCCAAATCGTGATCATCATCATCTTCTTCATCATCAATAGGCATGACATGAGTAGTTTATTTGTTAGTTGGTTGTGAATTACTCATTGAAGGTATGTCTTGACCAGTGGTAGGTGCAGACGTATCTGATTGTGAAACGGTTGCTGGAGCGACAACTTCGGTTACCGGAGCTATTACCTCAGGTTCTGGAGCAACAATACTTGGAGGAGTAAAAAATTCATCAAAGAACGGTTGAAACAACGTATCCCATTCAGTCCTAGAAGGTGGTGTAAATGATGATGAAGTAGGGTTGTTTGGGACAAGACCAGAACTAAAGTTACTGGGTCTCATTTCATGAAGTGCGGGTTCAGAGCTGCTTTGCTCAGAAGCCATTGCTGTCGGCTCATCAAAATCAACATTCATAGTTTCGAGGATCTTGCGAGAGTTACGGTTGTAGATTCGGTATGGCTTCTTTGTGGGTGCGTAACCAATGAAAATACCAATATCAGCCTTTGGTTGAAGTTTTCCCAAATTGTCACCATCATAATTGGATAGCAAAGAGAACCAAATACATGAAGATATGATAAATCTAGTACTTTACCATGGAGAAGCGCATAAGGTGTTTTACCATGGCGTTTACGAATTAGTGACCGGTTTTGGGTGTACACTGTTGTAGATACTGCTTCTGCCCATAAAAACAATGGAGCCTTTGCGTAAATTAACATCGTTCGAGCAGCTTCCATAAGTGTGTGATTTCGCCTTTCAACGACACCGTTTTGTTGTGGAGTGCGTGCAACGGATGTTTCATGAGATATGCCAACTTCTTCATAATAATCACGCAAGATTTGATTCACAAATTCGGTTCCATTATCTGTACGAATGCGTCGGACAGTAGTGTTGAGACGCACTTGAATCATCTTGAGAAATCCGATGATGAATTTAGGTGCCTCATTCTTTGTTGTAAGAAATTTCACCCATGTAAACCGAGAGTAATCATCGACAATTACGAGGATGTACTTTTTTCCACTAAGACTTTCAACACCCATTGGCCCACAAAGATCCATATGCAACAAAAAAAGTTTCTCTTGGTTGGTGTCTTCCGTCTTGGGTTTGTATGATTTCTTAGTGCTTTTCCCCATTGTACACGCGGAACACAAATGATCCTTGTGAAATGAAAGTTTAGGAAGACCACGAACAAGTTCGTTTTTCGCCAAATGATTAATAGCGTCAAAGTTAAGATGAGATAACCGTCGATGCCATAACCATGACTTAGTCTTCGATGCTTTAGAGAGAAGACATATGGGAGAAGAGGACATCATGTCTTGTAGAGACAAAGTGTACAAATTATTCCCTCGAGAACCTTTTAATAAATTAACCCCTTCCAAATTACGAATGAAGTAGGTATGCTCTCGAAAAGCAACTTCTAGGTTTGCATCACAGAATTCTCCCACAGAAAATAAGTTGTGACCGAGACCTTCCACGTAATACACTTTTGAAATTATAACATACCCAATATGATATTCACCGTAACCCATTATCTTTGCAATATGATCATTTCCAAATCTAACTGTACCAAGAAACTTGCTGACGAAATTTCTGAGCTGAGAGCGATCTCCGGTCATATGCTTGGAGCAACCAGAGTTCAAATACCAGAGAACAATTTGGACCACCTGTTTTCAATAACAACAGTAGACAATGCATTGGAAACTATTGGTTCTGGAGTGTTAGCAGATAGAGATATAAGATTATCATAATTTCTTGCATTTATGAGACCCTTAGATTTCCTCCGTTTTCTAATGTGAGTTTTGACACTAACATGTTTTACTGTTCCAACTTTCTTAGGTTTTGGATTATTCGTGGGAACTACAGTGGGAGTAGACCTATTTAAAGGGCACTTGGTTCCTTCAGTAGTGTCAGTGTTCCTAGTTAAAGGACACGTTTGTGTTTTGGTAGCCTTGGTACTCCTAGTTAAAGGGCACGCTTTCTTCGCTTTAGTGGGAGTGATCCTAGTTAAAGGGCACATATTTTCTACTATAGTGAAAGTTCTACCAGTGGGGCGCCACAACCAACCAACTTGGGTTAACACTTTCCGAGTCGGTTTCCATTCTAATCCATTTGTCCGGGCATTCAACTCATTCATATGGTCAATAAGGCAAGAATCATGACGACTAGAAAACATGCATTCATTGCGATTCCAACATTTCAAATTAGAATTCACAGTAGGCTTAGAACGCTGCACAACCGCAGAGCCTTTAGGTTTAGCTACATGATTCTTTTTATTCAAAACAGAAATAACATTCTAGGATGGGCTTCTACTTTCTTCTTCACTTGACTACTATGGGGGCAAGATCCTATCATTCTTCTTGTTTCTTTTAAGCTTAGATCTTGAACCTTAGTAGTGGTGCTTACTCCTGTAGAAGGCAACACAGGAATATTAGAAGCTGGTTTTGATTCCGCCTTATCTTTAGTGACCAAAGTTAGAGATGGTTTAGTCCTAGGGCCCTTATTAAATGGTGTGACGGCTATAAGGTTCCTTTTGATTGCACTAGAGGACGATGCTGAGATAGTGGCTGCGTTATCCACAACATTCTTACCTTTTAGAGTACGAAGTGTTTCCTTTAACTCAGCCAAGGCCATATTTTTATCACAAATTTGTTCCCTCAAACCAGATATTTCCACCGACTTTCGATTCAATTGCTCAATCAATGATTGATTCTGTGCAGTGCTATTAGCACATGCAGGCTTTACTGAATAAAAGAGTCGTGTATCTTTCTGTTTTAAGTTATCAACTTTGGACAAAATCTTGGAAACTCGATTATCTAGATCAAGCTTAAAATTCTCAGCGGCCTCAAGTACGTTCACACAGTTAAGCTCCTTAGATTTCTCTATGTCTATCGGCAAAGATTTAGCGACTTTGTCACTTGGCTGACGCTGTTTTGATTGTAAATTCAATCGAAAATTCTTTTCAAAGTTTGCATCATCGATATTAACACCTTCGAATGACGTTTAAAAGATTTCTTGAATAAATTGTTGCTTGCATTCAAGCGAAATACAATGTGCTTGAATCTTATCAAAACGTTTTGAAAGCGAAGAATATGAATCTTGAAGCTTTAAAAATTCAGCGTCAGATTCGTGACAAGTACTATCTACCACATTATCCACAGATTCAACATTATGCACAATAGAATCATTATCAACACTTTTATTCACACAGACAGAAACTATATCATGAGACATCACTTGTTTCAGAAGCTGATCATTTTGGCGTGAAACCCGTTCTATTTCAAGTAAACTGTTTTCATAAGCATCATTCATTTCATTGAAAACACGTTTAACTTCTTCTATTTCCAAACGCAAATCTTGATCAATATTACTAAGACAAGCTTTAACATTCTTTACGAACGGAACAATTTCATCTCGGAACGCAGCTCTAGTGTGCTCAAAGTTCCATTCAGCTTCCGTTATGGCCGTGGCCGTCGTACGTTCCAAAATGACCTTATCAAAATCGGCTAAGTGTTTGTGTACCGCTTTTAATTTAACGGATGCCTTACTTACCGGTGGAATTAACTTTGTTAAATCCGTTTTGACAAGTGTAGGAGACGTACTAGGAGGGTTTTCATTTGAGAAACTTTGGGGCACAAGAACTGTTAGTTCAGCTAATTCCTTTTGTAAGCGAATTCGTGTCTTTTTAGAAAGTTGATCTTTATTATGCTTATCATAATCAATCATATGGAATTTTGAAAACATTTTAGAATGAGTTTCTTCCATAAGTGAATGTGTCTCCTTAGAACTACGAACATAAGGTGCTTCTATCAATTTGCCAATTATGGTCATATCATAAAGACATGGAATAGATTCCTGAGCTTGTTTTGCATAACCGGGATTAGGTGGTAAATTTTGAAGACGCTTAAGTTCGAGTTCTTTAAATGATTTAGTTAAAAGATGAACCTTTTCTGTGGAAGCGTATTGTTTTAAAAGCTGTTGTTCCTTGAATTTAAGAAGTTTGGTAGCATTAATTTCTGATTCAAACTTTTTAGACTCGAGAGTTTCGAAATCCATTTTAAGTTTCTAAAAATCATTGACAACCGACTATTTTGCTTTTAATTCATTGGAAAGATTAGCTTTTAATGATTATATGTCTTTCAAGTGTTCAATCTTTTCAAAACGAAATTGGTCAAATTCAGAACATGTTATTTTCTCAGCTTGAGGAACCATTCAAAAGTTTTGACCTTTTCTTTATGCAACGCAAGCTCAGCAGTTAGGGTGGAATTCGTATCTACGGATTGTCTGAGAGCCATATGCATTTGATCAATAATATGTTTAGGCACCATGACCAAATCATGTTGAGCATAAGATTCCATACCTGTCGTAGCATTTGGTTGAGGTTCACTCAAATGTGTAGGATTGGGTACCACATCATTTGAGTTACTAGTTCCCGAATGCTGTTCGAGGTTGTCATTTTCATACCCAACTTGATGTGGGTTATCATCATTACCAAGATTGGTTGTGGTGGGTACCTCACTGACGACATCAGAACCGTAGTGAGAGAGATTAGCAACGAGAGCAGCTTGGGCAGAGTGAATGTCATCACAATCCGAATCATATGCGTCAAGATCATCTGCTTGATAAGATGCATTAGAAGTGGAAACGACTGCAATGCCTTCAGTATCTGCTGCCCCTGGGTCTACAAGAAAGGGTAACTCCTCTGAATCCAAAATATTTCCCTTATACTGAGCATCAACCAAATACATTTTCTCACGAAACCACGCTTCATCCCTTCTCCTTTTCGGCTGAGTGCATTGCCTAGCCATATGACCTTGTCCTCGGCAATTGTAGCAAGTCACAACCTTTTGAGGACCAATGGGGCTTCCATTTCCATTAGCTTTAGAATTCACAGCTTGAGCATTCACAGTCCTTGTAGGAGGTCCATATGAATTTTGCCTTCCCTGAATAGGTTGCACTGTTACTTGACCATCTTGAACAGTAGCTTGTTGTCGAGGATTTGAAGAGGTGCGGAGCTGATTGTTTGTTGGTGGAAATCCTCTAGTTGCAACAAGTTTTGACAAGTAGGCAGTGAGATGGTATAGAACATCAACTGGCGTATCATTTGGAGTAAAGACCGGTGCTTGGATTGGTGGAGTTTCATTAGAGTAGAAAGCTTGTGTTGGTTGTGCTTCTATTGGAAAATATCCTTGTTGAGGAGTATAGCCCATTGGAGAAGTGTTGGCTTGTGATGGTGATGTATGATATGGTGGTTGCTGTGGAAAAGATTGTTGATGAACACTTTGTTGAAATGCTTGTTGTGGCATCATTGGTGGTTGATAAGATGGTTGATGTGGTTGCTGATAGGTGTGTGGTGGTGGCTGCTGCAAGTATGATGGTTTTTTATAAGTATAAGCCATGTTTTGTTGAGAAGCATACATGGCAAGTGGATCATGAACTTGAGGTTTAGACAACCGAGCCTCGATCACATGGCATTCGTGTTGTTGAAGAAAAGCTTGAAGTTGATCCACATTGGTGTTATGCAAGTCCTTAGCCAATTTAACATCCGTCACGTACTTTTTCCATTCTGAAGGAAGAGTGTTCAAATACTTGGTGTTCAATTGAAACGTAGGAATTTCCATGTCATAGATATTTAGCTCATTCAACAATAGGGTAAATCTCAGATAGTAGTCATTGAGAGTCTCCCCTGGCACATAGGCAAACTTATCAAAAGTATCATAAAGCTTACACTCTCGTTCTTGTTTAGTTAACGAGGTGCCTTGCATTAGAACAAGAATTCTATCCCATAACTCTTTGGAAACTTTATGTTTGCTGACGAGTTTGTAGACATCTGGAGGAAGGGCTTGGAAAATGATGTTTGTAGCATACTTATCACATCTGTCTTGAATCTTCATATCTCCAGTCAATTCACCCGTTATACGAGGCCGAGTAGTTGTACCTTCCGTCACTGTACCATAATCTAATGGTCCATTGAGCATCGATGCCCAAATGAGATGTCCATTCTCTTTGTTCAACATGTAAAGTTCCATTCGGGAAGTCCAATCCTCGTACATATATTTTTCCAACATTGGTGGACGATTATCCGTACCCGAGAGGATGGACTTATCCGTAAGAGATGTGTACTCCATTTCGATAAGTTAAGATTTACAAATATTGATCGAACAATGAGAGAAAGTAAATGTGTTTGTTATAGTGTGTTAAAGCCGAGAAATAATGTTGAAAAAATGTTCTCAATAAACCAAAAATTCCAAGTCAAAATTACACACATCAAAATTTTTTAAGGAATAATTTTTGGGTTGTCGGAATGTTGATCGGAATAAAGGATCTGAAAGCTGTCGGAATATCAGTCGGAAAACTATCGGAATGTCCTAATCGGAATGTCCATAATCGGAATGTCCCTAATCGGAATGTCTCTAATCGGAATGTCCCTAATCGGAATGTCCTTAATCGGAATGTCCCAAATCGGAATGTCCCAAATCGGAATGTCCCAAGTCGGAATGTCCCAAATCGGAATAACCTTTGTCAGAATAACCTTGTCGGAATAAGCCCTATCGGAATTCTCCTGATCAGAATGTCCCTAATCGGAATGTGATCGGAAACCTTAAACCCTTTGCCGATGACACAGATCGGAATAACTATTAGAATCCTTAAACCCTTTTCCGATGACACCGATCGGAATATATCCCACTTTTCTCGGACAAAACTCAACTAATTCGAGATTTTAAGCCAAAAAATGATCAAAACACCCAAAAATTTTGTGTTTTTAGCCAAAGTAACTATACAAATCTCTACCACAACTATGTAGAAGATTTGTATCAAGAAAAAAACCATAAAAAACACAAAAAAAATTGGTTCGTGTAAAATAGATCAAAATAGGCGTATGAATCAAGAACACAAACACATAAACAATACAATCATCCCATGGCTCTTGATACCATTTGTAGGATATGTAAATCTTGCTTATGTTTTAGAGAGAAAAAGAGATAGAGAGATGATGGAGTTCACACACTTCTAGAGAGAGAAAATGAAAGATTACTATGTGTAAATTATGAAAACCAGCACCCTCTCCATCTAAGGAGAGGGTTTATATACCCAATCCCATGACATGGGCTTGGGCTTACATTTGGCCGTCGGCCCATACAACTTATGGGCTCGGTTTGGGCTTTGTTTAATAAGTGTAAATAACTAAACTACGAGCTATTACATGGACTATTGTTGGAGTGACCGATCCTTCTTAATACGTAAAACGTACTTCCAACATCGTGGGTTGTGGTTAAATGCTTGCTTTGCATAACCCGGGTTAGGTGGTAAGTCTGTTAGACGCGATAGCGTGAATTCCTTAAAAGATGAATGAAACAAGTGTACTAGATGTGAAAGCAAAGTATTGTTTTAAAAGCAAAACTTCAGTCTTTTTAACTTTCCCAGACGCCTTAATTTCCGTTTCAACCCTTTTAGACTTGAGAATTTCGAAATCCGTTTGTAGTTTTTGAAAATTATTAACGACTGGGTCTTTTTCTCTGAGTTCTTTTGAAAGATTTGCTCTTAAACTCTCAATTTCTAGCAAGTTATCCATTTGGACTTTCCTAAACCTATCAAATTCTGGATTGGTTAAGGTAGTGGTCACTGGAGTTAATTCCAGGGTTTTAACCTTTTCCTTATACAAAGCAAGCTCGGCAGATAATGTCTGATTAACACCGAGGGTTTTAAGGACCGCATTATTCATTTGGCCAAGCATAGATGCCGGCACCATAACCAAATCTTGTTGAGCAGACGAATTTGTAGACGTAATAGCTCCCGGTTGTGTTTCATTCAAAGTCTGGGGACTTACATTGATACTGCTATCATTTTTTGTCTCCTCGTTTGAATTACTAACCACCGAAGGCTGTTCCGGATACTCAGACACTTGCTCAACTTGATAAGGTACAATACTAGTATCATTGGCATTATTTGGTACCTCAGAGATTGTGTCAGCTCCATAAAGTGAATGATTTACCATGAGAGCTACCTTGGCGGTATTGAGATCATCACAGTTGAATCGTATGCATCAAGATCATCGCATTGGTATGTTGCATTGTTGTTAGAATTTACTGTGAGTCCTTCAGTATCCGCAACTCCTGGATCTGCTAGAATTGCTAACTCCTCTTCATCGAGCTCTCGACCTTGTGCTTGAGCATTAACCAAGTATATCTTTTCATGAAACCATGTGCCATCCCTCTTCCTCTTTGCTTGCTTGCACTCCTGAGCCATGTGTCCTTCCCCTTTGTAGTTATAACAGATGATCATTTTCATTTTGCCAGTGTTATTTCCCCTTGTAGCAGTGTTGAATGGGCATGCACCAGTATCGGATGAACTTGGTCTCCCCTGAAGTGGTTGCACAGTAACTCTGCCATCTTGGATTGTAGCTTGTTGACGAGAGTTAGAAGAATTCCTCAACTGTTTGTTTGTTGGAGATGGTCCTATGTAAACTCTTTTGTTCAACGCTTGAGTGATGTAAGCAGACATTTGTACAAGTATATCAGTAGGATTATCCCCTTGTCTGAACTCAGGAACTGGAATCTCATCATCACAGTATAAAACTGGTGTTGGTTGAGCTACATACACATTTGAAGGAGTACTGACATGTTGTGAGTAATGGGGTTGAGGAACCTCATGTTGCTGGTAAATGGTGGCAACCATTGATGAGTTTAGAAAGAGGGTTGTGTGTGTAAAGAGAAAGGAAAAATGTATTAAGTGAAAAATGGGAAAAACACAAACAACAACCCCTCCTTGGAAGCCTTGGAGGGGTATTTATAGTCACTCACACATACAAACTATACATCGTTTCCTAGTCTAGTCCTTGCGTGAGTGACTATGATAACTAATGGGAATTCTTAAATGTCATCACATAAAGTGAATTTCCAACAATCTTTCCCCATGGGACGACGTGTAGAATTCCTTACAATATTTTTCCTAACAAGTACATAATGATTAAGAACAAAAGCTTCCATGAAGCGTCCAATGCTGATGAAGTCTTCTGAGGCCTTTAACTTCAAGTCTTCACTTTATAACGACTCTTCTTTGTAGTAACTTGTAGTAGAAATACTGTAACGGCACGAGCTAAATAACTCATATACTTCTGGTTAAGGAGAAGCTTCTGAATTAACTTCCCCCTATCTCATGCCACATAATCTTGATGTAGAAGCTTTTAATAGCTTCCCCCTAAACCGACAATCCTCATAAGCATTTTCAAAGCTTTCAATAAAGCTTAGAATGATTAAGCGCACATCAGAATTTAACAAGCAAACCCCATCATATAAAACGATAATGTTGCTATGAGTGATTGAAAGTTTGGGGCACACCAAGTAGATCAACAACGTCTCTTCTCACGCTTGAATAATTCTTCTGAGTTTTTCTTCCCCCTGAGAGTTCAAGTTATGCATACTAGAAAGAATCAAGACATTTCTTCCCCCACGTAGGTTAAGTAAGGAAACCAATCCCATGTATGAAGCCCAAATACTGAAGTAGACACTTTATCCCATTCATGAAGTTGACATCATAACACCAGAGTCAATTAAGTCCCGGAAATGTACATATCTTCTTCCGGAGATGCACCAGATTCAATTAAATCCCAGAAGTGCATATCTATCCATATAGGATAATAATGATTAATAATTGCAACATGAAAACAATTAAGCATCGAACAATAGTGTACCGTTTAGAGACTGATAGCGCCACGAGTTAAAACACTGATTTTCTCTGCAGTTATGACATTTGTCTTCCCGGAGTGTCTATAAATCAAAAGAAGGTATGAAGTTCATCACGTGTACTCGTTGTGCGTTCAATATGTCTTCTTCTTCCACCTTGATGGTTTCGAAACCTCGGAACCAGCAATAAATCGTACGCACATGTACCTGAAATCTCATGAGAATAATAAATAAGATGAATTATATATTTTGTGAGAATCATCTGTTGATTAAAATTCTCTACTCATAAACTCTCCATGGTTATCTTTACCAACCCCCTTGTAGGCAATTTGAAGTGACCACAGATAAAATGAGCCAGATATACCAAACGTGAAACTGAATAAGAGTTCCTCGACCTTATGACTTAAGCTTGCACAATTGTTGAATGAAGAACGATGGAGAAATCTCTAAGTACCCAATACATTACTGAAGAAGTATATAAGCACAAAACCTCTTGTAATTATCCACATCGACTAAGCGTGTGACACTGAGTACAAGAATGTAGCTCCTTTAAGTGATAGTTATCCAAGTCATCAACCAACCACCCCGAACCCGGTAACTAGATAATCAAGTCTTCATCCTAAGATTAAGCACGAGCAAGTTATCTTTGAAAGATAAAATAAGTGCACGCCTTCGAAAAATCTGTCTCTAACTTCAAATAATAATACCCGATCAAAAAATCCATAGCCACTAAAAATATAGCCATTTTTTTCCGGTCTCGTCAAATAAATCTTGTCGCATTGTCACGTCTTTTTGTCTCGTCACTTTGTCACTTTGTCACGTCCCGATTATAAACAAAGTATATCTTAATACACAATTTTTATTCAAAATAAAGAATTTTGATATAAAAATTCGTGTATAGAGCATTTTAAATCACATGGCCCATCCAAACAATATAAACCGAGCATGTTAATTCCATGTGATTGGCCCATCGAAAACTTAATACTCGAAAAAAAATTCCAAAAACTCAACCGGCCCAAGTGACTCATCTAAACTTGTGAGAGTTAGATTATGCTTGCCCCAAATGAATTATTAAGCTACATACCCATCATTTGCATTACATAAACACAGTCCACAAGATGCTCGGCCCAACATTTCCTTATACCCGAATTTTAGGGATATAAAGCAATCCCTAACAAGTCTCACATTAATCCTAGACCTAACCTCTTCTTAGTTTTGTCCGCCCCTAATTTTCTTTAGTCCCCATCTGAGAAAAATTAATCATCTCCTCCTTTCTTCTTTATCATCCAGCCACCAATAAAACATTCTATATCCTAATCTCCCAAATCAGAGATGCATCTCCAATCAAATTACACAAATCAGCGTCGTATATCTTCCCATCTCCATCTCTGCTCTGACTAGCAAATCCCAATCTCATCTCACCCAGATCAAACAAAGGCACACGAATTCATCCTTCTCCAATCAATTACATGAAGAACAAATGAAACCTCGATCTCATATCACTATCGAGAGAACAAACAAAAAATCCTCGGACCCTTTGTTTTAGCTATAGTACTTCTTCACCGAATCACATAGGGAATCACGAAAGAAGGAGGTTTTCTTCAAGATCTTAAATAAGATCGAAGGTAGGTGATTATCTGATTGCATGTCCGTTTTTATTTTATAAAACCGAAACAAAATAAGGATTATAACAATTTTGTTATGAATCTTCATTTAATTTTGTATATGAAAATTGGTGCAAAACCAAACATGGGTCTATGATGATTTTTATTCAGACCAATAAATCTCCACAAGATTTATATTATATGTTGAATATATTCTGAGATCTTGATTTGTATATGTTTTGAGTTGAAACTGTCGAGATTAGACGGGTTAGGTGACGATGGGATATAGATAGATTTGGTGTTGATTGGGAGTGAAAAGGGGGTGTTGTATCAGTTTTGGTCTGGTTTTCGGAATGTTTTTGTTACAACATATCGCAATGTTTAACATAAACCATCGCAATGTTTTTTTAAAAAATAAGTCATCTCAATCCCATAAACCCATCGCAATGACATCAGAATGTGTCATCGCAATGACATTGGAATGTGTCATCGCAATGACATCAGAATGTGTCATCGCAATGACGCATCGGAATGTATCATCGCAATGACGCATCGGAATGTGTCATCGCAATGACGCATCAGAATGTGTCATCGCAATGATGCATCGGAATGTGCAAAATCATATCCATCGGAATGTGAATCTGAAATCTTATCACAATGGTACCTTTTTCCTGATTTCTGGATCTTGGTTTTTCTGAATCTGATTTTCTGGTCAAATCTGGGTTTCTGGGTTCATAACTTCATCTTCTTGTAAAAAGAAAACAAATAAATCCAAAAAAATTAATCTTTGACTTTTGACCATGAATAATACCACCAGATATGAAATATTACATTTGATAATAACAGATATGAGTATAATATCAGATAAAAAAATGAAACCGTGAGACAAAATGATAATATCAGATATGAGTATAATGATAAACATGATATGTGTAACCGACTATTTTGATGGACCAAGTTTCAATGATAACTGATCTGAGACAAGAATAATATGACTACCCTGACAAAAAAAGAGGCAATTTTTAGACAGATTTGACCATTGTGACAAAAAAAATCAATAGATCGAGACAAAAAAAAATAGACCACCAAATCAATAACAAAAACACGACGATCCAAGGATTGAACCATGGCTCTGATGTCAATTGTGGGATCAAGTGATCGCAATCAAGTGATCGGAATATGGTGATCGCAAAGTGTGATCGCAATGTAGAAACCCTTGGGTTATTGCGATGTTGATCTTAATGTAGAAAGATTCCGAGACTTGTAAACACCAAACAGTTGAGATTTTTTACCTTGTAATACGTATTTCTAACCAAACCAAAGTACCCAAATCGCTACTACAACTAAATAGAAGATATATGGATCAAGTAGGAACAACAAGAACACGAAAAAAATTTGAAACTTGGGTAAAAATCACTCAAAAACACATGAACACACTTAAATAAGCATGAACAACACAAAACCTACCTTTATTTCGTCCCATGGCTCTTGATACCAATTGTAGAAGTATGATAATCTTTGATTTATCAAGAGGGTTGTTGTTTCTAGAGAGAGAAAGTAGAGAGAGAGATGAGAGAAAATGTGTATGTGATATTTAGTAAATGAAACAACCAACACCCCTTTCCATGGTGGAAAGGGGTTTATATACCCAAGTCCCTTAGTGGACTTGGGCCTCCGGCCCATGAACATGCTCATGGGTCGGGCTAATATAAACTTTAATTAAATTTACGAGCCTATAACTATATTATTGGAGTGACCGTTACTTTCTAAATACGAAATACGTATTTCTAACAAAGTGTCTATAATCGGATCAAACACCTTTTCCTTAATGGGAAAATAGCAAGAAGTATTTTCATTAAAGCTCAAAATATCATCGTAATCTAAAGTGGGAGAGTCGTCCTCGTCCAAACACGATGAAAATATATAAGAATCATCGGAGTCATAAGAAAACTCATCCTCTTGAGGAAAATAGGTATTTAGAAAATTCTCTAAATCCTCCTCAAATGGAATATCCTCTTAAATAGGGTCAATCTCTAAAGGTGGAGGATCCTCCTCAAAAGTCGTAACATCCAAAATAGGAGTAGGAATGTCAAAGAGAGGCTCAATAATAGGAGGATCACTCATATAGATAATTGTATCATTAGACTCACTAAGTGTCTCCTCAAAACCCAAATTAATGTAATCACTTAAAGACGTGTCATCATCATAGTCATCATAAACTGGGGTATCAAAAATATGAGAATTAAAGGTAGTTCCTCTAAACCCAAGATATTGTGATCAATTAAAGACGTGTCATCATCATAATCATCATAGATTGGGGTCTACTCAAAATCCGAAGTGGAATGATCACTTAAAGAAGAAACATCACTAAATTCATCATTGTTTTCCTCATTTCCTTTAAAAAGTGGATTATTATTTGAAATTTCAAAAAGAGGATTTGAGTGTATCACAAAATCATTAAAGTCAAACTTTTTAGTTTCAAAAGGATTGATAAAAATCTCTTCATGATCATAATTAAGCACATCAATCATATTGACCAATTCTTTTCCATGTGATTTACTGTAATTTTTCCCATATTAAAAACTTGTTTTTCATCCCCAACCCTAAGAATTAACTCGCCTTCGGCTACATCAACTAACGCTTTTCCAGTTCTCAAGAATGGTCGACCAAGTATTAACGGAATACGAGGATCCATCTCATAGTCAACTACGACAAAGTCAACAGGAAAAGTGAATGTACCAACCCGAACAAAAACGTCCTCAGCAATACCAACGGGGTATGCGAGAGTTCTATTAGCTAATTCGAGAGTCATACGGGTTGGTACAAGGTCGGGTAATGATAATTGTTTCCACACACTTAAAGGCATCAAATTGATACTAGCCCCAAGATCCGCTAAAGCCATACAATCCTCAATTTCGGGAAATGAGCAAGGAACACGAATCGGCCAGGATCTCCGAGCTTTTTAGGAAGCTCTTTAAGGAGAATCGCAGAACAATTCTCATTTAAACGTGTGTTAACAAGCTCTACCATTTTTTCTTTCTTATTGAGCAAATATTTGAACATTTTAACAAACTTGGGCATTTGAGCAAGAGCTTCAACAAGGCTAATATTAAAATTCATTTGCTTAATCATTTTCAAAAAGTTGGAAACTTGAATATCATCTATAGTAAGCAACTTACTCTTGTTTAACCTAGAGGGATAAGGGATATTAGGCTTAGGAGGTGTAGGTGGAGAAGGAGAATGAATCTCTTCTTGTACAACCTTAGGGATAGGCTCATTAGGCAATGGATAAATAGTACTAGGAGCGGTAGTAGGAGGAATCCCCAAAGGTGGAGTAGAACTCATGGTAGACTTCGGGCCTTGTCTCTCTTTTATTGGCAGAGATATGGAAGGTCCAACTAAAGTGGCTCCACTTCGAGTAGAAATATCACTCACATTAGCTCTAGGGTTAGTCTCGGTATTACTTGGTAAAGCACCTTGGGGCCTAAGGGTTTGCAAAAGTTGATTTTGGAAGGCACGTTGCTCTTCCTTAAGTTGCTTAAATTCCTTATCGGTCTCTTGTCTTTTCTTTTCACTTTCTTGAAACAACTTAAGAATCATGTCAATTTGAATATTAGGAACATTCCTTTGATTAAACCTTTGATTAACTTGATTATTAAACCCTTGAGTTTGAAAACCTTGGTTTTGAAATTTATTAGGATTTTGAAATCCTTGATTATTAAAACCTTGGTTATTAAAGCCTTGATTTGGAAACCCTTGGTTTTGAAAACCTTGATTTTTCCCTTGAGAATTCCCTTGGTTTTGATTATAACCCCTCACATTAGAATTCCCTTGAAAGTTACCCCAATTTGGTCCTTGGTTACTATTTTGACATTAGGTATTTTAGGTGGGTGGGGGTGGTCTTTGGTGAGGCACAAACCCAGGGGGAGCCAAATAGTTAGTAGACTTATACGACAAGTGGTTTGTATCAACATTAGGCTTGAAATGAACCCTCTCATTAGAATTATTGTTATAAGCATAAAATTCACATTAGGGTTGATTATAAACCTTATCACAACTAAGGTAAGAATGTGGCCCACCACAAGTCTCACGAGTCTCATTAATGGCATGAATGTGTCAAGTAGGAGGGTAATCAACTTTTAAAGCAAGATTTTAACAATTGTAGCAACTTCTTTTAGTTGATTAGAAACCTCATGATCTCCTCCACTAGCACTAGCCAATTGAGCCCTTGATTTATTGCTATGAACTTTAGATTTATTTTCAATAATTTCCCACACCACTTGCATTGTTTTCACAAGAAGATTACCCTCCGCATCACTATTTAGTGAATCTTGTTCATTAAAATTCAAACCATTGTAAAAAGTGTTTATTTGATGAACATTAGTAAAACCATGTTGAGCACACTTTCTTAAAAGCTCTTTAAATCTATCCCAAGATTCACTAAAGGTATTAATAAGTGTATAAACACTTGTCCTTTTGCCACTAAAATCAAGTAAAAACAAGACCTAATCATGTGTTTAATGTCGTAAAAGTCGGAATTACGCGTGGTTTTGTGTTCTTGTGTTTAAATAGGTACAAATGATCAAAAGAAGAGAAAACACGGGATTTCACGGTCAAATGTCGAAGAAAAAGTTAAGAAAGAGTCGAAGACAAGATCAAAAGACCAAAAGTGTGCCAAGATCACGAAAACCGGCTAAACCGACAACGATTTTGAAGAAATAGTCAACAAAGCCGAAATCGAGCTCGTTCTTAGTGGATTCAATATCATTTGAGTTTAATGGGCCTTGTGGGTCCCGCATTTGTAAATTGGGCCACAAGCCCATTTGGATACTTTAACTACATGGATCAAGGCCCAAAGTTCAGTTATTCATAAAAATCTGGGCCAAGCCCATATGTTGGATCAAATGGATTGTTTAAGCCTTAGTGGTTATGGGACGGATTTGAGATTAAATTGGGCCACAAGCCCATGGATGGGACGGATAAAAAAAGGGGTAAATGTTTTTGCTAGGTCAACTCTCTAATCCAGTCAATACACACAAACAAATTTAGTGAATGTGTATTTACTTTGGGCGATTTGGTTAACACAGTCAAACACTCACATCTTTTTACCTCCCACGTGTCTATCCACTCACCCACAACCCAAATAAATAAACAAAACATTTACCCTCATCCCATATTTACTTCGATACAAACAAGGTCCTCTCTCTCCCACTTCCTCTTCTCCGAAAATCATGCAGACACACAAACCCTAATTCAATATCCAGTAAAAATTAACAAGTAAAAATTGGGGGTTTTACCCAATTCGTGTGATTCACACGGATTGGGATTAAATCCCCCCAATTTTCGCAACATCCACCAACATGGTCCTCATTCTCTCTCCAACGTGGCCCTCTCCTTCAATATTATTGGTGGAAACAACTCCACATTCGCCATGCTGGCAATCCGGACTCACGGATCATTTTCATCCGTTGATTAAGAGAAGAAAAGAGAAAGAGAAGAAGAATGAAGAAATCAAGGGACATGATTCGTTTGCTTGGGCACCAAGAGAACCTAGAAGGTTCGGGGTTCTCCTATATACCCCCCCCCCTCTATCATGTAATTCATGCTTTTTCTTTATTATTTAATTTTTCAGAAAAATAGATTAGGGTTTTTAAATCTTGTAATTTCCTTTTCCAGCATTTGTAATCTCTTATTTAATTAATGAAAAATTAGATTTCGTTTTAATTTTCGTCCCAATTTAAATTCCAGTACTGTTCGGTTTTAATTTCATTAGTTAATAAATTGTTACTGTTCTTTTATATTTCTATTCGTCTATTATTATTATTATTTAAAAAATATATATATAAAGAAAAGTGTAATATATATTTCCCCCACTGGGAAATATAAAAAAAACGGTTACTGTTCATTGCTTATGTGTTACTGTTCGAGACGAAGGAGATTTGTTTGTTGATGATTCGGTGTAAATCGAAGGTGATTGTTTCGGTTCTATAAGACAGCTCAGCGTTGCATTCTTCTTCTCAAAGGGTTCTATAATAGGTTTGAATTTCTTTTTATTATTTGTTAAAATTAGTTTAATGTAATCTGTTAGTGTTTTATTTTTATCTGCTTGTTATATAACTTGTTTGGTTTTGGAGGGTTATTTGAGTTCACTGTCTTGAATAGATTATAGCTTCTTGTTGGATCGAATAGTGTTGGCTTCTGCTTATTTAGAATCGTTTAAACTGCTTATAATTGGTTCGAAAATTATTGAATCTACTAGGTGGTAGTTGTTTTTGGAATAAGCTATTGTTTGGTTTTGACTGCTTTTTAGTCTAGTAGGATTATTTGGTCTGCTTATTTCAGTTAGATGAGTATTTAGATTTAAGTGAGTAATATATTTTGGTTATAATCTTATTTTTAATTTAGCTTTACTGCGTAATTAGCTTATTTAATTTCAGCTTATTAGTTTAGACGGCTTAATTGGCTTATTTGTTTTATCTGTTTATTTTTCTATTTTTCAGCTTATTTGGTTCCTTAGCTTATTTGTTTCTGCTTAACTAGTATTCTGCTTATTTGGTTATATTGCTTAAACGTTTTGGCTGTGTGGCTTATCTGTTCTTTTATTGCTGATATTACTACTGAAAAAATTGAACTAATTGTTCAATTTTTGATTATCTGTCCAAATAAAAAGTGCCAAAAATATTTGCAAAAATCTGCTACTGCCTAGATTCGAACCCTAGACCTCCTGTCCAGGGGCCAAACGTCCCAACCAGTTGTGCTAGCTTACTTTTTGTGTATTGTTTCTAAACGTTAAATTAATATAGGGAATCTTAATTTGGCTGTTTTAAATTTAATAGATTTAATTAAGTTTAGATTTATTTATACTAATTAAATAGTTTTATTTAAATTCAGTTTTTTATAAAATACAAAAAGGATAAAAAAATATTTTAATTTTATTTACTTTTATAAATTTTCATTAGTTTTATATTTCTTTTATAATTTTAAATAGTTTTTTTATAGAATTAAAAGTAGTTTTCAATTATCATTTAGATTTTAGATTTAAAATAAGTTTTCAATTTATTAAGTTTTGTTTAAAAATAGAATTTCATTAAAAGTTTTTAGGTTTTATTAATTAGTTAACGTTTATTTTCAAATTAATAGTTTAAATAGTTAATTAAAATAGTTTTCATTTAATTAAATAGATTCAAGTTAGTTTAAAACACCCAAAAAAATAGATTTTACCAAAAACAAGTTAAGTTGAAACGTTAAACCGGAAATCAAATTCGAGTCGAATCGAGGAAAAACGAACATTCATTGCATTAAAAAGGACTAAAAATCCTAGTTTCAAATTGGCGCCGCTGCCGCTTCGCTCGTACGATTGACGATTTGTCATGAAGACGTTTGGATTTTGGGATCCGTTCATCCTTTGAACGTTACGTTTCTTGCAACAAAATCAAAAATACAAAAAAATCAAAAACTTGAAAAATACAAAAAAATTAAAAAATCACAAAAGCAATTTCTTTCCTAAGAATTGCACCAAAAAAATTAAAAAAATACAAAAGTAATACTTTTTCCTAAAAGTATTACACCAAAAATATTACGTATTAGTGTTAATTTTTAGTTCGATTTCTTTCGATTTTTCTTGTGAATATATATTTTTCTAAAAAATACAAAAAGATTTTTCCTTTTACTATAATATATTACGTAGCACAATAAAATTACCTACTTATCAAATAAGGCCTTAGTTGGGATTTCATCACCTAACTATTGTATTCGAATCCATAACGAGAAAAAAGGGCAAAATAGATAAATACTAGTAAGACGTTTGAACTCGACATATACAAACTATAAGCTGGGTATAAGGCGACGCGCTATAAAAGGCCGTCTAAGGAAAAAGGTTTTTAAGTGCTTTGTGCCACCTCGTTTCCCCGCTTGCTTGTGCGTATATTGAGAGGGACGGCCGATTATTGGTTTGACAACTCAAGTAGTATTTACGTATATATTTTTGTAGATTTTTCATATTGCTCCTCGAGAGGGAAAATCCTTTTCCTCTCAAAGTCGACCGAGGTCACCTACCTCATTCCAAAGTTTTAATTGTATGCGCACTTGCGCGCATACATACATACCGATTGGTGTACCAAATACTTCTAATTCTTCTAAAAAGAAGAAGAAGAAAAACAAAAAGACCGTCATTAAAGCCGATCCCGAGAATCGAGCTTTCAACAATACGATGGCAACGGATAATCGACCAATGATTGAGATTCTACAATCTCACGTTGAAGGAAACGATGACGCGATTGTGGTGCCAAATATTGGAGCTAATCATTTCGAACTTAAATCGGGTTTTATTCAAATGGTTTCCGCTACACCATTTTTAGGCCGTACTAATGATGACCCACACGCTCATATCAAACGTTTCATCCAATTAGCTAATACCGTCAAATACAATGGGGTGCCCCAAGAGGCCGTTCGCCTCCAACTTTTTCCTTTTTCCCTCGAGGGACAAGCCCGGATTTGGCTTGATAAGGAACCACCCCAAAGTATTACCACATGGATCGACTTAGAGACCAAGTTCATTAACTAATTTTTCCCACCATCACAGACCACGTCCTTAAGGAATGAAATAATCAACTTTGAACAAAAATATGGGGAAACGTTTAGTGAGTCGTGGGATCGTTTTAAAGATCTTTTGAGAAAATGTCCACAACACGGTTTTACTAAAGTTCATCAAATCAACACGTTTTATAATGGTTTAACTCTAAACGACCAAGACTCACTTAATAGTGCCGCAGGGGGCAATATTCTTGTGAAAACCATGAACGAGGCTTGGGCCATTATTGAGAACAAGGCAAAAGTACAAACCAAAAGTGTTAGGTCTAATATGGCAAGTGTTAGTACGAGTAATAATGAGGTGAATGATCAAATTAGTAAACTTACTTCACTTGTTGAAAAACTCGCTCTAAGAACCGACGCCCTCACCACACATGTGCATGCCATAAAAGAAAAAAGTGAGACGTGTGAGACTTGTGGTGGACCACATTCATACTTTAATTGTGACAAGGTTTACAATGATCAACAAGAAGTTTATGCTTATAATAACAATGAAATTGATCGGATTCAATTCAAACCAAATGTTGATGTTAACCATTTGTCTTACAAGTCTAATAACTATTTGGCTCCCCCGGGTTTTGTAGCACCACAAAGACCACCCCCACCCGCCCAAAATAGGAACCAAGGTCCTCAACGGGGTAATTTTCAAGGAAATACTAATCAACGGGGTTTTAATCAAAATCAAGGGAATTTTCAAGGGCAAAACCAAGGGTTAAATAATCAAGGATATAATAACCAAAGTTTTCAAAATCAAGGATTTAATCAAGGTTCTAATCAGTATCAAAACCAAGGTTTTCCTAATCAAGGTTATAATCAAATGAACATGCATAATCCTCAAATGGACTTGGTTTTACAAAAATTATCCGACCATGAACGAATGATGAGAGAGATGCAAGAACATACTCGACAAATGCAAGAATCGAACGATAAGAAGTTTGTGACTATGATTCAAACCTTTCGTCCCCAAGGTACCCTTCCCTCGAACACCGTGACCAATCCTAGGGCTAATGTTAATTCTATCACTACTAGGAGCGGTAAGACCACCCTAGAACCTTCCCCACCTAACCAAGGACCCGAGATTCCTTCTTCTTCGACACAACCTCCTTCTTCTTCCACTTGTGACATACCTCCCGTTATGCATTCGTCTACACCTTATGTTCCACCGATACCCAAATTTTCTACCACACCTTCGGTTCTAAAACCGGTTCCTTCACCTTCTATTTCTATTCCTCCTCCTCCTCCAAAGGATGTAAGTGAGCAATCCACTCCAAAGCCTTCATCTCAACCCAATATACCTTATCCCTCAAGGTTGCGGAAAGAGAAATTGAAGAATAAGGATGATATTCAAGTTTCGAACTTCCTAAAAATGTTCAAACAATTGAATTTTAATATCACCTTTGCCGAGGCGCTCGCTCACATGCCTAAGTACGCTAAGATGTTTAAGGATCTTTTAAGTGATAAGGAAAAGTTGCTTGATATCGCCAATACCCAATTAAATGAGAATTGTTCCGCGGTTCTTTTGAGAAAATTACCGGTTAAGTTAGGAGATCCCGGTCGATTCCTTATTCCTTGTAATTTCCCGGGTGTTGAGAATTGTATGGCCTTGGCGGATCTCGGAGCGAGTATCAATCTTATGCCATTGTCCGTGTGGAAGCAATTATCTTTACCCGAGCTAGTCCCCACTCGTATGACATTGGAATTAGCTAACCGTACGGTTGCTTATCCGGTGGGAATAGCCGAGGATGTTTTTGTAAGAGTCGACAAATTCACTTTCCCCGCCGATTTCGTCGTCGTCGACTATGAAATGGATCCCCGTGTTCCCTTAATTGTGGGATGACCCTTCTTGAGAACCGGGCGTACATTAATTGATGTAGCCACGGGTGAGCTTATCATGAGGGTCGGGGATGACAAAATCGTCTTTAACATGGGTAAACTTTCCAAACTTCCCGATGAGCCTGAATCCGTGAATTTCATCGATGTGCTCGACGAAGCATGCGAAGAACATTTTCATGAGGCTTGTAAGAGCGGGATTTCTCCTTTACCTCATGTTGAGACCGTAGCTTCTATTGCTCCTTCATTGACTCCATTTGGAGAAAGTGACTTAGATGAGTTTGAAGCTAGCTTGGGTCCTCTCGAGATTAACTATGATAATTCTCCCGCCAATTGGGATGAAGACATTCGTACTATTGAGAGACTTCTCAATGAGGACAATATTTCTCCACCCACTCCTAAAGAAGTTACAAACAATGATCCTACTTTGACTAAGCCTTCCATTGACAATCCGCCGGATTTAGAGCTTAAGGATTTACCGTCTCATCTAGAGTACGTTTTCTTGGAGGAGGATAATAAGTTGCCCGTCATTATTGCTAAGGACTTAAAAGAAGATGAAAAATCCCGACTTATCGATGTGCTTAAGAATCATAAGAAAGCAATTGCTTGGAAAATCTCCGACATTCGCGGAATTGATCCTAATTTTTGTACTCATAAAATTCTCATGGAAGATGACTTTAAACCCGCAATCCAAAATCAAAGAAGGGTTAATCCAAAAATTCATGAAGTCATTAAGAAAGAAGTTATCAAACTTCTCGATGCCGGAATGATTTACCCTATCTCGGATTCGCCATGGGTTAGTCCCGTCCATTGTGTGCCTAAGAAAGGCGGAATCACCGTTGTTCCCAACGAAAACAACGAGTTGATTCCTACTCGACTTGTGGCGGGTTGGCGAGTTTGCATCGACTATCGTAAGCTCAATGATGCCACTCGTAAGGATCATTTCCCTCTTCCTTTCATGGATCAAATGCTCGAGCGTTTAGCGGGTAATGATTTCTATTGTTTCTTAGATGGCTTTTCCGGATATTTTCAAATCCCTATCGATCCAAAAGACCAAGAGAAAACCACATTCACTTGTCCCTATGGAACATTTGCTTACAAAAGAATGCCTTTCGGCTTATCCAATGCTCCCGGGACTTTCCAAAGGTGTATGATGGCGATATTTCATGACATGGTTGAAGAAACTATGGAAGTCTTTATGGACGATTTCTCGGTCTATGGTGATTCTTTCTCTTCTTGCCTTGCTAATTTAGAACGTATGCTCCAACGATGTGAAGACACTCGTCTCGTTCTTAATTGGGAAAAATGCCATTTCATGGTAAAAGAAGGCATCGTCCTCGGTCATAAAATTTCCAAAGCTGGTATCGAAGTCGACCGTGCTAAAGTTGACGTCATTGCTAAATTACCTCCGCCTACCACCGTCAAAGGAGTTCAAAGTTTTTTAGGCCATGCGGGATTTTATCGACGTTTCATCCAAGATTTCTCCAAAATAGCTCGTCCAATGACTCATCTCTTAGAAAAGGATGCTCCTTTCATCTTCTCTCAAGAATGTCTCGACTCTTTCGAACTTCTTAAAGGTAAATTAACTAAGGCACCGGTCTTAGTCTCTCCAAATTGGGAGTTACCTTTCGAGCTTATGTGCGATGCTAGTGATTTCGCGGTAGGAGCGGTTTTAGGTCAACGAGTTAACAAATATTTCCAACCCATTCATTATGCTAGTAAGACAATGACGGGGGCTCAATTGCATTATACCACTACCGAAAAAGAGCTTTTAGCTGTAGTGTATGCTTTTGAGAAATTCCGCCCCTATCTTGTGCTTTCCACCACCATCGTTTACAGCGACCATTCCGCCTTGAAATACTTGTTGACCAAGCAAGATGCTAAACCGAGACTCCTTCGTTGGGTTTTGCTCCTACAAGAATTTAAAATCGAAATTCGTGATAAAAAAGGAGCGGAAAACCTAGCCGCGGATCACCTTAGTAGACTTGAGGATCCATATCAAGGGGAATCTCCAAATCAAGAGATTAATGAATCCTTTCCCCTTGAGACCTTAATGTCTATTAATTCCAATCTTGATGATACCCCATGGTTTGTCGACATTGCAAACTATTTGGCGGGTGGTGTTCTTATCGAAGGGTTATCGTCCCAACAAAAGAAAAAATTCTTCAAGGACGTTAAAACGTACTATTGGGATGACCCTTATCTTTTCAAGCAATGTGCGGATTTAATCATTCGTAGATGTGTTGATGGGCCGGCGGATTTACAAATCCTTGAAGCTTGCCATAAAGGACCCATCGGTGGTCACTTTGGTCCTAATTACACCGCTAAAAAAGTTTTCGACTCCGGATTCTATTGGCCCTCCATTTATCATGATGCACATGAAATGGTTAAACATTGTGATGCTTGCCAAAGGCAAGGCAAGATCACACATAAAGATGAGATGCCTCAAAATTTCATCCAAGAATGTGAAATCTTTGACGTATGGGGCATCGACTTTATGGGGCCGTTTCCATCATCGAAGGGAAACAAGTACATCCTCGTAGCCGTTGACTACGTATCAAAATGGGTTGAAGAAAAGGCTTTACCTACTAACGATGCGAGGGTGGTTGTTAACTTCTTGAAACAATTGTTTGCTCGATTCGGTGTGCCTCGTGCTATTATTAGTGATCGCGGGACTCATTTTTGCAATGATCAATTTGCACGAGTCATGGCTAAGTATGGTGTCAATCACCGACTTTCCACCGCGTATCATCCTCAAACTAATGGACAAGCCGAGGTTTCTAACCGTGGTCTTAAGAGAATCTTAGAGCGAACCGTGGGAGAGCATCGTGCTTCATGGGCCGATAAATTAGATGATGCTTTGTGGGCTTTCTGTACCGCTTATAAGACACCTATAGGTTGTACCCCTTATCGCCTTGTGTACGGAAAGGCATGCCACCTCCCCATTGAGTTGGAGCATAAGGCTTATTGGGCCTTGAAATGGGCTAATTTTGATCTTAACAAAGCCGGTGATCATAGGAAAATCCAACTCAATGAACTCAATGAACTTAGGAATGAGGCTTATGAAAATTCATTAATCTACAAAGAGAAAACTAAGCTCATTCATGATTCCAAGATTAAAAACCGAGAGTTCCATATTGGTGATCAAGTTTTACTCTTTAACTCTCGGTTGAAAATCTTTTCGGGTAAACTTAAGAGCCGTTGGTCCGGTCCATTCACCGTGGCCCAAGTCTTCCCTTATGGCACCATTGAGTTATCCCAACCAAATGGGCCTAACTTTAAGGTGAATGGCCAACGGGTTAAGTTGTACTATGGAGAGGACATCTCTCACGAGATGATTCCATCCCTCTCCACATTTCCCTTGAATTAATTCGGGAAATCGAGTCGAGCTAGACACTCGTGATAAATAAATCAAGCATCGTATAACTAGGTTAGATTTTTACCTTTACCATCCTTTCCACCCTTTTTCACCTTCATCCATTTTCCACCAATAAGTGTAGGGGGGAGCCAAGTAGGTTGTTTGTGTGTGGTGATTGTGTGCAGGGACATGTGCTTTGATGATCCACTTTTGGTACTTTTGACACGACCCGTGATCCCGTGTTCCCGTGTACCCGGTTCTATCAAAACTATTGTGATTCGTACTTGTATATAAATAAAACGAATAAATGTAATCACTTTAGTTGTCCTTTCCTTAGCTCGATTTTAAACAACGTACTCAATGTCCTAAGTGTAGGGGAGTTTATTCTCCCACATGCTTAAACATTGAGGACAATGTTTATATTAAGTGTAGGGGGCCTTCTATCGAATTTTAGTGGGCTTTTCCATGAATTTGACCCTATTTTACCGGAAAATTTAAAAAATTTTCAACGTTTTTCAAATTTTTGATCTATTTTGGTCTAGTAGTATTTTTATTTATTTTCTTTCCTTTTATTATCACATTGCAATAATTTCCTTTTCAAGAATAAAATAATTAAATAGATAAATAAATAAAATGGTTTTAACAAGTTTAGATATCTTTGATATATTAGGCCCGTCGTGAATATTTTGACTCAACCCGAGTTTACTTATCCAAGTTTACTCTAGCTAGTATCCTTAACCATATGGACCTTAATTGGTTTATTAGGCTAAGCATCCACGAGTCTCATTCCTTGAGATTTTAAATTGTGGAGAACGAGAGATGATAGAGTTAATTATAAGTTCGGTATTCTTTCATTAACTTATGTGAGTTAGTTATGAGCTTTTTCTCCCATCACTTGTTAATAAATATATTTGCAATAAATAAGGTTGTACGATTTAAAAGGTTACTTAGCTTCTAGCACAATATCTTTTAAAAGTTGCTCGGTATTAATTAGAGTTCATAGCCAAGGCATAACTTATTGAAACGGGACGCGAAGATTGTCTTATCCAAAAAGGCCCTAACAAGGCATGAGGATACCCGAGTCCAAAAAGGCCCTCACAAGGCATGAGGATTCACTTTTTGCTAAAGATCCTAAGATGATGTGAAGATCATTAATCCAAATCAATATGAAGGATCAAGACACAAGACGAGAAGCAATTACTCCCCTAAAGATCATGGAGAAGTCTATCCAAAAAGACCCTAACAAGGTATGAGGATAAATAGATCCAAGTCCGAAAAGGAGGCGGATCGTTGTATATCAAAATCCTAAAAAAAGAAGAGGATAAATGAAGAAGTCGTGGTCAACGTTTGAAGCATCTTTCACTCCTTATGAAGATGTATACCAAAATGAAGAGAAGACCATAATTTCAAGATCGTCTCTCAAGATTTGAAGTTTGAAGTACAAGCCAAATATCGGTCCGAGAAAGGTCTCAAATCGTGAAACGAGTTATGCCAAGATATGAACTTTTTGAGGTTTCGAGAAGCAGTTTTAAAAGATTTTGTCCTTTAGCTAACTATTGATTAAATCGTCCCACTTTATTTTCGGCCTTAATAAATTATCGAAATAAGTCAAAAATGCATCCTCGTGATCATTCAAGACAAAAATAAAATACAAGAGATACACCGTAGGAATAAGGGGGTCTAAGTGATTAACTAAACCACATGAGCAAGTGTTTGTTGTGCTAACTTGTAATAACAATGATCTCGTTTTTGAGCTTGGTTTGGGGAACGTGAAACTTGAGGGTGATTAATATTCATGACACCAAAGCCCTAATCTAAGTCTTAGATTTCTTTACGAGTTTCTTCCATCAAAAAATTTCCAAGTTAATAAGTTGTTATAACTTTTGCTTCCTTTTTAGTTTTATCTTTTCGTCGTAGTAGTAGTAGTAATAGTAATAAAGGCCGAGATGGATTAATTATAAGAAAAATGTAACTTAATGCTTTAAAACTATGCATTGCATGGGGTCATTGCAATGGTCAAGTGTAGGGGATTTAATAAGTGTGTAAACACTTATCCTTTTGCCACTAAAATCAAGTAAAAACAAGACCTAATCATGTGTTTAATGTCGTAAAAGTCGGAATTACGTGTGGTTTTGTGTTCTTGTGTTTAAATAGGTACAAATGATCAAAAGAAGAGAAAACACGGGATTTCACGGTCAAATGTCGAAGAAAAAGTTAAGAAAGAGTCGAAGACAAGATCAAAAGACCAAAAGTGTGCCAAGATCACGAAAACCGGCTAAACCGACAACGATTTTGAAGAAATAGTCAACAAAGCCGAAATCGAGCTCGTTCTTAGTGGATTCAATATCATTTGAGTTTAATGGGCCTTGTGGGTCCCGCATTTGTAAATTGGGCCACAAGCCCATTTGGATACTTTAACTACATGGATCAAGGCACAAAAATTAGTTATTCATAAAAATCTAGGCCAAGCCCATGGATCAAATGGATTATTTAAGCCTTAGTTGTTATGGGACGGATTTGAGATTAAATTGGGCCACAAGCCCATAGATGGGACGGATAAAAAAAGGGGTAATTGTTTTTGCTAGGTCAACTCTCTAATCCAGTCAATACACACAAACGAATTTAATGAATGTGTATTTACTTTGGGCGATTTGGTTAACACAGTCAAACACTCACATATTTTTACCTCCCACGTGTCTATCCACTCACCCACAACCCAAATAAATAAACAAAACATTTACCCTCATCCCATATTTACTTCGATACAAACAAGGTCCTCTCTCTCTCCCACTTCCTCTTCTCCGAAAATCATGCAGACACACAAACCCTAATTCAATATCCAGTAAAAATTAACAATTAAAAATTGGGGGTTTTACCCAATTCGTGTGATTCACACGGATTGGGATTAAATCCCCCCAATTTTCGCAGCATCCACCAACATGGTCCTCATTCTCTCTCCAACGTGGCCCTCTCCTTCAATATTATTGGTGGAAACAACTCCACGTTCGCCATGCTGGCAATCCGGACTCACGGATCATTTTCATTCGTTGATTAAGAGAAGAAGAATGAAGAAATCAAGGGACAGGATTCGTTTGCTTGGGCACCAAGAGAACCTAGAAGGTTCGGGGTTCTCCTATAAACACCCCCCCCCCCCCCTCTATCATGTAATTCATGCTTTTTCTTTATTATTTGATTTTTCAGAAAAATAGATTAGGGTTTTTAAATCTTGTAATTTCCTTTTCCAGCATTTGTAATTTCTTATTTAATTAATGAAAAATTAGATTTCGTTTTAATTTTCGTCCCAATTTAAATTCCAGTACTGTTCGGTTTTAATTTCATTAGTTAATAAATTGTTACTGTTCTTTTATATTTCTATTCGTCTATTATTATTATTATTTAAAAAAATATATATATATATACAAAGAAAAGTGTAATATATATTTCCCCCACTGGGAAATATAAAAAAAAGGGTTACTGTTCATTGCTTATGTGTTATTGTTCGAGACGAAGGAGATTTGTTTGTTGATGATTCGGTGTAAATCGAAGGTGATTGTTTCGGTTCTATAAGACAGCTCAGCGCTGCATTCTTCTTCTCAAAGGGTTCTACAATAGGTTTGAATTTCTTTTTATTATTTGTTAAAATTAGTTTAATGTAATCTGTTAGTGTTTTATTTTTATCTGCTTGTTATATAACTTGTTTGGTTTTAGAGGGGGAAGGAAAAACGAGCAGTTTACGCTTTAGTAGCTACCGTTTCACTGTCTCTAGTATTCACCGCCTTTCAAGGAATGGAATATTATCAAGCGCCCTCCACAATTTCGGATAGTATTTATGGTTCTACCTTTTTCTTAGCAACTGGCTTTCATGGTTTTCATGTGATTATAGGTACTCTTTTCTCGATCGTATGTGGTATTCGCCAATATCTTGGTCATCTGACCAAGGAGCATCACGTTGGCTTTGAAGCAGCTGCATGGTACTGGCATTGGGTCAATTACGTTTATTAGAAGTGGACAATTGAGTGGTTGTACCAGCCAAAAGTCATCTACGTATTATTGTAACATCTGCTGATGTACTTCATAGTTGGGCTGTACCTTCCTCAGGTGTCAAATGCGATGCTGTACCTGGTCGTTTAAATCAAATCTCTATTTGTTTTGTACCCCGACATCTCAATTTGGGAGTGGGAAATCGTCCTTGGGACAGGCTTTATTTAGTTTAGCTTTCTAAAAGAAAAGTCCTTCCCATCCTTTTTCGGTACGGGGACGGTTAGAGATCCAATCAGAATAATCCAAGGTCCTAATTCAGCGGGCCGCTTTTGCATTTTTTTTTCATGAGTTTGTTGACGTAAGTTACTAGGGAGAGGGTAAATCGTTTCCTTCTTTCGCTATTAGTTGATCTAAAGGCTTTTATGGTTATAGATTGCACTAGACTAGAAAGGACAACAAACACACAACTCAACAACAACATTACAAAGTGAACTAACAACATATTAA
Organism: Glebionis coronaria; assembly: GCA_025667525.1. Taxonomy (NCBI): domain Eukaryota; kingdom Viridiplantae; phylum Streptophyta; class Magnoliopsida; order Asterales; family Asteraceae; genus Glebionis; species Glebionis coronaria. The sequence continues at coordinate 436,689,270 of CM046877.1, forward strand.
GTTAACAAAAGACACAGAACAACATTAAAGATAACATTGAAAAGTGCTGTGAACAGAAAATTCTGCCAAACACAACAAAGACACTTAGCACAAACACAACAAAGACACTTAGCATAGGAGTCTATCTCCAGTAATAGGGGGTTGGTTACATCTACAACCGAAATGGAAACCGAGTGTTTCTTGGTTCAAAAATGCAGAATCTCGTCTTAATCATCATTTATCAGGACTCTTCGGCGTAAGTTCCTTGGCTTGGACAGGACATTTAGTCCATGTCGTTATTCCTGCATCCAGAGGGGAGTACGTTCGATGGAATAATTTCTTAGATGTATTACCACATCCCCAAGGGCTAGGCCCACTTTTTACAGGTCAGTGGAATCTTTATGCTCAAAATCCCGATTCAAGTAGTCATTTATTTGGTACCTCTTAATAGCCGGTTGGTTACACCTACAACCGAAATGGAGACCGAGTGTTTCGTGGTTCAAAAATGCAGAATCTCATCTCAATCATCATTTATCAGGACTCTTCGGCGTAAGTTCCTTGGCTTGGACAGGGCATTTAGTCCATGTCGCTATTCCCGCATCCAGAGGGGAGTACGTTCGATGGAATAATTTCTTAGATGTATTACCACATCCCCAAGGGTTAGGCCCACTTTTTACAGGTCAGTGGAATCTTTATGCTCAAAATCCCGATTCAAGTAGTCATTTATTTGGTACCTCCCAAGGAGCAGGAACTGCCATTTTAACCCTTCTCGGGGGATTCCATCCACAAACCCAAAGTTTATGGCTGACTGATATTGAGGAGTTCTTCCTTCAGATAGAAGCTGGTAATCCAAGCTATCTTGGAGTTTTCTTTTTGAAAAAAAAAAAGAAAAAGCGTCCCCCGCGAAAGTCAAAAAGGAAGAGCCTAAAATCATGCCCTTTTTCGAGCTTTCTGATAGTTAGTAGTACCTAGCCAAACCAAAGGCTGGAAAGAGCGTTTAGACTACTTATACCCCTCACTGGGAATCAGAGAAAGGAGAGGATAGGACCGGTATTAGCAGAATAGATGGCTTCCTAAGAATCCATCTGATGGTATTTAGTAAAGACTTGAATAGATGCCTTCCTCCAAATCCTCGATACGCTCTCTGGCAGCGCGAATGCGCGCTTCTTTCACGGCAGGATCCAGTGTTCTAACACTCCTCAAAAAGCGGTTTAGCACTCTACGGCTCTCTTGAATAAGATTTTGCAGTTGCCCCATTTCGGCAGCAATTGCAGAAAGCCTGTTTGCAGCTATTTGAGTTCACTGTCTTGAATAGATTATAGCTTCTTGTTGGATCGAATATTGTTGGCTTCTGCTTATTTAGAATCGTTTAAACTGCTTATAATTTGTTCGAAAATTATTGAATCTACTCGGTGGTAGTTGTTTTAGGAATAAGCTATTGTTTGGTTTTGACTGCTTTTTAGTCTAGTAGGATTATTTGGTCTGCTTATTTCAGTTAGATGAGTATTTAGATTTAAGTGAGTAATATATTTTGGTTATAATCTTATTTTTAATTTAGCTTTACTGCGTAATTAGCTTATTTAATTTCAGCTTATTAGTTTAGACTGCTTAATTGGCTTATTTGTTTTATCAGTTTATTTTTCTATTTTTCAGCTTATTTGGTTCCTTGGCTTATTTGTTTCTGCTTAACTAGTATTCTGCTTATTTGGTTATATTGCTTAAACGTTTTGGCTGTGTGGCTTATCTGTTCTTTTATTGCTGATATTACTGCTGAAAAAATTGAACCAATTGTTCAATTTTTGATTATCTGTCCAAATAAAAAGTGCCAAAAATATTTGCAAAAATCTGCTACTGCCTAGATTCGAACCCTGGACCTCCTGTCCAGGGGCCAAACGTCCCAACCAGTTGTGCTAGCTTACTTTTTATGTATTGTTTCTAAACGTTAAATTAATATAGGGAATCTTAATTTGGCTGTTTTAAATTTAATAGATTTAATTAAGTTTAGATTTATTTATACTAATTAAATAGTTTTATTTAAATTCAGTTTTTTATAAAATACAAAAAGGATAAAAAAATATTTTAATTTTATTTACTTTTATAAATTTTCATTAGTTTTATATTTCTTTTATAATTTTAAATAGTTTTTTTATAGAATTAAAAGTAGTTTTCAATTATCATTTAGATTTTAGATTTAAAATAAGTTTTCAATTTATTAAGTTTTGTTTGAAAATAGAATTTCATTAAAAGTTTTTAGGTTTTATTAATTAGTTAACGTTTATTTTCAAATTAATAGTTTAAATAGTTAATTAAAATAGTTTTCATTTAATTAAATAGATTCAAGTTAGTTTAAAAACACCCAAAAAATAGATTTTACCAAAAACAAGTTAAGTTGAAACTTTAAACCGGAAATCAAATTCGAGTCGAATCGAGGAAAAACGAACATTCATTGCATTAAAAAGGACTAAAATCCTAGTTACAGGTATTCCCACATTTTTTCTCAAAATTGATAATGTCATTCCTTAGGGCAGTAGTACGTGTGGGTGGAAATAAATAATTAATAAACTTAGTCTCTAAATATGCCCATGTAGTGATACTTTGAGGTGGTTCCTTATCAAGCCAAATCCGGGCTTGCCCCTCGAGGGAGAAAGGAAAGAGTAACAATCGAATTGTCTCTTGCGGCACCCCATTGTATTTAACGGTATTGGTCAAATGTAAGAATATCTTAATATGAGTGTGAGGGTCATCTTGGGCACGACCCAAAAATGGTGTAGCGGAAACCATTTGAATAAAAACCGTTTTAAGTTCAAAACTATTCGCTCCAATATCCGGCACCACAATCGCGTCATCGTTTCCCTCAATGTGGGATTGTAAGATCTCGATCATCGGTCGGTTATCCATGGCTAAAGTAGTGTCGAAAGCTCGATTCTCAGGATCGGCTTGATTGTTGACGGTATACTTGTTCGTCTGCTTTTTATAAGGACGAGCTACACCATTTGGTATGTGTGCACGCGCACGTGTGCGCATACAACTAAAAACCGAGGAGTAAGGGGATTGCCCTTGATGACTTTGAAAGGGGAGGGATTACCCCAATCGAGGTTTGGTATCAAAAAGCTACAAAAAATATATACGTAAAACTACTTGGGTGGCACACCACTTACTATTATCACCTTCAAAAGAATCACAAGGGGGCGGAGGAACGAGGCGGCGCGAAGCACTTAATAGCCTTCTCCTTTCGAATATGAAATACACTCTCCTTATACCCCCCACACAGTGAATTCTCAATCTTGATCAAATAGCTCGTAGTATTTATCTATTGTGCCTTAATTAACTTTGGTCGATACACGTGAAAAGCACCGAAACGCCACTAATCACGGTGTATTGCAAAAGCAATACTTATGGAGATATGTGTGTTAAGGTTCGTGTCTACGTATACGTAATATATACAATATAGTAAAAAGAGAATATTTTTGTATTTTTTATTGTTATTATTTTTATTAGAAGATATATTCACAAGAAAAAGATGAGAGAAATCGAAATAAGAAAAAAAATATGTATAGTAGTACTTAATATTTTTTTTTGTAACACTTTAGGAAAAGTGTTACTTTTTTATTTTTTTATTTGTTTGTTGCAATTCTTAGGAAAAAATTGATTTTTGTGATTTTTTATATTTTATATTTTTGATTTTTTTTTTATATTTTTGATTTTTTAACAAGAAAAATAACATTCAAAATTGAACGGATCCCAAAATCCAAATTGTCTTACAAAAAATCGTCAATCATATCAAGATCGAACCGGCAGCGGGACCAATTTAATATCCGTTTTTTTGTATAATCGTTTTTCCTCGAATCGACTCGAATATGGATTTCCAATTTTACAAGAGATTTATCGTTTTTGGTCAAAAATACTTGATTAGTATTCTATGTCTATTTAAGCACAAAGCAAGCAAAAATATAAAAATACTATATAATATGTATACGTACTATTCTAAAACAATGTGCAAATACCGCAAGTAAAAATTTAAAACGCAAAAGTAGAATGCAAACGAGAATTATTAAAATGCTAATTAAAAATAAAAGTATAAATGCAAAAATATTAAAATGCTAAAAATGTAAATGCAAGATTATTCTAGAAAAAAAATATTAAAACTATTTTTTTAAATTTTTTTATACTATTTTTTTTCTTTATAAAACTATTTCTATTTTTTTATTAAAACTTGAAAATTGATTTTTTTTATTAACAATTAAAATCTATTTTAACTTTGAAAATCTATTTTTTTATTAACAATTGAATTCTTGGAATTTCAAAACCAAACGTGACCCCCTTTTTTGTCTAATTGTAAATGCAGCTTTTTACTTAAACAACGATATACGCATCCTTTATAACTTGCGAAAGTCAACAAAAAAATACGCAGTTCTTTTATTAAAATCAATGCAGTCCCAACTGAACAATTAAGCCCAATATACCCTAAATGCAGTTATTGAAAACAGACAACAAAAACAGGGACTACTTATGCAATAACTCGAAATGTACAAAGACTGCGAATACATGGACCAAAGTGCAATTTTCGCACAGTTTTTTAATAAAACGGGCTGCGGGAATTTATTGAGCTCGTTTTAGTGTTTTAGTCAACGAAATAAGCTCCGGTTCATTTCTATATGTCCAATTAGATGTAATATTGCTTTCTAAACAAGAAACCTCGAAAATTATTAAGAGATTAAGCTAGAAAAAGCTATCGAACTAAAATGACTTATCGAAAAATATACGAATATGCAGATTTTTTAAGCTATTTTAACGCAATCTAGCGGTTTTTCTATTAAGCTACGGCCAAAAGTATCAACTAGACTTATGTAGGCACCACTACAAGCTATCCAAGACAGCAAATTTCACGTCCTAATATTTAAAATTGAATGAGAATTGAGTGTCCGAATGTTATTGTTTAGGCTGATTTTTGCACTTGTTCGAACCAAAATTCTTTTACCTTATTAACCATTTGACTAGTGAAATTGACTAATACTTGAGTGATTTTAGATCTTGTAAACATGATAAATGAGACGAAACTAAGCTTCAAACCACAACAACAACAATTCGCTCACAATGATCTAAACCAAACGCACCTTAAAGAAATTTTAAGCAAATTTAACAAAGTAAAGTAAGATCTAAGGATGCTACAGCGAAAACAAGTATCTAGCTATCAAATGCAGATCAAATAAGAGATGTTTCAATCAAAAAAGCAAGTAATATCACACTTGATCATACCAATGCATATAACTCCTAATTTTTGCCTAAAAAGGTGAAAATGAGGTAAACCTTGATTCAAGGCCTCTGTTGATGGAGAAGTAAGCTCAAACACGATCACCTACACCTACTAATCATGAATCAACAACAAAAACACCAGCGATCACTTGAATTATACGAATTGTATTCAAATGCTCAAATTCCCTCCAAAACTCGAATTCATAACAAATCTTCACCAAACTCTATCAAATCAGCTTCAAGAGCTTGTATTCAAGCTCTATAACATATATCCGCAACAAATCAGCAACGATGAACAGTAATTCGTGATGAAGAAGATGATGAATAGTATTTTAATGGAGAATTTTATTAATATGAATGAAATGATTACAAGATTGAAGGAGATGACTACAAAGACTAAAGCTAGCTTAGGAATTAAGCTAACTATTAAAATGAGAGAAACTTGCTTGAAAATTAAGCTAAAAATTCTACTATATGGAAAATGAGATGTAAAGGGGTATTTATAGAAGGTGGGAGGAGATTGGGTTGTGATTGGGGAATGTTAAGATGACTTGTGTGTCAGTGAAAACAAACAATTGTCCAATAAAAATCATCCACGTGGATTAGGGTTTATGTCTCAAGAACGAAATTGGGCGTTTTTGTTCTAGACCACGGCAGCTTGATTGGTTGGTACCATTAGCTTCATCTCGTCGAGTAGAGAAACTTTCATGTAGAACACTTTCCATGAAACGTCATGTAGCTCCTGTAATTCGCTGTTGAAGAATGTTGCCATGTGTCCTCTTTTAATTGGCTTGAGTGTGTTTCATGGGATTAGTGGAAAAGCTGTTGGAATTTGTTTTATTAATTACCAGGTGGTAACGATTGGCAATAAATGGGGTTAAGGTAATAATGAGAATAATGGGTAATAAATGAACTCTGATAATAATGGCATAAAATGCTCAATCCATGTGAAGGGCAATGGAGCCTTCCTATTGGTCCATTTGGAGAAGCTTGTTATATCTTTGGTTGTACGGTAGTTTTGCCCTTGTCTTTTACATTCTTTGTCTTTAAGCTTTAAACTTCATAAAATCCTCATTTTTGGCCCTTCAAAATTCATTCTTTTTGCACTTTTGGTCTTTTTCTTCGATAAACGTCCGTGCAATCCCGTGTTTTCTTCGTTTGTGTCCTTTTGTACCTGTTTCACAACAAAACACAAAACCAAGCATAATTCTGACTTTTATGTTTATAAACTTACGTTTTGGTTTGTTTTTTGCTTATTTTTAGTGGTAAAAGGGTAAGTATTTACACACTTATCAAGGATCCTTTGTCAAACTCCCAGAGCATACCAAGTTTAGAAGCGCTGGCAAGAATCCAATGAACATTAAAGAAGCACAAGCACAGATAGAGGAGTACAAAATATTGGTTGATGTTGTACCCATAATTATTCACTTCACCATGATTGATTAAAAGAAATAAAGAATAAAGATAGATGATTTCTAGAGAGAGAAAGTAGAGAGAGAGGTGATTAACTATGTGAAATTAGATTAGAGAAATGAGAACAACCAACCCTCTTAACATGCTAGGAGGGTGCTTATATAGTCCACCCACATCCGGGGTTTCTATTGGACTATATATGTTTTTGGGTCGGGCTTGAATAAATGCTTAGTACCTTGAAAGAGGCCTTTTAAGCTAACCATCAAGCCCGTATTGTCACGACTATTTTAACTAACTATTACAACGTTCTAATAAATATTACAATATAGACCTATGACCGAACATTCTTGTTTGACTCAATACTTTGAGGCTACCAATCTCCCCCAATGTGAGGTCATTCCTCTTTGATACTTGTAGATTACGAATTTCATCATAAATGAGTCTTGAACGTGTAATAGTAGTCTTGTTCCTTCATGTTGTGATCTTTGAGCCTTTGTCATTGTCTTTTATCTTGAGATCTTCAAATTATTCTTGACTTGTCTTTGCCATCTTGCGATCTTGTGTCTTTATCCACATGCTCTTACTTTGCACAATCTTGAAAGCTTTCTAACAATCTCCTTTGAAGAGAGGTCATTCCTCTACATTAATAGATAAGGAAGATTATGATCATCAGAGTTGCGGAAGTCTTTAGCTTTCTTGATTGTTGAATGTCTTTGGGCATGAGTATGTGGTTTTGAAACTTTGACTTGGCTGAGTACACCGTAACGCCACCTTCTCGAGACAAAACTTAGACACGGACTGAATGGCTTTGACCTTCATCCTAAATCGGTAGCGTTTTACCTCCGGTCGGTGAAGATCGTTACACGATATTAAAAATCGTACCTGTGATTAGGTAGATTCATTTAAGAACCTCCTTGAGAGGGTTTCGCGGTAGTACTAGCCGTTCTCTTTACTCGACCGTCTCAAAGCAAGACTGCGAACATAAAGAGTGAATCAATTGGATAAATATCCGCTTGATTAAAGTCGTCAATTCAAATTCCTGGAACAAGTTTGATTCATTAATAATCTTACCATTGTTGCTTTCCAGTTGTCACAAGCTTGATTCATAAGAATCTCGCAAGTTACCTATCATAGCGCTGATTGATGTTGATGCTAGAAGGATTTCCATTCATCACTGTTAATATTAATGAATATCACTCTGAATGTTCTGGCAAGACCATAAAGATATTGCGTAGAAATCTGAAACAAGTTTGAATCAATAAAGAAACAAACCACTGTTGCTTTTCAGTTTACACATGTTCAATTCATAAAGAATCTTACACATGACGTACCACAGTGCTGTTTGATGTTAACACTGGAAGGATTTCCACTCATCATTGTGAATACTAGGTAGTATCACTCTGAGTGTTCTAGCAATATCGTAAGGATATAGCGTAGGACTCTCTTTATCTTCATCTGTGTTTCCTAACGAGATTTGATTGATCTCTTGGCTCTAGACTCGATTTGTGCACTTTAGTGGTCGGAGGCAGGAGCAGATGCCACCTATTCAATATCAACTATCTCGAAGTGAGAAAGTCAATAGAAGTCGTGTTGATCTTCGTGTCAATAAAACAAACTTCTTTTGAGAGAAGCCTGAGTCAGCTGGGGAGGGGTTGTGCATTACATCACTGGGTCCATGATGCATTGTCTTCATGATGTGTTGACCCGGTTTCTGCCTAAGTTGTATGAAGGGCTAATTTCTTTACACCCTTTATCCTTACATTTCTTTTTCATTCTTTAACCCTTTCAATGCTTACTAAGACATCATTACTAACACCTTGTTGTGATTGTTCCAGTGCTAGCTTCAGTACTTAGTCTGCATTCAGCTACATTCACATTCTAGTCTATCTTTCCTAAGGACTTCTAATAATCTATTGGATTGTCCCTGGGAAGAACCCTCCGGTTCTGGTTGGATCATAGGACTTAAACCTAACCACCCTTGAGACACCATTAACGTCGTGAATTAAAGATGTTGTGGGTATTTGATCGTAACCATGAGTGCTTGAGTCTTTAGATCACATTTTAATCATATTCGCTCCCCTATCATTAATATATAAAATCGTTTGATATAAGAGATACCAAATTTGATTAAAATATATTTTAAAAAATAGTCTTGAAAAACGTTCGGGAGAAAAATGTGTCAAACTTAGCATGAATTTGGAACGCTCCACCTCAAAAATTGATCCAATTGAATTGTCATTTGTGTTCAACACTTTTTGAAAAATCAATTCTTTTTGGCAAAAAGGTTTTTCTAAAGCATTAACTTGAGTTCATAGACTTTTGAATATCTTGATGAATCCACTCAAGTGTAAGAAGATTTCTCTTCTTTTGCTGAGGGTAAGGGAACTAAATCGTACACTCCCCCGTGAATATCAATCCGGGTTGCAATCTGAAAGTGATTACAAGCCATTGTGTTGAGCTCAAAACGTTGAATGTTTTGTGAAAAGCTCAACCCAAGATAGATTGCTCTGCCCGTTGTTGGAAGAATTGTCCAAATAGACATTTTCCTTTATTAAAAGTAGAAATGACATGTTTTGAAAATATTTACAACTTTCATTCGAGCTTTATGTACACACCTGTGTCGTTACTGAGCGACATTTATAGGTACGCCCATATTATCGATACTAAAAGACATGTCGAGAAGAATATTTTTGGATTTTCAAAGAATTTTAATTTTGTGTTTTGCTTTTTCATTAATGTTTACATGTAGATGTTTGATAGATGAATCAAGCAGGCTTCTTTGCCAGAATCTCCAATTCTGTTGGAGTCAAACATCTCATAACAATTTGCCTAACTAGATACGCAAACCTCTCTTTCGAAAGAGCTTTTGTAAACAAGTCAGCTAATTGATAATTAGTTCCAACAAAGTAAAGGTCAACGATACCCCTTTCAACTTGTTCCTTAATGAAGTGATATATGACATCAATGTTCTTCGTGCGGGAATGCTGTACCGGATTGCAAGAGATGGCTATGGCGGACTTTGAGTCACAGTACATAGGTACTTTATCAAAGTGGAAGCCATAATCCGTGAGTTGTGTTCTCATCCAAAGAACTTGAGCACAACACGTAGATAGAGACACATACTCCGCTTCGTCTGATGACAGTGACGTGCAATCCTGCTTCTTGGAAGACCATCCTACGAGATTATCTTGACCTAGAAATTATGCACCACCAGAAGTACTTTTTCGTGTATCAAGACACCCTGCATGATCAGAATCTGAATAGGCCGTTAGAAAGAAACCGTTTTCCCTCGGATACCAGAGTCCCATGTGAATGGTATTCTTAAGGTACCGAAGGATCTGTTTAACCTCCTTGAGGTGCTTTTCAGTGGGTCGTGCTTGATATCGTGCATAATAACACGTAGCATGTGATAAATCTGGTCGACTTGCTGTTAAGTACATGAGGGAGCCGATCATGGAACGATATCTCGTTTGATCTATGGCATCTCCAAATCAACATCTAGGGATGTGGTTGATAATGGTGTCCCAACGGGGTCACATGAGTTTATACCATGCTTTTTGATTATCTCTTGACAATACTTAGCTTGGTTGATAAAGATATTACTTGGGGATTGGTGAACTAGAATTCCTAGAAAAAAATTTAGTTCGCCCATCATTGACATTTCAAATTTGTTGTGCATTACTTTTTCAAACCATTTTGAAAGTTTTGGGTTTGTAGACCCGAAAATAATGTCATCAACATAAATCTGCACAAGAAAAATGTCATCCCCATATTTATAAATGAACAAAGTTAGATCAATGGAACCTTTTGAGAAACATTTGGATACCAGAAATTTGAGAGCTCGTCATACCACGCCCTTGGAGCTTGCTTGAGTCTATAAAGTGCTTTGTGGAGACGATACACCTTGTCAGGATAATAAGCATTGACGAATCCTTCCGGCTGAGTGACATAGACTTCTTCCTTCAAAGGACCGTTAAGAAACGTCGTCTTTACGTCCATTTGATAAACGATGAATCCCTTATGTGCAACATAAGCAATGAAAATCCTGACCGCTTCCATACGAGCTACTAGTGCAAATGATTCTTCAAAATTCATACCTCTTTCTGGCCATACCCTTTAGCCACTAGCCTAGATTTATTCTTGATGATCGTGTTTTCTTCATCCATCTTGTTTTTCCAGATCCATCGAATATTTAATGGTATTTCATCGTATGGTCTGTCAACAAGTTCCCAGACTTTAAGTCTTTCAAATTGTTGAAATTCATCCGTCATCGATTCAATCCAAGCATGATCTTCCAACGCTTCTTTGATATTTGTTGGCTCTGTTGTACTCACGACGAGTACGAACATACAAACGTCACCATCGGTTTCAAGTTGTCGTCTTGTACGAACAGGCTGTGAAGGGTTTCCAATTACTTGAACCAAAGGATGATCTCGGGTCCAATGATGTGTTGAAGGATGTCGTTGATAAAATGTATGCATATTTGACGGATCAACATGGTGAGTAGAAGACTCTCCAGTTTCGTGTACAGGTGTACCGAATGGGTTGATAAAGTCGTCTTCGTCATTTAATGCATTGTCTGTGTTGTCCCTAATATATGATTGTTATAATCACACGAATTAAAGAAAGAAAGGTAGATATGAGAAGAATTCTAGAGAGATAAAGTAGTGAGAGAAAGTAGAGAGAAAATGATTGGTGAAACTTGTGGAATATTAGATTAGAGAGAAAAAGAAATGACCAACACCCTTCCTAACATGCTAGGAAGGGTTTATATAGCCTTTGCTTACATGTAGCTTAATGGGCTATATGATCATGGGCCGGGCTTTCCTTTTGGGCTTTGGTTACTTATCAATGAACCTTAGCTTAAAGTTAAGCCCGTAATAACACGACTAATATACTACCTATTACAACGTTCTAAAATACGATACATAATAAACATATGACCGAGCATTCTTGTTTGGCTCAATATTTTGAGGCTAACAATCTCCCCCAATAAGAGGTCATAAACCTTAGTCATTTAGGAAATTTGTAGAGATTACTAATCTCGCCATAAATGAGTCTTGAACGTGTAATCGTAGTCTTGTTCCTTCATGCTGTGATCTTTGAGCCTTTGTCGTTGTCTTTCGACTTTGTCTTTAAGCTTGAGATCTTCAAATCATCCTTGACTTGTCTTTGCCATCTTGCGATCTTGTGTCTTCATCCACATGCTCACACTATTAATTGTTGAATATGTCTTTAGGCATGAGTATGTGGTTTCTGAATCATTGACTTTGCTGTGTACACCGTGACGCCACCTTCTCGAGACAAAACATAGACACGGACTGAATGGCTTTGACATTCGTCCTAGATCGGTAGCGTTTTACCTCCGGTCGTTGAAGACCGTTATACGATATTAAATATCGTACCTGTGATCAGGTAGATTCAATTAAGAATCTCCTTGACAGGGTTTCGCGACTGTACTAGCCGTTCTCTTTACTCGACCGTCTCAAAGCAAGACTGCGAACATAAAGAGTGAATCAATTGGATAAATATCCGCTTGATTAAAGTCGTCAATTCAAATTCCTGGAACAAGTTTGATTCTTTAAGAATCTTACCATTGTTGCTTTCCAGTTGACACAAGCTTGATTCATAAGAATCTCGCAAGTTACCTACCGTAGCGCTGTTTGAGGTTGACGTTAGAAGGATTTCCATTCGTCACTATGAATATTAATGAATATCACTCGGAATGTTCTGGCAAGACCATAAAGATATTGCATAGAAACCTGAAACGAGTTTGAATCAATTCAGAGTCAAACCACTGTTGCTTTTCAGTTTTGCACATGTTCAATTCATAAAGAATCTTGCATATGACCTACCGCAGTGATGTTTGATGTTAACACTGGAAGGATTTCCACTCATTATTGTGAATACTAAGTAGTATCACTCTGAGTGTTCTAGCAATATCGCAAGGATATAGCGTAGGACTCTGTTGATCTTCATCCGTGTGTCCTAACGAGATTTGATTGATCTCTTGGCTCTAGACTCGATTTGTGCACTTTTAGTGATCGGAGGCTGGAGCAGATGCCACCTATTCAATATCAACTATCTCGGAGTGAGAAAGTCGATAGAAATCGTGTTGATCTCCGTGACAATAAAACAAACTTCTTTTGAGAGAAGCCTGAGTAGCTAGGAAAGGGTTGTGCTTCACATCACTGGGTCCTTGATGAGTTTGTCTTCATGATGAGTTGACCCGGTTTCTGCCTAAGTTGTATGGAGGGATTCTTTCTTTAGACCCTTTATCCTTACATTTCTTTTTCATTCTTCAACCCCTTCAATGCTTACCAAGACATCATTACTAGCACCTTGTTGTGATTGTTCCAGTGCTAACATCAGTACTTAGTCGGCATTAAGCTACGTTCACATTCTACTCCATCTTTCCTAAGGACTTCTAATAATCTATTGGATTGTCCCTGGGAAGATCCCTCCGGTTCTGGTTGGATCATAGGACTTAAACCTAACCACCCTTTTGACACCAATAACGTCGTGAATTAAAGATGTTGTGGGTATTTGATCGTAACCATGAAAACCACTTTAAATTCTAACAAAGTGTTTGAAAAATATTTAACACCTTGCTAGTTTTGTCGTTTTAGAAAAGCTCCCCCTTCACATGTGCATCGATAATAGAAAGTGTTTCGCACATGTAGGTAGGAGTGAAAGTGCTTGAGTCTTATATTAGATCACATTTTAATCACATTTTCTCCCCCTATCTCTAATATATAAAATCTTTTGATATTAGAGATACCAAATTTGATTAAAATATATTTTGAAAAAATAGTCTTGAAATCTCTGGGAGAAAGATGTGTTAATCTTTTGCATGAAGTTAAAATGCTCCCCCTCAAAAATTGATCCAATTGAATTGTCATTATGAGGATATGATCCACATTTCGCTTTTTGAGGATGGGAGTTGTTGAACACACAATTTTTGAAAGATTTTGAATATCATTGAAAAATTCTTGAAAAAATTGTGTTCAACGCTTTTTAAAAAATCAATTCTTTTTGTCGAAGAGGTTTTTCTAAAGCATAAACTTGAGTTCATAGACTTTGAATGTCTTGACGAATCCACTCAAGTGTAAGAAGATTTAACTTCTTTTGCTAAGGGTAAGAGCACGAAATCGTACACTCCCCCGTGAATATAGTTCCGGGTTGCAATCTGAAAGTAATTACAAGCCATTGTGTTGAGCTCAAAACGTTGAATGTTTTGTGACAAGCTCAACCCGTGATAGATTGCTCTACCCGTTGTTTGGAAATATTTGTCCAAAATAGACAATTTCCTTTATTAAAAGAAGAAATGACATGTTTTGAAAAATATTTACAACTTTCATTCGAGCTTTATGTACACACCCGTGTCGTTATTGAGCGACATTTCTAGGCACGTCCATATTATCGATACTGAAAGACATGTCGAGAAGAATATTTTTGGATTTTGAAAGATTTTTAATTTTGTGTTTTGTTTTTATGTGTTTTATATTTTTGTATTTTGCTTTTTCAAAGATATTTACAAGTTGATGTTTGATAGATAAATCAAGCAGGCACCTTTGCCAGAATCTCCAGGTCTGCTGGAGTCAAACATCTCATACCAATTTGCCTAACGAGGTACTCAAACCTATCTTTCGACAGAGCTTTCGTAAGCAAGTCAGCTAATTGGTAATCCGTTCCAACAAAGTATAATTCAACGATACCTCTTTCAACTTGTTCCTTTATGAAGTGGTATCTGACATCGATGTGCTTCGTGTGGGATTGCTGTACCGGATTGCAGGAGATGGCTATGGCCGACTTAGAGTCACAGTACATAGGTACTTTATCAAAGTGGAAGCCATAATCCGTGAGTTGTGTTCTCATCCAAAGAACTTGAGCACAACACGCAGATAGAGACACATACTCCGCTTCGGCTGATGAGAGTGACGTGCAATCCTGCTTCTTGGAAGACCATCCCACAAGCTTATCTTGACCTAGAAACTGTGCACCACCAGAAGTACTTTTGCGTGTATCAAGACACCCTACATGATCAGAATCTGAATAGGCCGTTAGAAAGAAACCGGTTTCCCTCGGATACCAGAGTCCCAAATGAATGGTATTCTTGAGGTACCGAAAGATCCGTTTAACCTTCTTGAGGTGCTTTTCAGTGGGTCGTGCTTGATAACGTGCACAATAACACGTAGCATGATGAATATCAGGTCTGCTTGCTGTCAAGTACATTAGGGAACCAATCATGGAACGATATCTCGTTTGATCGATGGCATTTCCCTCCAAGTCAGCGTCTAGCGATGTGGTTGATAATGGTGTCCCAACGGGGTCACATGAAGTCATACCATGCTTTTTGATTATCTCTTGACAATACTTAGCTTGGTTTATAAAGATACCACTTGGGGATTGGTGAACTTGAATTCCTAGAAAACATTTTAGTTCGCCCATCATTGACATTTCAAATCTGCTGTGCATTACTTTTTCAAACCATTTTGAAAGTTTTGGGTTTGTAGACCCGAAAATAATGTCATCAACATAAATTTGCACAACCAGAATGTCATCCCCATATTTATAAGTGAACAAAGTTAAATCAATGGAACCTTTTGAGAAACCTTTGGAGACCAGAAATTTCGAGAGCTCGTCGTACCACGCCCTTGGAGCTTGCTTGAGTCCATACAGTGCTTTGTGGAGACGATACACCTTGTCAGGATAATAAGGATTGACGAATCCTTCCGGCTGCGTGACATAGACTTCTTCCTTCAAAGGACCGTTAAGAAATGCCGTATTTACGTCCATTTGATAGACAGTGAATCCCTTATGTGCAGCATAAGCAAGAAAAATCCTGACTGCTTCCATTCGAGCAACTGGTGCAAATGATTCATCAAAATCAATTCCCTCTTTCTGGCCATACCCCTTAGCCACTAGCCTAGCTTTGTTCTTGATGATCGTATTCTCTTCATCCATCTTGTTTTTCCAGATCCAACGAAGATTTAATGGAGTAACATCGTATGGTCTGTCAACAAGTTCCCAGACTTTAAGTCTTTCAAATTGTTGAAGTTCATCCGTCATCGATTCAATCCAAGCATGATCAGCCATGGCTTCTTTGATGTTTTTCGGTTCAGCCGTACTCACGGCGAGTGCGAACATACAAACATCGCCATCGGTTGCTAGTTGTCGTCTTGTACGAACAGGCTGTGAAGGGTTTCCAATTACGTGAACCAAAGGATGATCTCGGGTCCAATGATGTGTTGACGGATGTCGTTGATAGAACGTATGCATATTTGACGGATCAACATGGCGAGTAGAAGACTCTCCAGTTTCGTGTACCGATGTACCGAATGGGTTGTGAAAATCGTCATCGTCAGATAATGCACCGTCTGCTTGATTTGTGTTCTCTGGAGCAATGACAGTAGTTGTGGATGTTGTAGGATCGATTGTTGAAGTGATATTCTGAGGAGGTAAATCTGCAACAACCCGTGTTGAAGTAGATGAAGTTGTATCCTTTTGTTGATGATGATCGGTATCATCATTCGTATCATGATTGACAGCGGAAGACTTTGATGCAACTTGTTTCTCCCCCGTGAAATATTCATCATACATTGGTCCATATAACATTTCCAACTCTTCAAGTGTCGTGTCCACTGTCATATCTGCTCTAGGAACATGTTCAGGAACCAGCTTTGAACTTGACGGTTCATTACTGTGGTCTTGAGTTTTGAGTTCCATGTGGTTGTGAACGGAAGTCGTTTGTCGTTGTGGATCGGGACATAAACTGTTTTGTTCAAATGACATTTCTTGTAATTCATCAATTGGATATGAATAGTCTCGACTATCAATTTTGTTCTCTTGTTGTAAACTCTATATCCCTTAGACTGAGTTGCATATCCCACTAGAATACATGCATCACCTTTCTCTTTCATCTTATCTAAATTTTCACCATCTCGTATAATGTAACAAGTACATCCAAAAACGTGAAGGTGTTTGAGTGAAGGTTTGCGATCATGAATTATGTGATATGGTGTCTTTTCGTGTCTTGGGATAATTAAGTATCGGTTTTGTGTGTAGCATGCGGTTGACACGGCTTCGGCCCAAAAGAATAGTGGAAGTTTTGAAGCGGATAATAATGTTCGAGCAGCCTTAACTAAAGTACGGTTTCGTCTTTCAACAAATCCGTTTTGTTCGGGTGTTCGAGCAATAGATGTTTCATGTTCAATTCCTTCGGCTTCAAAATAGTTCCTTTTAAGTTGAATTCGAAAATTTTGTGCCTCTGTCAGTACGTACCACTTTTACTTGATCTTGAAGACCACGCTGTATCATTTTAAGGAAGTTGATGAGAACTTCGGGTGTTTCATCCTTGGTCCTTAAGAAGTGAGTCCATGTGTACCTTGAGTACTCATCGACATCTACCAGAATATATTTCTTCCCATTGATACTTTGAACACACATAGGGCCACACAAATCCATATGAAGAAGATCTAACCGTCCTTTAGAGCTTGGTGTAGTCTTTGACTTGAAGCTACTTCGTTTAGCTTTACAAAGCTCACAAGAAGAACAAAGATGATCTTTGATGAATTTCAAGCTTGGAAGGCCTCTCACAATATCTTTCTTGGAAAGCAAGTTGATGGTATCAAAGTTGAGGTGAGATAGACGTTGATGTCATAACCATGCCTGAGTCGTTGAAGCTTTAGCCATGAAGCAAATTGGAGTTGAAGAAGTTGTATCTTGAAGTGAATATGTGTAAAGATCAGTACCCCGTGAATCGGTGAGTAAATCATTCCCATGATAATCACGAACAAAACATGTCTTCTTTCTAAATGCAACCTCCAAATCTGCATCACAGAGTTGACCAACCGAGAAAAGATTGTGATTGAGCCCTTCGACGTAGTATACCCTTTTTATCGTGATATTCCCCTGAACCAAATCTCCATATCCTAGGATCAGTGCAAATTGATCATTTCCGAATTAGACCGTACCCAAGAACTTCTCCACGAATTTAATTAGAAGCTTGAGATTCCCTGTCATGTACTTCGTGTATTAGGAGTCCAGTATGAAGAGAATTATTTGTATCACCTATAGAAGAATTAGAACACGATGGAGAATTTGCTAAATTGGATACCACGTTAGTTGTGATTTCAGAATAATTAGTGTCCTTAGCTACATTTAAAGGCATACTAACACTCGTTGTCACATTTTATGTCCTAACTTTAGCATCCATTTATATCCAGGAGGACATTGTTAGCAAACCACCATTTCCATGACTTGCTCGCAGACTCATATAATTCCATATTCTGCTTCTAGGGTTCTTAGTGGTGGAGTCTGATGCAATGCTTTTCTTAGCGGGGGTTGCACCAGAATGGTTCACTTTGCCTGTGGGTTTACTATCACTAATAGGCATCGCAACTTGCTTCTTAGTTCTAATATCTACGCCTTTGACATTATTCATAGCACACATAGAATGATTAGCATTAACACATTTTCCACATTTAACACAAACAAATTTCACATTCATAGCATTCAAATCATTCAATCGTCATTACATGCGATTACAGACTTTTTATTCTTAAAGACATTCAAATTCCTAGGGTGTTCTTCTACTTCTTTCATCTTCCCTTGACTCTTGTGTTTCCAAACCTTAGCATTCACTTGAGTGTTAAGCTGAGGTCGGCTAACACTAGCAGTGGAGACTAATCTGTAGTAGAAGATACACGAGTATTAGTGTTTCTAGAAGTCTAAGGTGATTGACTAACTTTGTTTGTGGGTTTAGTGGCATTCTATACATCCCTGGTTTAATCACATTATTGTGCTTAACACTTGGTGCTATAATATTCCTCATGGTTTGATTGTGTGGTAATCTTTCCTTTCCATCGATCTTGGGGGCAAACACAGGTTTTACAAACGAGGAATTTGAGAAAGCGGATGGTTTTCCCAAGATAGAGGATCTATTCACTATAGAGGCATTGGGTTGTCTAACAACAGGTTTCTTAACGCTAGGTTACACAACTTTCCCACCCATCTTAGCAACGAGTTTCTTCAACTCTGCTATTGCTATGTCTTTTTCTTGTAACTGAGCTTTCAAATCCGAAATATCAAGACTTTTTTCGTTTAGTAATCGACATGACTCATATAATTTTACTTCCAAAGGTGTATCATTTGAAAAACTTCCAACTTTATTTTGCAAAGCAAGTTCAAGTGAATGACAATGTTTTTGAACATAATCATATCTATGTTGAAGTAACGAAAACTCTTTTTGGTCAACTTTATTCGAAAGCTCAGTTTCAAGACGTTCACACTCTTTGACTTGATCAAGATATTTGCATGCAACATCATAATATTCATCAATATCAGCACAAGATGTAACATAAACATACATAATATCTTTTGAGAGGCATTCTTGCAAGATTAGATCATATGCTATAGAAAATTCGTCTCTTTCAGGTTGATGGTCGTTCACTTCTTGTTCAAGAGATTCCACATATTTCAAATCATCAAACATTTCTTGCTTAATTAATGTTTCAAATTCCAAAAAATGTTTTTGCGTTCTTTCCGCAAGCGGAATCAAAATACTTTTCACAAGCACAGTAATATCGTGAGGAATTTCTTTTTTGCCTTTCAAACATTCACGTTCTTTCCAATCGTCGTCAACAACCTTTTTGAAATTTTCAATGTTTTGTTTAAGAACACTAAGTGTTTGCTTGATCTTGCTTGCAGAAGCTTTATATGGCAAGTACTCAATAAATTTTGAAACATTAGTTTTCTTAGTGGCAAAATTTTGTCTCCATTTAATTCTAATTTGTTCACATTCGTAAAATATTTGCTCACGAGACTTCTGTATTTGTGGTTTGATAATTTCATAAAGACTATTTTCATAAGCATAATTATATGGTTTCACAAAGTCTTTATTCACTAGTGATCTACTCTCTTCTTAAAAAATTAATGACTCATCACTATCGGGCCTAGCAATTAAACAATCAACATTGGTCCATTGGGACTCCTCAAGATATAGGCGTGGGTTCTTAGATTGAGCTTGCTCGAGGTACATAGGACTAGCAAAATAGCATTACCCTTGAAAAACGACCGAGGTTCCACATTTGCATGGTTTGAGTAGATTGATTTGTTTTATAAACAATTTTCTTATAAAAATCAATTTGCACTTCAAGTTCTACGACTTTGTCAATGTCTTTAGCTTGTTTAATTTTGAAATCTTTTTTCAAGTTTGCAACGTCTTCCATTTTTGCAATGACTAGATTAGTTTTATCCTCTTGAAGAAAATAAATCTTTTTACTTAACTCGTTCACTTTGGTGGTAGCAAGATATGTTTTGGTGTCGTTCCGTACTTAAAGAAGTGTTATAATTACGTTTCTCTTGTTCTAAAAGCTTAAGAGTTTCGTTGTATTTAGTTTCATAAACATCCTTTACAGTAGTAACAACACCCCCTTTGTACCTTGCAAGCTCTTTGTCTTTTTGAATAAGCTCAGCTCTGCAACTTGCAAGAAGCTCACTAGATTTTATAACTGCAGCTTTGTTTTCTTCAAAATTTTGAATGAGCATAGCGTTTGCCTTATTTAATTGCTTTTGACTTTTTCTAGTTTCTTTGACATCTTTTTTTAAAGAATCAATTAAGTTAGCAAGCGCAATACGCTCCTCCTCATCATCATACTCATTTGCATGTTGATCATCCTCAGACTCATTATTACACATGTCTGATGAATCGGGTGTGGTGTTGCTATCAACCGTTTCCATCATACATGTGTCATTAAGGTCTTTGGGTAGCTCACAATTCTCATGAATATTACCAAACACATTATATTCCTCTTCAGTGTGTACCTTTTTTATTGGATCAGTATTAAAGATAGGACCATTGTCATCTTCAGTGACGTTGAGAACTTCTTCAACCTTTGCCATGTACGATTAATGTGCTTCAAGTTCTTGGTCGGAGGCTTCATCATCAGTATCATCAAGCATTGCTCCTTCCTCAACCGACAATTTAACCCCAGCTTCCATCTTCTTACAAAGCAGCATCTTTTCCTTATGATAACCAGAATCCCTAACTCGTTTCGGCTTTCTGCATTCCTTTGCCATATGCCCATAACCTTGACAATTAAAGCACTAAATCTCACTTTGCTGAACCACTTGAGTACCAACAATTTCCCTATTCCCAGCAACAGTGGCAATCCTCTGAGTATCATACTTAGCAGTTTGTTGATCATACCTTGCAGAACCCTCAACATGTGTTGGATTACGTCGATCATACCTAGGAGGACTTTCATCACGTTGACGTGTGTCATACCTTCGAGGACTCTCAACATATTGGTTCCTTGTGTTAGATGATGTTCGAATATTTTTGTTGGTGGGTTTGATGATTTTCTTGTAGGTCTTCATAATGAAAGCAATTTGTTGTTTCATAGCTAGTTCTTCATCACTATCCTCTTTAGATGATGGCTTAGATGATGGTGATGGTGCTCTTGGTTCTTTGTCTCGTGATCTTGTAGGAGTTTAAGACTTAGATGAATTGGATTATCTTGGTGAGGAAGATGTAGTGGAGTATCTTGGTGAGGAGGATGTAGTGGAGTATGATTTTAGAGCACGAGAGCGATGATCTTGGACATGGTGAGTAGTAGACACCAAAGCAAGTGGATTAGCAGTCTTTGCTACCCGTTCAACTCGAAGTTCATTTGCCTCATTCTGAAATTGTTTCAAAATGTCAAAGAGCGTGTGATAGTTGACCTCGTCCAACTTATTTTGTTGTTTCACCAAATTTACAAATCGTGTCAACTCTGGTTGAAGTTTTTGTAGAAATTTCACATTGACTTGCATGGTGGAGACTTCCAAGTTGTTTCTTGTCATATCATTCATCATTTTGTAGAACCTGGAGTAATATGAATCAATTGATTCCACATCTAATGAAGTAAACTTGCCAAAGTTCCAAAACAAGTTTGTCTTGACATCTTGTTTGTTTAATGATTCTCCTTGTTGCAGACATTCAATTACAAACCACATCTCTTTAGCAGTAGAACATGCATCAACCATTAAGTCAATATCATCCCCAGTCCCACTTCAAATCAAATAGATTGCTTCCTTCTCTGCGTCAATCCAAGCTCGGTTCTCTTTGGAAGTATTCTCATATGTTTCCTTAATAATCTGCTCAGCGGCACCTGACGTCGAGTCGGTTATTGGAGCTGCAGGAATAGTGATTATAGTGGGTGTATAGTGTGACAATCCGTCAATTTATGGTCAATATTTTATTCTCAATATTTATTTGAAAATATTATTTTATGAACTCACTTATTTTTGGGAAGAAATTTGGATTTACGTCTTGAAGTAGCATCGACTACGTCTAAACCGGAGGATTCAATGTTACGTGCTTACGTTTACATACACCGTCTTTGGTGACAGTCCGACATTTCAGAAAATAAATTTATTCGTGAATATTAATTAGGAGTTTTAAATTTGTGTTGGTTCATAAACTCACAAATTTACGAGAAGAGATTAGGACTTACGATTTTATTTTAACGTCCTTTACGACTAAACCGGAAACCCTAGGATTACGTATTTATGTTTTCGAGCTCCGTTTTTGATGAAGCAATTTTTATTAGATTCGTTTTGTGCCGTTGATTCATAATTTATAAAAACGCTTTTCGTAAAACGACCCGAGGGCACGCAAATCGAGGAAACTAGAATCGAGGAGTACCCGTAGATAAATGGGGATGAGACAAGTGGGACACTTGTCCCACCCCCACTCAAAACCGGCCCTAACTAGCAAGCCAACACTCTTATGTGTCAAGCTTACAAAGTAAGCAAGACACTTGTTGCTTAAAGCTTCATTTTGAAGCAACTTCACCCCACAAAGTCACAAAACCACTAGCTAACACACATACCATCCATTCCAACATGCAAACTACTCAAAATTCTCTCTTCCTCCTCCATTGATGCCGTCCCATATCTCACCCTAAACATCCATTTTGATCAAAAATTAACCATGAATTCATATGTTATCTCTACATATGATGAAGCTCTTTTGAAACCCTATTGATTGGTGGTGAGTATAACATCCAAGGAGGAGTTTCCATGGAGTCTTGGGGCTGATTTTCCACAAGGAGTTTATGAAGATTGGTTGTCTTGAAGATGGTCATGGTTATCCACAAGTTTCTCCATCAAAATCCATGTCCAAATCATAACCTACATCAACTTGGTGGTATAAAGATTGTCCTCCTCATCCTCTTGTTATTTTTACTATGTAATCATGTATTTTATTTCCTATTGTATATGTATATGATGATTATATGATGATAAAAGTATTGTGTGGGGATTTGGTGTTGATAATCATGGATAAAAAGGTAAAAAAACTATAAGAAACAAGGTTAAAATCTTGCTTAATTTAGATGGCTGTATAAAACAGTAAAGAAACATGTCATGAACTGATAAAATGATGAAGTAGAATCTATTTACAGTAAGCTATGGGTCTTGTACACATGTGAGAGTTGGCCATGCAATGGAATCACTGTAATGAGTGAGATATGATCAAAACAAGTTTAGAGTACCAATCTGAGTTTACTGTTTTGGACGATTTTTAGAAAATACTTGGAGTATGATTCAACAGTAGCTATAGAAGAGTTAAATGGAGCAAATATCATTTAGTTTATGTGATAAAAATTTGAGCTTCTATCTCCATATAGAACTCTAGATATGGCAGTTTTGGTGAAGATGAAAATAAAAATCAGATTTTGGAAATTAAAGTATAATACTATTATATAAGCACTCAAAATTATATTGTATAAAATGTAAAGTTAAAACCCACTAACGTATGGATTTTATTTATATAAGTATGTAAAAGGTTAAATAAGTGGACATTTTATAAAAATGGTAACTTGTTAAGTTTTATAAGTTATAAAACTATAAACATGATTTTTACGACTTTTTCGGCTAATACCGTAAAATTAACGTTTTTGTTAAATAAAACTTAGATGGTTGGACCCGTCTAATGTAAACTTTTTAAAACTTATATACTGATATATAAATATGTATAACAAGTAAAAACCGATAAAACCCGAACTATAGGACATACGGACATTAACGAGCTAAGTAAACATATTGGACTAATAATTGGACTAAATAAGTTAAACCCTTATAAAAAGAACTTATTGGACTTAACCCATTTGGGCCCAACTTGAAAGTTTAAATACTGATAATATAAGTATGAAATGGATTAATACAAGTTAATAAACTTATAATAGGCTTATTGGACCTAAAACACGTAAATAGGTAAAACTAGAAAACTAGTATAAAAGTTATCGACACATAACACAAAAATGAGTAAATGAGAATATGTAAACTGATGAGATGGCATTTATACATGATCTCATCGTTCTTTTCGGGCTTTAAATGCATTAAAAATGTCATAAAATACCATATATATGCTTGTGTTTGTTTACTTGTGTGTTTTAGGTATGGATATCGTGAAAAAGACAAAAGATCACAAGATACAAGGAAAAACGAACACGAGAAACGAAGCCGTACAAAGAACCGGGCCCTAATCATGGAATTTTCATCAAATACCCTTGAAGACTTGAAGACAAGCAAGATTGATCATCATTCTTTGAAGAAATGACACTTAAAACCCTTGTATATTAATAATTACAAGTTTGGTCCCTTAAGTTTGTCAAAATTGCAAAAAGGTCCTTCAACTTTGAAGAAATGGCAAGATTAGTCCCTCAACAAATTCAAATTGCCAACAATGGTCCCTCATAAAGTGAAAGACTCATTGAAGACCTTTGAAGATCAACAAAGTCCAAGAATAGCCCTTGAAGAATCACCAAAAGGTGAAAAATCATCCTTTGAAATCTTTTATCAAAGTTTTGTGCCAAAATTGCAAAAAGAGGAAAGTTATTTGCAAAGAAAACCGGGTTTTAGGGCTTACAAACTTAATATGCCAAAAAGTTCAAAAGAAAGGGACTAAATGTGCCAAGCTGAAAGTTTAAACTAAAAAAACCCGCCTAACACCTAAACTTCCCCCAAATTAGGATCTGGGGAGTTACTGTACCACTTTTACATCCCCAGAACTTACCTCCATTTATCTTGGGTAAAAACCCAATTAAACTTGGGAACGTGTAATTCACACGTACCAAATCCCTTCCCACTCCTAAAAACCTGCATCCCACGTTTGTGGTCCAAACCCCCAAATACCCTCTCCACCAATCACCTCATTCCTTGGGCACCAAGCACACTGACGTGTCCCAATTGAACGACCAAGATGACTTGCTTCCTCCCAAAGCAAAATGAATGGATGAGATCAAAAGGACAGCTCATCAACACCAAATTCGTCCAGAAGCTTCAAAGGGCATTTTAGGATTTTTATAGTGATTAGGGTTTGTAATTTCTACTTCATAGACTAGTATAAATAGGGTGTGAGCATGTTCACAACCCTTTGTTCCAGTTTTTCTCATTAAACCTTGTAATCCCTTTTATTTGAAATAAAAAGTTGTGTTTTTGTTTTTATACAATATAATTCCTTTTTTATTTACTTAAAGTTGGTGTTTGTTTATGAGAAAAGCTGAGTTCCATCTTTGTTATTGGTTAAGGTGATTTGTGTTTTCAAAAATATTTCAAAGTTTTTGAAATTTGGAAGATTCTTGTTAAGGAATCTGTCCAAGGATTTGGTGTTAGTAGTTCATGTTATTTGGTGATTAAAGTAATATCAAAACGTTTTTAGAAGGTTTTAAAAAGTTTTGGAAGGTTTAAAAAAGGAAGAAAAGAAATCAGTTTAGTATATTATTGCATATTGGTGTGTTTTTCTTTGTTTTGTGTTCAAGCAGGTTGAAGGCTTGTTGATTCAGTTCAGCACCAGCCCGGGCTGGTAAGGAGGAGGGTTATACACCCTCTAGGGTTTTGGAAGTAAAACCCTTAGGTAAAATCACTTTTTACCTTTGAAAAATTTCAAAATAGCAAGTTGGTATGATCTTGCATGATTTTGTGATGAAGTGTGTTTTAGGTGTTTGATTTGAGAGTATCCAGTATTTGTATGCATGTTGATGCTAATTCAATCAAGTTGAGTAAGTTTTGTTAGGGTTTTGATTTGAAAATCTTGGATTTAGAAATTTAAAAGGCTGTTTGGCAACAAGTGTTAGCAGGGGAAAGTATTTGATTTGTGTCTTTAATGGATGTTAGAAGGTTAGATTAGGGTCAAGTTAAGTTATAGGTTAGTATTAGGTTAATTTAGAACAAGTTTTGAGTTAGTTTGTTTGCTTAAAAGATAAAAAAGGTAGTCAAAAATCTGCATAGTCTTATCTGCCAGTTTTAATGACATTTTGGTGCTAGGATCTTTGGAAATCTGTGAAGTATAGGGTGATTTTTGGTTTGATTTGGCTTGTATACCATCTTGTGAGTGTGTGTGCTCAGTTTTGGCCTTTGAAGGTCATTAGATTGCAAGTTGTAAGCAATTAAGCCCACTGGTCTAGCTAAATTACCACAGAAACATTGCATTGGTCATTGGTGTGCTTTGGTTGCTTAATTTGGTGTGCATTTGATTGTTACTTGTTTTCCTTGACTTCTTGTGATCAAAGGATCACAAGAGTGCCCCCTGTCCACAAATTATTCACCAGACAAGCCATTGGCCAGGCTCCTCTTGGCTAAAATCAAAAAGGTAAGAGCACTTAGCAACCTGCTAGTGTTCAAATTCAACCTGCACACGTTTATCATCCTAAGTTTGGTTCTAACTTTGATTAAAAAGAGTATTGGAGTTGGATTGTAGCATAACAAAGGTCTGTGATTGATTTGGCAAAAGTAAAATAAAGCAAAAAATAAAAAAAAAGCAAAAAGGGGTTGCCAGATTCGAACCCCCGTCTACACTCCCACACACCAACACCTTAACCATTGCGCCCTTGGGTCTTTTACTGACCAAGGGTGCAGGGTTATTCCTTTTAACCTGTTTTCTTTTTGTCTTATTTAAACAAAGCCGTAGACTAATAAGCTCTTTTGAGCTTATTCTTTAAGCTTATTTGGTTTGGCTTATTTTTCCTTAGATCTTTATAGTATTTAGGATTTTTAAAAATTGGTTTCACATTTTTCACTTTATTAGATTATTTTCTAGGAATTAATTAATAGACGTTTTTTAGAAAAGCAATAAAAAATACCAAAAATAGTTTTAATTTTTAGGAAAAATCATTTTTAGTTTTTAAAATATATTTTTGAGGTTTACATCTAATTTTGGTTTCAAAAACATTTATTTTTAATTTTATAATATTTTAAGGTTTTTTATAAACTTTAAACATTTTTATAAAATTATTAAAAAAGGTTTAGGAGCTATAATTTGTGTTTTTCTCTTAATTATATTATTTAGGATTTTTAGAAAATTTTTAGAATTAATTTTAGAAACTTTTATTTTTTAGTATTATTTTAATAATATTTATTATTTAATTTTCAAAATTTTATTTTTCTTTCTTTTTCATTTTTCTTATATTCTTTAGCAAAAATTAGGACCTTTTCCATTTTTAGAATAATTTTTAAGCTTTTAGATTTATTTTTATAATTATTTTAAGTTTAATTAGGTTTTAATTATTTTAAATCATTTTTAGAGTTTTAAAAATAGTTTTAATAGGTTTTAATTTTTAGAAAATTACTTTTTAGTCTTCTAATAATATAAGTTAAGTGATTATTCAATAAAATCATATTTTAGACATTTGAATTAGTTAAATTTAATTTTAGGGCTTTAATTAGCATTTAAAATTAATTATTTAATTAATAAAAGGTTTTAAAATATCTTTGTTGGATTTTTATCTTTGTTTATATTATTTGAGACTTGTTTTTAGCCTTTTTGATATTTTGTTTTTGGTTTTAATAAATTTTTAATTTGAGTAGTTTTTCACGGTTTTACGTCTTTTTCGTCGTAGTTTAATTTTAACGTATCCATCTTTCATCTTCTCATCCCCATTCTCTTAATATTAATCTCAAAGAAATACAAGTTAATTCACAACACCATACCTCCTTGGGAAACGAACTTCTTCTCTCATTTTATTTGATTGTGGGTCATTACTTGTGGTTTTCCTAAATCACTCGTCGATACTTACCGCTCTTATTTAGTTGCTTGTTTTTCCTAAAGCAAGTTATCTAAATTTTTACTACAACCATTTTTGGCGCCGCTGCCGGGGAGGTGTGTCGTGTCTTAATTTGGAAAATTTTGTTTTTGATATTATCCATAAATAGTATTTGTGTTAAGTGGAACTCCCTTAACACGTATTATCGGTTTTCTTGGTTTTTCTTTGTGATATTATTAATATATTGTATTAAGTATCACAATCAAAATACAATATCTCCAAAAGTGTGAAAACACAACCTTGATTCGGGATTTCATCACTCGATCATTGTATTCGAATCTCAAACAAAAAGAAAAGGCAAAAATAGATAAATACTTTCGTGAAGCTCGATTTTGAAAAATACAAACTATAAGGTGGGTATAAGGCGGGTATTATAAAATATACCCTAAGGAAAAAGGCTCTTAAGTGCTTCGCGCCGCCTCATTTCCCCGCTTGCTTGTGAGTATTTTGAGATTGAAGGCTAATCGAGGGTTTTGCCGCCCAAAGTATTAATACGTATACTATATTTGCTTGGTTTTCTTTGTGATTAAACCCTCGTGAACAATTTGGTTTTCACCAAAGTTCTAAAGTCATTCGAAGGCGTTCACTCCACGTGATCGTTTTCATTCCTTTGAGGCTTCTTTAATCAAGAGTTTGATTCGAGGAGAGATTTTGTAGATTGTTGTCTACGAAGATACACCAAAATCCAAAAAAATTAAATATCATCAAAAACACAAAAAAAAAATTGAAAATTCACAAAACAACCAAAAAGAATCTTCTTTGCTCACCTCCCATTCTTCGTGAAGTTTATGATCACTCGTAATCAAGCAAAACGAGCTCGTAAACGACTTCAAAAGCAAGCAAATCAAGGATCGTTGATTGTTGAAGAACCTCCAATTGTTGAACCTATTGTAGAACAAGAAGTCGTAATGGCTAATCGTACTATGATGGAGTTGCTTCAAGCACCCACCGAGGGTTTTGGAGAGGCGATTGTTATTCCCGCCATCCTTGCGGAGAATTTCGAGATTAAGACGGGCTTAATGTCGATGCTACAAGCAAACAAGTTTCGAGGTCATGAGAAAGACAACCCGCATTACCATATTAGGAATTTCAACCGTCTCACCGCCACTAGCAAATTCAAAGATGTTCCGCATGACGCCATTAAGATGATGTTGTTTCCATATTCGTTGGATGGTCCCGCAAAAATTTGGCTCGAGAAAGAACCGCCAAATTCGATTTTGACATGGGCCGATCTCGTTTCTAAGTTTGTGAACAAGTTTTTTCCACCATCGAAAACAACACACTTAAAAAATGAGATTTCACGATTTGTGCAACGTAACAACGAAAGTTTTTCAATGGCATGGGAACGATTTAAGGAGATGTTGCATGAATGTCCTCATCATGATTTTTCGGAATTGCATCAAATTGATACCTTTTATAATGGGCTTAATGATCATGAACGAGATTATTTAAATGCCGCCGCGGGTGGTAATTTTTTGTGCAAGACGACAAATGAGGCTTTACAAATCATTGAAAATCGATCTAAGGTTTATAGCCCTCGTAACACACCGAGTGTTGCCAATATGGGTTCGTCATCGTCATCACAATCGTCTCGTAGCATTAACGCCTTACATGATGAAGCTAATGAGGAAAATCGGTTTTTTGATAGATTTGCTAATCTAATGTCCCATTGGAAGGCTCAAGAAGCTTCCAATTCCGCTTCGGTTAAAGCGGTTGCTAAGAGTTGTTTATCGTGTGGAGGAGCTCATGATTTATCCGAGTGCATTACCGCGGATGGTAACACTTCGAGTGCTTATGTAGCAACGGGAACTTACAACCAAAACGGCCAAGGTTCCCGCCAAAATCAAGCTCCACCAAATCAAAATGCTAATAATTATCGAAACAACAACCAAGGTAATTACCAAGGCAACACACGCAATTACAACAAAGGGAATTATCAAAGTGGGAATGGACAAATCTCTAAT
Organism: Glebionis coronaria; assembly: GCA_025667525.1. Lineage (NCBI taxonomy): Eukaryota > Viridiplantae > Streptophyta > Magnoliopsida > Asterales > Asteraceae > Glebionis > Glebionis coronaria. The sequence goes on from CM046877.1 coordinate 436,718,968, forward strand.
CAAAACCAAAACCGTGATTTTCAAAACACCACACAAGGTTTTCAAAATGCTCACACGAAAAATTTGCAAGGAGAATTTTTAGATTATGCAAAAGCAAATGATGCTAAATTTGATAATATGCAACGTGAGATGATTAGCTTAAGGTCCGAGTTGAAAAACGAGCTTAAAAATGAACTTGCTAATGAACTTAAAACTCATGCTAACAAAATGGAAGGAAATGTCCAACGTCTTCAACAAAACCAACAAAAGATGGAATTAGGACAACATGAGATTAAGCAAGAGTTATTAAAAGCGGATGCTAGGCAATCAAAATTTGAGGACCGAATGGCTAAGATGTTTGAAGCTATCATGTGTAAGCCCTCTTCTTCGGGTGGTCTTCCTAGTGATACCATTGCAAACCCGAAGGGAGAAATGAAGGTTATTACTACACGAAGTGGTAAAACTTTCAAGGAACCAATCTCTCGTCCGAGTACTTCTACGGAGAAGGAAATCGAGAAAGAACCTGAGGTGATGGTCGAAAAGGAGCACATTACAATCCCACGAAGTACCGCTCAAACCACACCTACGGTTACACCAATACCAATTGTGGAACCCGAGATTCCAAGGCCGTTGCCTAATGACCTACCCACACCACCTTTACCATACCCTTCGAGACGAAACAAAGAGAAAGCACAAGAAAGGAACAATTATCAATTTGAGCTATTTATGAAAATGTTTCGTGATTTGCACTTTAACATAAGTTTTGCCGATGCTTTAATCATGATGCCTCGATTCGCCGCAAACTTCAAAAGTATGCTAAACAACAAAGAAAAGTTACAACAAACGTCTAGTTGTTCATCGGTTTTTCTAAGCCGCATACCACAAAAAGTCGGTGATCCCGGTAAATTTTTGATTCCGTGTGCTATACAAGATATGGAGGAATGCTACGCCTTGGCCGATCTTGGTGCTAGTATTAATTTAATGCCTCTCGAGATTTTCAAATCGCTTTCGCTTCCGGCTCTTACTCCTTCGAACATGTCCATCGAGATGGCCGATCATTCTACGATTTTGGCATGTGGAGTAGCCGAGGATGTTTTCGTTAAAGTCGGAAAGTTTTACTATCCCGTTGACTTTATCGTTGTAGACATTCCCATCGATCGAAAAGTTCCTCTCATTTTGGGTCGTTCATTTTTGGATACATCGAGAGCACTTATCGATGTTCATGCTCGTAAAATCACCCTTCGTTTCAATGAAGAAGAACTTGTCATCAATGCAACACAAAACTCCAATCTTTCTCATGTATATTCTATTGCAACTTTAAACCATGGTGACTCGACCAATGTCATTTGCAAAGAATTTTCACCAAGAGTTTTAGGGAATGTCTCCAAAAACAATTTACCATTTCCTCCGCCGGTGGAGGTTATGAGTGCTAAGCCTACAAAAAAGAAACCATCAATACTTGAATCGAAAAATCCTTCACCTTCGTTCTTGAAAAGTATTGATAAGTTGCCGGTTTCTACGGAAGATCTTTCGGATGATGAATTTATGGACCCCGATGGGGAGGTTTTCTTCGTCGATAAACGTTTTGAGAACTTGCCACCACCAAAACCAAAACGGTTTCAAAATGTGAGAATTTTTAGTGTGACTAACATCGTCTTAGAAACACCGAATATTTTCGACATAATCAACAAGGGTTTTCATAAGGAGAGTTTAAAAGATAACAAAGGAAAAGATCTTAAATGTGATTTAATTGATTTTTCTACAAATCTAACTCCGTCATCACCGCGTGCTTTGAGTACTACAAACTCGTCTACTCCTTTTGACGATGTTTTGTGTGGTTCTAGTATGGGGGAAACCCCTTATGTTCCCTCATCCTTGTCCACCGAGGACGAGATATTCGATCCCGGAATTTCATGTAAAGGGAAATCTCGGTCTTCCACCGATGCAATAAATGGAAACTATATCTATTTGCTTGGTGCGAGTCTACCTCGAGTAGCTCAAACGTTTGTCTTACCAATTGTCTCACCCTTCTACTTCTCATCTATTTTCTTCAAACTCTTTGAGTTTATGGCACGTGATGAAGTGGCGTTGATTTGTTTTTCCAATGGAAACGAGAACGCCATTTTCGACCCCGGTATTTTGCATCATTTAAGGACTTAGTCCTTTATACCGGTTGCTTTTTGGGCCTTGTTTATCATGTAAGCCCCATCAAAAATTGACCACACCATGATTTTCCCTAAATGTTCACATTTTAAGGGGATCGAGTCGAGCTCATGACTCGGTAATCAAAAACGAGGTGCCTCGTGGGGGAGATCCCATGCTTATCTTTATGCTTTATGTTCACTAATAAGGGGACTTGTACCCTTCCAACTCGTTGTCTCGTGGTTGTTTGTGATTGCGTTATCTAGATCCTCATCATCGTCTACGATTGAAGACTCTCGTGTTCGTTTACGTGAGCCTCCATCGTTCGTTTGAAGAAGTTTTTCACGAATCCATGACATATCCTTTATTGTTCTAACAATTATCTTTTAGCATAATTAATAAACGGCTTTAGATATATTGTTAATCACCCTTTCCATGCTAGATCCTAAGCATTCGATTCTTCGTCTCTAGTATGGGGGTGCTCCACCTTTAGACTCGAAACATTGAGGACAATGTTTACTTTTAGTATGGGGGGGTGAATAGGTACTTGCTTTGCTACGCCCTCACGTTTTCCAACTTTCAATGTTTTGTTTTTGCTAATAAGGCTAAAAAGGCCAAATTTTAAAATTTTTCTTAGTTTTCATAAATGTTTTTAAGACACGAATGTATATTTTCCGATGGGTAGAATAAGAGTTAATTTTTGACTTGATGGGCATTTGGAGCCATTTACATTCCTTAACCCGCTCAATTCAAGTTTTGCTAGACTTTTATATAGGGAGCTTTAAAACGCGAAAGTCTTAATTCATTCGAGTTAAGAACAAGAACTTTTCGCAAGTTCCTATAATTGATTCTAGAAAGTCACTTATCAAGGGAACTTTAAAACGCATTCTCTAAACTTGAAAAAGTCCAAGAAAGTGCAAGATCCTATAGGTGGCTTGAAAACCCAAAACTTTGATTTGATATAGTCTTAATGAAAGCTAATCCAAATTTGGCTTAATTTTGACTTGCACGGCTAAGTATTCACGAGTCTCTTTAATTAGAGGTCTTTAAATAGTGAAGAACGAGAAATGATAGAGTTAGACAAGTGATCATGCTAAACGTAGAACATGAAAGTGTTCTTTCAAAAACTCATATGTTTTTAATTGTGGCTTTTTCTTCCCATAAGATCAATGCATTAGGAATAAATCATAATTGCAATAAGTAAGGTCATACGATTTGAAAGGTTACTTAGCCTCTAGCGCAAGATCGTTTAAAAGTTGCTCGGGGTTGAATAGAGTTCATAGCCAAGGCATAACTTATTGAAGCGGGACGCGAAGATTGGCGATCATCCAAAAAGGCCCTAACAAGGCATGAGGAGCTCTATTTTTGCTAAAGATCCAAAGATGATGTGAAGTATCATTGTTCCAAAATCAATATGAAGGATCGAGACACACGACGAGAAGCTATTACTCCCCTAAAGAATGGAGAAAGTCTATCCAAAAAGACCCTAACAAGGTATGAGGATAAATATATCCAAGTCCGAAAAGGAGGCGGATCGTTGTATATCAAAATCCAAAGTAAAGATTGAAGAAAAATGATGAAGTCGTGGTCCTATATGAAGAATCTCTCAAAAACGTCAAGTGAAGAAATTCCAAATATATGAAGAGAAGACCATAATTTCAAGAACGTCTTCCCAAGATTTGAAGTATGAAGTACATGCCAAATATCGGTCCGAGAAAGGTCTCAAATCGTGAAACGAGTTATGCCAAGATATGAACTTAAGGAGATACACGAGAAGCCGTTTTAAAAGATTTTGTCCTTCGGCTAACTATTGATCAAATCGTGCTACTTTGCTTTCGGACTAATAACTACTCAAATAAGTCAATATGAATCACTTGTGATCCATGACAAATAGATAAAAAATGATAGTAACCCATTTCCTTTTATAATAACTAGGATTGCGGGGAGAAAAAGTATTACACAATTTGAACGTATGAGTAGTGTTAGCATTGTGACTTGTACCAACAATGATCTTGTTTTTGCACTTAGCATGGAATGTATGACAATCAAGGATGACGAAATTTACTCTAAGGGACATTAACTTGTTTCTATTCTTAGACCCTAAAAGTCACCTTTTGGTGATGAAAATCATACATTATGTCTTTACACATCATCGTAGTATGTTGCAAGTCTTTTACTTTTCAATAAAGGTTAATAAAATTGAACTTTGGTGATGCTTAGATACTTTATTCTAGCATTGCGTGAGGGCACGGCAATGGCTTAGTATGGGGGAGTGATGAGATGGCATTTATACATGATCTCATCGTTCTTTTCGGGCTTTAAATGCATTAAAAATGTCATAAAATACCATATATATGCTTGTGTTTGTTTACTTGTGTGTTTTAGGTATGGATATCGTGAAAAAGACAAAAGATCACAAGATACAAGGAAAAACGAACACGAGAAACGAAGCCGTACAAAGAACCGGGCCCTAATCATGGAATTTTCATCAAATACCCTTGAAGACTTGAAGACAAGCAAGATTGATCATCATTCTTTGAAGAAATGACACTTAAAACCCTTGTATATTAATAATTACAAGTTTGGTCCCTTAAGTTTGTCAAAATTGCAAAAAGGTCCTTCAACTTTGAAGAAATGGCAAGATTAGTCCCTCAACAAATTCAAATTGCCAACAATGGTCCCTCATAAAGTGAAAGACTCATTGAAGACCTTTGAAGATCAACAAAGTCCAAGAATAGCCCTTGAAGAATCACCAAAAGGCAAAAATCATCCTTTGAAATCTTTTATCAAAGTTTTGTGCCAAAATTGCAAAAAGAGGAAAGTTATTTGCAAAGAAAACCGGGTTTTAGGGCTTACAAACTTAATATGCCAAAAAGTTCAAAAGAAAGGGACTAAATGTGCCAAGCTGAAAGTTTAAACTAAAAAAACCCGCCTAACACCTAAACTTCCCCCAAATTAGGATCTGGGGAGTTACTGTACCACTTTTACATCCCCAGAACTTACCTCCATTTATCTTGGGTAAAAACCCAATTAAACTTGGGAACGTGTAATTCACACGTACCAAATCCCTTCCCACTCCTAAAAACCTGCATCCCACGTTTATGGTCCAAACCCCCAAATACCCTCTCCACCAATCACCTCATTCCTTGGGCACCAAGCACACTGACGTGTCCCAATTGAACGACCAAGATGACTTGCTTCCTCCCAAAGCAAAATGAATGGATGAGATCAAAAGGACAGCTCATCAACACCAAATTCGTCCAGAAGCTTCAAAGGGAATTTTAGGATTTTTATAGTGATTAGGGTTTGTAATTTCTACTTCATAGACTAGTATAAATAGGGTGTGAGCATGTTCACAACCCTTTGTTCCAGTTTTTCTCATTAAACCTTGTAATCCCTTTTATTTGAAATAAAAAGTTGTGTTTTTGTTTTTATACAATATAATTCCTTTTTTATTTACTTAAAGTTGGTGTTTGTTTATGAGAAAAGCTGAGTTCCATCTTTGTTATTGGTTAAGGTGATTTGTGTTTTCAAAAATATTTCAAAGTTTTTGAAATTTGGAAGATTCTTGTTAAGGAATCTGTCCAAGGATTTGGTGTTAGTAGTTCATGTTATTTGGTGATTAAAGTAATATCAAAACGTTTTTAGAAGGTTTTAAAAAGTTTTGGAAGGTTTAAAAAAGGAAGAAAAGAAATCAGTTTAGTATATTATTGCATATTGGTGTGTTTTTCTTTGTTTTGTGTTCAAGCAGGTTGAAGGCTTGTTGATTCAGTTCAGCACCAGCCCGGGCTGGTAAGGAGGAGGGTTATACACCCTCTAGGGTTTTGGAAGTAAAACCCTTAGGTAAAATCACTTTTTACCTTTGAAAAATTTCAAAATAGCAAGTTGGTATGATCTTGCATGATTTTGTGATGAAGTGTGTTTTAGGTGTTTGATTTGAGAGTATCCAGTATTTGTATGCATGTTGATGCTAATTCAATCAAGTTGAGTAAGTTTTGTTAGGGTTTTGATTTGAAAATCTTGGATTTAGAAATTTAAAAGGCTGTTTGGCAACAAGTGTTAGCAGGGGAAAGTATTTGATTTGTGTCTTTAATGGATGTTAGAAGGTTAGATTAGGGTCAAGTTAAGTTATAGGTTAGTATTAGGTTAATTTAGAACAAGTTTTGAGTTAGTTTGTTTGCTTAAAAGATAAAAAAGGTAGTCAAAAATCTGCATAGTCTTATCTGCCATTTTTAATGACATTTTGGTGCTAGGATCTTTGGAAATCTGTGAAGTATAGGGTGATTTTTGGTTTGATTTGGCTTGTATACCATCTTGTGAGTGTGTGTGCTCAGTTTTGGCCTTTGAAGGTCATTAGATTGCAAGTTGTAAGCAATTAAGCCCACTGGTCTAGCTAAATTACCACAGAAACATTGCATTGGTCATTGGTGTGCTTTGGTTGCTTAATTTGGTGTGCATTTGATTGTTACTTGTTTTCCTTGACTTCTTGTGATCAAAGGATCACAAGAGTGCCCCCTGTCCACAAATTATTCACCAAACAAGCCATTGGCCAGGCTCCTCTTGGCTAAAATCAAAAAGGTAAGAGCACTTAGCAACCTGCTAGTGTTCAAATTCAACCTGCACACGTTTATCATCCTAAGTTTGGTTCTAACTTTGATTAAAAAGAGTATTGGAGTTGGATTGTAGCATAACAAAGGTCTGTGATTGATTTGGCAAAAGTAAAATAAAGCAAAAAATAAAAAAAAGCAAAAAGGGGTTGCCAGATTCGAACCCCCGTCTACACTCCCACACACCAACACCTTAACCATTGCGCCCTTGGGTCTTTTACTGACCAAGGGTGCAGGGTTATTCCTTTTAACCTGTTTTCTTTTTGTCTTATTTAAACAAAGCCGTAGACTAATAAGCTCTTTTGAGCTTATTCTTTAAGCTTATTTGGTTTGGCTTATTTTTCCTTAGATCTTTATAGTATTTAGGATTTTTAAAAATTGGTTTCACATTTTTCACTTTATTAGATTATTTTCTAGGAATTAATTAATAGACGTTTTTTAGAAAAGCAATAAAAAATACCAAAAATAGTTTTAATTTTTAGGAAAAATCATTTTTAGTTTTTAAAATATATTTTTGAGGTTTACATCTAATTTTGGTTTCAAAAACATTTATTTTTAATTTTATAATATTTTAAGGTTTTTTATAAACTTTAAACATTTTTATAAAATTATTAAAAAAGGTTTAGGAGCTATAATTTGTGTTTTTCTCTTAATTATATTATTTAGGATTTTTAGAAAATTTTTAGAATTAATTTTAGAAACTTTTATTTTTTAGTATTATTTTAATAATATTTTATTATTTAATTTTCAAAATTTTATTTTTCTTTCTTTTTCATTTTTCTTATATTCTTTAGCAAAAATTAGGACCTTTTCCATTTTTAGAATAATTTTTAAGCTTTTAGGTTTATTTTTATAATTATTTTAAGTTTAATTAGGTTTTAATTATTTTAAATCATTTTTAGAGTTTTAAAAATAGTTTTAATAGGTTTTAATTTTTAGAAAATTACTTTTTAGTCTTCTAATAATATAAGTTAAGTGATTATTCAATAAAATCATATTTTAGACATTTGAATTAGTTAAATTTAATTTTAGGGCTTTAATTAGCATTTAAAATTAATTATTTAATTAATAAAAGGTTTTAAAATATCTTTGTTGGATTTTTATCTTTGTTTATATTATTTGAGACTTGTTTTTAGCCTTTTTGATATTTTGTTTTTGGTTTTAATAAATTTTTAATTTGAGTAGTTTTTCACGGTTTTACGTCTTTTTCGTCGTAGTTTAATTTTAACGTATCCGTCTTTCATCTTCTCATCCCCATTCTCTTAATATTAATCTCAAAGAAATACAAGTTAATTCACAACACCATACCTCCTTGGGAAACGAACTTCTTCTCTCATTTTATTTGATTGTGGGTCATTACTTGTGGTTTTCCTAAATCACTCGTCGATACTTACCGCTCTTATTTAGTTGCTTGTTTTTCCTAAAGCAAGTTATCTAAATCCTCTACAATCATAAACCCACTTGATCATCATATATATAAAATCATCATATGTATACATAATTGATATTTTTATAAAGTCATTGGACATGAGTCTAAGACGAGTATTATTTGTCTAGGTTTCCGTGACTGAAGCGCGTACCGTACATCCGAATCGCCGATAAACCGCCTTCCCACATCAACGTGAGTTCATAGCCTCGCACTCTTTTAAATGTTTTATAAATGTTTTATAAACCCGCGAGGGAGATAACATGTTAGTTTTTATAAAATTAGGACACCATTTGTCCTGATTGTTTGTTTATTGATTTGGACCCGAATGATTGAATGACCCGATTGTATGACCTGATAAATGATTAAAGGACCCGACAGATGAAATTAAATGGATTATTAAAGTTAGGTTATGTTACTAAAAGTCCCATTAGCATGAATTGTGAGCTACCGGGATTTGGTAGACGCTTGTGCATATAATAGTACTATTTGGGGACGATCACCCCAGTTCGCGCCTTGACGGTTGATCCCCGTCGTGCCACATTGATTGGTAAGTGAATTTATGTATGAGAAGATTTCCATAGCGTGACCTTTGTGACGACACGCTACTTTAGATGGGAAAATTGAGTATCGGGTTAGCTACCCGTTGTTGGTTTAGTAAGGTAACAATGTCATGCGGCTTATAATAATCCAAACTAACAAAATACTACTAGACGCACCGAATTACGATGTATTGCCTAACTAGCAATACAGGGTCATACTATTGATATTATGTTTGTGTTTTGGTTTTCATAACCATATTCATATAACGGTTTTTATTTGATCAATACAACGTTATAAAACGTATTGTATGATGTTTTACGACATTGGCTCGTATAATGATTTCTAAGGCAAATGCCTATATTATGATTTTGATAAAGATTTGTATAAAATGATTTTGGCTATTTTATGGCCTATTAAAATGATTTGTACAAAATGATTTTCAGTAATAATTTTATACTGATATTACATTGATGGATTTTATTAAACTTTATGAATTCACTCGGCGTTATCGCTGACCTTTTCTTTTAACATGTTTTATCTCAGGTACTTGAAGGTAATTCTCGGGAAGACAACAAGAATTCATGGCCCGCACCTAAATATTTATTTCCATTCAAATGCTTTGTAAAACATGTATTAAATATAATGACTTAGGACCGATGTAACTTTAATATATATGAATGGAAATGCTTTATAAATAAACGACGCGATTTTTATGCGTTGTCTATGATGTGAGTAATGTGCTATCCCGTAACACCAACTAGTCTTCCGCTGTATTGAGTTGTATAAATTTGGGGGTGTTACAGTTTGGTACCAGAGCTATCGTTATAGAGAACGAAAGATTTTTAAAATAAAGGTTTTGAATAAAACTTTTCAAAATCTTTTAACTATAAACATTTTTTCAAAAATGTCTAAAAATCTTTTGACTATAACGGTGCCGAAGAATTCCCGAGTTACCGACAAGGCCAGACTGAGAAGTGTTATTTTAATATATATATATACTTGGATTATATATATATATATATATATGTGATGTAATTTTATTACATGATTGTTGATGATTATTTTGATATTTATACGAGGTATTTATACAACGTAGATTGTCACAAGAAACCCTAAATCCCCTAGTAAATTAATCGAAGCTATTCTCGTAGGAATTCTAGCTATTCTAGATATAAACCAAGTTGTGGATATTTATGATCCCAACAAATGGTTGATATTCGTAGAAAGGTAGATATTAGTTGATTGTGATATTGAAAAAGAATTGGCAAGATTAAGATTGATATCGATATCATGACGATCTTTCTTTATAGAGTGGAGTTTGACAAAACGATACAACCTAGAAAGATGTCATCTGATTCGTTGTCATCCAATTCTTAAATTGAAATCGAAAGGGTGAATGTTGCACTTGAGGCTGTCATTGGAACCATTACCCAAAAGCCTCATGCCACTAGTACCTTTCCAAGAAATCTGATTGAATGTGTGAGTCATCTCATGCTAGTGACTCATTTGATAATTGTTGTTGTAAGAGCTATAGGATTGAAATTAAGTGTTGATCATATCGAGCTTTTATTGCCCTATTAAGGCCTAAGGATAAGATTGAAAATATTGGAAAATGAGGTAGAATATCGCATTGAGTATGAGTTGATTGAATCTTGAATGAAGTAAAATTTAACTTGTATGGAATAAGAAATTGTTAAGAGGAAGTTGTTGAGTCCTGTGATTGAATTATAAGGTTTTAATTGATTGTTGATTCGTGTTAAGGGTTGTTCCTAGGCCATTGTCCAATGACGAGGATGCCCAGTGTCCAATAAATAAAGTGAAGAAATCTTCTTCTGAATTGGGACCGATGGATCTTCCGGGACAGGTGGAACCCCCATGACTCTTGTAGATTAGTATTCATTGTGGTATCTTTTAAAAGTAATCCCTAACTTAACTGAGACATCAGTTGGTAGGATGAGTTCTTGAAATTGTATGACATAGTGACACGTAATGTGTTACGGTACAATTTAGACTTGTTTGTGATTTATGAAAAGACTACCTTTGATTGCTAAATTCTACATGTATCGATGTTATCTATCTTTTCTTGCTTCTTCCTAATGCTCGCATTAGTGATGCAACCATTGAACAAGTACTCATCTCGAATTGAGTTACGTTGAGGATTATTCTTTTTGAGTGCCATCGAGATCATGAACCTCATGATTAATTGGCTAAGCTCATTTCCTATTATATTGTAGTTAGTTCTTGGTGAACAACTCTTCATCACTCTTTTGCAGATCACTCATTGTTTTTATAAGATAAAACCGTATCCCTTGAGAAAAATTGAATTTTCATTACCATATGGATTATTTAAAGTGAGACTTATAAGTAATCATTATCGAAGTAAAGTTGTTTATGAAACACCTTGGAAAAATTAACTGTTTTCATAGCAAAGAAGATCTCTGTAAAATTTATTTTGAATTAAGCATGAATAAATATATTTTAAACATGATGACAAAGTTTTGACGAACTGATTATTGCATCTTTAATCTTGAAATTGTATATAGTTGCGCGCCTACATACAATTTGGAATGGACCATGCAAGACTGATTAGTAGTCACCATAAAATTATTAACAAACACTGAATTTTCATTGAAGATTGTGAAAGATTAAATTTTATGAGATCTGCAAGAAGTGAAAATAGGGACATAGTGTTAGGGACACCTACATATGTGCCCGTACCATCTATTCTTCTGAGTTGAATTTACTCATCTGTGGAAATTGTCTTATTTGACAATTGACAATTCTTTCTTGTCCAATTCTCCCGTAGTGAGATTCTTAGGAGAAGTCTCTGATTACCGAGTGTTGATACCCGACTGGATGTATCGACGTTCATATCATTCCTTTTGATTTGGTTTCATTTGAATGACCTGGGTAACGATCCGAGGAGCTTTCGAATGCGTACTCAAATTATGAAAACATGGGATATATTCATATTCGTTAAATGTTTTCGTCTGTATCTGATTTGAAATTCTCTCGCGTAGATTATGCGTTGACCTTACTCTCTTAAGGTTAGTTATGTCTCCTGATATCCTTGAATTTGTGAAGGATTATGAGTTATAATTAGTCTTTTTGAGAGGTTCACATCTTATCAATGGTAATTAAACTGGAAAGTTGATAATTCCAGTAGAATGGATTGATTGATTATGACATGACGACATTGTCTTAATTGATGGGAACTCGAGTAGAATTCCCCTAAAAGATAAGATGTTGATTATCAAAAGTGATCTAAATAATTCTTGGTGGATGACGATATCCTGTATTTAGACTTAAAATTATACCATGAATGATTGTGAATTTGTCATAGATATTATAATCTAGAAAGAACTTAAAATAAATGTATCAAAAGATGTTAATGTTATCTGAAACTTTAGGAGGTATTTAATTAATGAATTACCTAGACTTTCACCATTAAGGCAAGTTGAATTTGGTATTGATTATATTCTCGGTGCTGCACCTGTGGCTCGTGCACTGTACGTCAGCACCATCTGAATTGAAGGAATTACCGTACAACTGAGAGAGTTGTCGGAGAAAGATTTTATTCTACCGAGCTCGTCATCATGAAGAGCTATGGTGTTATCCTTCCTTATATTTATAGATTAGTGTGAACTGAGTAAATTGACAATCGAAAACGATATCCATAACTCGAAATGGAAGATTTGTTCGATCATTTACAAGGTTTTTGATCCTCAGCATGGTTATCATCAACTTCGCATCTGCGAAAGGGATTATCTATTCCAATCACTACATCCAGAACTTGTAATGAATATTATGAGTTTCAAGTGATGTCGTTTGGATTGACTAATACACATGTAGCATTCATAAATTTGGTGAATCACGTGTGTAGGCTGTAATTTGATAAATTCATGCTCGTGATCATTAAGGAAAATTTATTTGTTTATTCATAAGAATAAGAATGAGTTAATAATTAGTTATAGACTTCCCTAAATTGGCCGAACAATAAAAACATGTATCTTGAATATTTAACATGTGATTTAAGACTTAATCTTTTACATTATTTGACCGTGAGATTAATAAGATAATGAAACATATTGACTCATCAAAAACTTGAGCCATTAAGGCTTTGGGATTTACCAAAAAGAAAATGGAAATATGTTTTGACAAATGTTTTAACAAAGGATTTTAAGGGATTATTCCCTTATACACAATCCATTTAACTAAACTTCTGTTTAGGGGTAAATGTTTGTGTATACCTCAAGATAACCTAAGAGGGATTGAGGAAACCATTTAAACCATGACTTGAAATCTGAAACGATAATTTTTACTTTCCAAACTAAGAAAATTTTGACCAAAATATAAACAAAGGTTTTTCGAACATTTACGGATCTTATTAAATATTTTCGATAAATCAACAAAAATCTTGTTAATTAAATTCAAATTTATTTTTGAACATTTTATATAATTGGTCGAACTAAGAGATTTAAAATATTTACGTTTACATTTCATAAAAATTGAATATTTAATATTTAATTAGTTGTAATAATTATCGACGCTTTAGACGTCGGATTGAGTAAAACGGATAAAAATAATAGTGGAGACGAGACTAGAACTTAGAAAACATAAAGAAAGAAATTTTGAATAAATACGGACATGATAATTATATCATCAGGAAAAGATAAAGAATCCATTAGGACGTGTTCCTTAATAATGAAGGTGCAAAAATAAATTGCCAAACAATATAAAAATAAACGATGTTTGTAAAAAGGATAATATAGATAATAAAAGGGGTTCGCGGCTAATGTGAACCATTAGAATTGAGAAGCCGATAGCGTTAAATGTATAAAAGGCCACTTGTGGTAGCCTAAATATGGAGATTTTGAGATAGAGTTATGTTGGAATTTGTAAGTATAAGTATTCTATTTATGTCATTTATGACTAAAAGTATCTTTGTCTGAAGCGGTTGTACTAATGGTAAATTATTAGGGCAGACATCGCCTCATACATTAGTAGACGTTTAGCTATTGCAAAGATCATCATCTGAATTTGATTCGATTTGGGTCATCGTCGACAGACTGACCAAATCTGCTAATATCATTCTCGTTAATGATAAATGCAAAAAGAGTTATGTAAACATAGTGTGCTTGTATCAAACATCTTTATCAAGATCCTCGCTTCGCATCGAATTTCTAGAGATTTGCTCAGAAATCCATGAGAACGAACCTTGATGAGAGTACTATGTACCACCCCAAATCGAAGGGACGAGGTAAAGTAACGATACAAAGTAATATAAGTGCTATTTTATGTTTGAATGAATGACCTTTGGTAATAGACCGTATAATCGTTTTCCTTTGGAGAGATTATCCTTGATAACTATCGTATTAGGATCGAGATCTAATATTGTTAGGATCTAAATCTTAGAGCATCTGTAAGCAAGAGTTGAGATGGAGACATCCGACATACACCCATAGTGAGTTGGACATGTCTTTTAGGTTTAAGGTTTCCTATGATGGCAAACCTAACCCTACAAAATACCTGACCCGCGAGACCTGAAATGATTGTTGAAATTTGGATTTGATTATTGATAGCCGGTAGTGGGCAAGAGGTTATGTGAATGTGAAATGTAGATCTTGAAGTGACAAATGGGTAGCGAAGTTATGCCACAATTTTTAAACTTAGAAAAAAATAAATTCATGATGTGACAAATCATGGGATATAAGTCCCCGTTGTATGGGACCATTGAGATGATGTAAAAGATTGGTTTGAAAGGCATATAAGCTGGATCTACCCTAGGACTTCAAGAACTGCGTGAATTATGTTTCGTAAATCGAACTTGATGGAATATCTATCAAGTGAAAATCTGATTGTTCTTAGTAAAGCTTAGATCGGCGAAAAGTTGCATTCATCAGAAACCCGTGAACATCATGGATAGAGAAAGTAAGTCAACATTAAGCCTGATCTTATTCCCGTAGTTATGTTTGATGGAACTCGCGTATTGTAATGAATTGCACTTGTGAGAAAAGACCGAATGTGGAGGAAATACCCACATGGCTTTAGCTCTATAAGAAGCGAGTAGTAAGATGATCTTTGAGGACAAAGATCCTGTTTAGGGGTAAATGCTGTGACAATCCGTCAATTTATGGTCAATATTTTATTCTTAATATTTATTTGAAAATATTATTTTATGAACTCACTTATTTTTGGGAAGAAATTTGGATTTACGTCTTGAAGTAGCATCGACTACGTCTAAACCGGAGGATTCAATGTTACGTGCTTACGTTTACATACACCGTCTTTGGTGACAGTCCGACATTTTAGAAAATAAATTTATTCGTGAATATTAATTTGGAGTTTTAAATTTGTGTTGGTTCATAAACTCACAAATTTATGAGAAGAGATTAGGACTTACGATTTTATTTTAACGTCCTTTACGACTAAACCGGAAACCCTAGGATTACGTATTTACGTTTTCGAGCTCCGTTTTTGATGAAACAATTTTTATTAGATTCGTTTTGTGCCGTTGATTCATAATTTATAAAAACGTTTTTCGTAAAACGACCCGAGGGCACGCAAATCGAGGAAACTAGAATCGAGGAGTACCCGTAGATAAATGGGGATGAGACAAGTGGGACACTTGTCCCACCCCCACTCAAAACCGGCCCTAACTAGCAAGCAAACACTCTTATGTGTCAAGCTTACAAGTAAGCAAGACACTTGTTGCTTAAAGCTTCATTTTGAAGCAACTTCACCCCACAAAGTCACAAAACCACTAGCTAACACACATACCATCCATTCCAACATGCAAACTACTCAAAATTCTCTCTTCCTCATCCATTGATGTCGTCCCATATCTCACCCTAAACATCCATTTTGATCAAAAATTAACCATGAATTCATATGTTATCTCTACATATGATGAAGCTCTTTTGAAACCCTATTGATTGGTGGTGAGTATAACATCCAAGGAGGAGTTTCCATGGATTCTTGGGGCTGATTTTCCACAAGGAGTTTATGAAGATTGGTTATCTTGAAGATGGTCATGGTTATCCACAAGTTTCTCCATCAAAATCCATGTCCAAATCATAACCTACATCAACTTGGTGGTATAAAGATTGTCCTCCTCATCCTATTGTTATTTTTACTATGTAATCATGTATTTTATTTCCTATTGTATATGTATATGATGATTATATGATGATAAAAGTATTGTGTGGGGATTTGGTGTTGATAATCATGGATAAAAAGGTAAAAAAACTATAAGAAACAAGGTTAAAATCTTGCTTAATTTAGATGGCTGTATAAAACAGTAAAGAAACATGTCATGAACTGATAAAATGATGAAGTAGAATATATTTACAGTAAGCTATGGGTCTTGTACACATGTGAGAGTTGGCCATGCAATGGAATCATTGTAATGAGTGAGATATGATCAAAACAAGTTTAGAGTACCAATCTGAGTTTAATGTTTTGGACGATTTTTAGAAAATACTTGGAGTATGATTCCACAGTAGCTATAGAAGAGTTAAATGGAGAAAATATCATTTAGTTTATGTGATAAACATTTGAGCTTCTATCTCCATATAGAACTCTAGATATGGCAGTTTTGGTGAAGATGAAAATAAAAATCAGATTTTGAAAATTAAAGTATAATACTATTATATAAGCACTCAAAATTATATTGTATAAAATGTAAAGTTAAAACCCACTAACTTATGGATTTTATTTATATAAGTATGTAAAAGTTTAAATAACTGGATATTTTATAAAAATGGTAACTTGTTAAGTTTTATAAGTTATAAAACTATAAACATGATTTTTACGACTTTTTCGGCTAATACCGTAAAATTAACGTTTTTGTTAAATAAAACTTAGATGGTTAGACCCGTCTAATGTAAACTTTGTAAAACTTATATACTGATATATAAATATGTATAACAAGTAAAAACCGATAAAACCCAAACTATAGGACATATGGACATTAACGAGCTAAGTAAACATATTGGACTAATAATTGGACTAAATAAGTTAAACCCTTATAAAAAGAACTTATTGGACTTAACCCATTTGGGCCAAACTTGAAAGTTTAAATACTGATAATATAAGTATGAAATGGATTAATACAAGTTAATAAACTTATAATAGGCTTATTGGACCTAAAACACGTAAATAGGTAAAACTAGAAAACTAGTATAAAAGTTATCGACACATAACACAAAAATGAGTAAATGAGAATATGTAAACCCACTTGATCAGCATATATATAAAATCATCATATGTATACATAATTGATATTTTATAAAGTCATTGGACATGAGTCTAAGACGAGTATTATTTGTCTAGGTTTTAGTGACTGAAGCACGTACCGTACATCCGAATCGCCGATAAACCGCCTTCCCACATCAACGTGAGTTCATATCCTCGCACTCTTTTAAATGTTTTATAAATGTTTTATAAACCCGCGAGGGAGATAACATGTTAGTTTTTATAAAATTAGGACACCATTTTTCCCGATTGTTTGTTTATTGATTTGGACCCGAATGATTGAATGACCCGATTGTATGACCCGATAAATGATTAAAGGACCCGATAGATGAAATTAAATGGATTATTAAAGTTAGGTTATGTCACTAAAAGTCCCATTAGTATGAATTGTGAACTACCGGGATTTGATAGACGCTTGTGCATATAATAGTACTATTTGGGGACGATCACCCCAGTTCGCGCCTTGACGGTTGATCCCCGTCGTGCCACATTGATTGGTAAGCGAATTTATGTATGAGAAGATTTCCATAGCGTGACCTTTGTGACGACACGCTACTTTAGATGGGCAAATTGAGTATCGGGTTAGCTACCCGTTGTTGGTTTAGTAAGGTAACAATGTCATGCGGCTTATAATAATCCAAACTAACAAAATACTACTAGACGCACCGAATTACGATGTATTGCCTGACTAGCAATACAGGGTCATACTATTGATATTATGTTTGTGTTTTGGTTTTCATAACCATATTCATATAACGGTTTTTATTTGATCTATACAACGTTATAAAACGTATTGTATGATGTTTTACGACATTGGCTCGTATAATGATTTCTAAGGTAAATGCCTATATTATGATTTTGATAAAGATTTGTATAAAATGATTTTGGCTATTTTATGGCCTATTAAAATGATTTGTACAAAATGATTTTCAGTAATAATTTATACTGATATTACATTGATGGATTTTATTAAACTCTATGAATTCACTCGGCGTTATCGTTGACCTTTTCTTTTAACATGTTTTATCTCAGGTACTTGAAGGTAATTCTCGGGAAGACAACAAGAATTCATGGCCCGCACCTAAATACTTATTTCCATTCAAATGCTTTATAAAACCTGTATTAAATATAATGACTTGGGACCGATGTAACTTTGATATATATGAATGGAAATGCTTTATAAATAAACGACGCGATTTTTATGCGTTGTCTATGATGTGAGTAATGTGCTATCCTGTAACACCAACTAGTCTTCCGCTGTATTGAGTTGTATAAATTTGGGGGTGTTACAGTTTGGTACCAGAGCTCTCGTTATAGAGAACGAAAGATTTTTAAAATAAAGGTTTTGAATAAAACTTTTCAAAATCTTTTAACTATAAACATTTTTCTAAAAATGTCTAAAAATCTTTTGACTATACGGTGCCGAAGAATTCCTGAGTTACCGACAAGGCCAGACTGAGAAGTGTTATTTTAATATATATATACTTGGATTATATATATATATATATATATATATATATATATATATATATATATATATATATATATATATATATATATATATATATATATATATATATATATATATATATATATATATATATATATATATATATATATATATATATATATATATATATATATATATATATATATATATATATATATATATATATATGTGATGTAATTTTATTACATGATTGTTGATGATTATTTTGATATTTATACGAGGTATTTATACGACGTAGATTGTCACAAGAAACCCTAAATCCCCTAGTAAATTAATCGAAGCTATTCTCGTAGGAATTCTAGCTATTCTAGATCTAAACCAAGTTGTGGATATTTATGATCCCAACAAATGGTTGATATTCGTAGAAAGGTAGATATTAGTTGATTGTGATATTGAAAAAGAATTGGCAAGATTAAGATTGAAATCGATGTCATGACGATCTTTCTTTATAGAGTGGAGTTTGACAAAACGATACCACCTAGAAAGATGTCATCTGATTCGTTGTCATCCAATTCTTAAATTGAAATCGAAAGGGTGAATGTTGCACTTGAGGCTGTCATTGGAACCATTACCCAAAAGCCTCATGCCACTAGTACCTTTCCAAGAAATCTGATTGAATGTGTGAGTCATCTCATGCTAGTGACTCATTTGATAATTGTTGTTGTAAGAGCTATAGGATTGAAATTAAGTGTTGATCATATCCAGCTTTTATTGCCCTATTAAGGCCTAAGGATAAGATTGAAAATATTGGAAAATGAGGTAGAATATCGCATTGAGTATGAGTTGATTGAAACTTGAATGAAGTAAAATTTAACTTGTATGGAATAAGAAATTGTTAAAAGGAAGTTGTTGAGTCCTGTGATTGAATTATAAGGTTTTAATTGATTGTTGATTCGTGTTAAGGGTTGTTCCTAGGCCATTGTCCAATGACGAGGATGCCCAGTGTCCAATAAATAAAGTGAAGAAATCTTCTTCTGAATTGGGACCGATGGATCTTCCAGGACAGGTGGAACCCCCATGACTCTTGTAGATTAGTATTCATTGTGGTATCTTTTAAAAGTAATCCCTAACTTAACTGAGACATCAGTTGGTAGGATGAGTTCTTGAAATTGTATGACATAGTGACACGTAATGTGTTACGGTACAATTTAGACTTGTTTGTGATTTATGAAAAGACTACCTTTGATTGCTAAATTCTACATGTATCGATGTTATCTATCTTTTCTTGCTTCTTCCTAATGCTCGCATTAGTGATGCAACCATTGAACAAGTACTCATCTCGAATTGAGTTACGTTGAGGATTATTCTTTTTGAGTGCCATCGAGATCATGAACCTCATGATTAATTGGCTAAGCTCATTTCCTATTATATTGTAGTTAGTTCTTGGTGAACAACTCTTCATCACTCTTTTACAGATCACTCATTGTTTTTATAAGATAAAACCGTATCCCTTTAGAAAAATTGAATTTTCATTACCATATGGATTATTTAAAGTGAGACTTATAAGTAATCATTATCGAAGTAAAGTTGTTTATGAAACACCTTGGAAAAATTAACTGTTTTCATAGCAAAGAAGATCTCTGTAAAATTTATTTTGAATTAAGCATGAATAAATATATTTTAAACATGATGACAAAGTTTTGACGAACTGAGTATTGCATCGTTAATCTTGAAATTGTATATAGTTGCGCGCCTACATACAATTTGGAATGGACCATGCAAGACTGATTAGTAGTCACCATAAAATTATTAACAAACACTGAATTTTCATTGAAGATTGTGAAAGATTAAATTTTATGAGATCTGCAAGAAGTGAAATTAGGGACATAGTGTTAAGGACACCTACATATGTGCCCGTACCATCTATTCTTCTGAGTTGAATTTACTCGTCTGTGGAAATTGTCTTATTTGACAATTGACAATTCTTTCTTGTCCATTTCTCCCGTAGTGAGATTCTTAGGAGAAGTATCTGATTACCGAGTGTTGATACCCGACTGGATGTATCGACGTTCATATCATTCCTTTTGATTTGGTTTCATTTGAATGACCTGGGTAACGATCCGAGGAGCTTTCGAATGCGTACTCAAATTATGAAAACATGGGATATATTCATATTCGTTAAATGTTTTCGTCTGTATCTGATTTGAAATTCTCTCGCGTAGATTATGCGTTGACCTTACTCTCTTAAGGTTAGTTATGTCTCCTGATATCCTTGAATTTGTGAAGGATTATGAGTTATTATTAGTCTTTTGAGAGGTTCACATCTTATCAATGGTAATGAAACTGGAAAGTTGATAATTCCAGTAGAATGGATTGTTTGATTATGACATGACGACATTGTCTTAATTGATGGGAACTCGAGTAGAATTCCCCTAAAAGATAAGATGTTGATTATCAAAAGTGATCTAAATAATTCTTGGTGGATGACGATATCCTGTATTTAGACTTAAAATTATACCATGAATGATTGTGAATTTGTCATAGATATTATAATCTAGAAAGAACTTAATATAAATGTATCAAAAGATGTTAATGTTATCTGGAACTTTAGGAGGTATTTAATTAATGAATTACCTAGACTTTCGCCATTAAGGCAAGTTAAATTTGGTATTGATTATATTCTCGGTGCTGCACCTGTGGCTCGTGCACTGTACTTCAGCACCATCTGAATTGAAGGAATTACCGTACAACTGAGAGAGTTGTCGGAGAAAGATTTTATTCTACCGAGCTCGTCATCATGAAGAGCTATGGTGTTATCCTTCCTTATATTTATAGATTAGTGTGAACTGAGTAAATTGACAATCGAAAACGGTATCCATAACTCGAAATGGAAGATTTGTTCGATCATTTACAAGGTTTTTGATCCTCAGCATGGTTATCATCAACTTCGCATCTGCGAAAGGGATTATCTATTCCAATCACTACATCCAGAACTTGTAATGAACATTATGAGTTTCACGTGACGTCGTTTGGATTGACTAATACACATGTAGCATTCATAAATTTGGTGAATCACGTGTGTAGGCTGTAATTTGATAAATTCATGCTCGTGATCATTAAGGACAATTTATTTGTTTATTCATAAGAATAAGAATGAGTTAATAATAAGTTATAGACTTCCCTAAATTGGCCGAACAATAAAAACATGTATCTTGAATATTTAACATGTGATTTAAGACTTAATCTTTTACATTATTTGACCGTGAGATTAATAAGATAATGAAACATATTGACTCATCAAAAATTTGAGCCATTAAGGCTTTGGGATTTACCAAAAAGAAAATGGAAATATGTTTTGACAAATGTTTTAACAAAGGATTTTAAGGGATTATTCCCTTATACACAAACCATTTAACTAAACTTCTGTTTAGGGGTAAATGTTTGTGTATACCTCAAGATAACCTAAGAGGGATTGAGGAAACCATTTAAACCATGACTTGCAATCTGAAACGATAATTTTTACTTTCCAAACTAAGAAAATTTTGACCAAAATATAAACAAAGGTTTTTCAAACATTTACGGATCTTATTAAATATTTTCGATAAATCAACAAAAATCTTGTTAATTAAATTCAAATTTATTTTTGAACATTTTATATAATTGGTCGAACTAAGAGATTTAAAATATTTACGTTTACATTTCATAAAAATTGAATATTTAATATTTAATTAGTTGTAATAATTATCGATGCTTTAGACGTCGGATTGAGTAAAACGGATAAAAATAATAGTGGAGACGAGACTAGAACTTAGAAAACATAAAGAAAGAAATTTTGAATAAATACGGACATGAAAATTATATCATCAGGAAAAGATAAAGAATCCATTAGGACGTGTTCCTTAATAATGAAGGTGCAAAAATAAATTGCCAAACAATATAAAAATAAACGATGTTTGTAAAAAGGATAATATAGATAATAAAAGGGGTTCGCGGCTAATGTGAACCATTAGAATTGAGAAGCCGATAGTGTTAAATGTATAAAAGGCCACTTGTGGTTGCCTAAATATGGAGATTTTGAGATAGAGTTATGTTGGAATTTGTAAGTATAAGTATTCTATTTATGTCATTTATGACTAAAAGTATCTTTGTCTGAAGCGGTTGTACTAATGGTAAATTATGAGGGCAGACATCGCCTCATACATTGGACGTTTAGCTATTGCAAAGATCATCATCTGAATTTGATTCGATTTGGGTCATCGTCGACAGACTGACCAAATCTGCTAATATCATTCTCGTTAATGATAAATGCAAAAAGAGTTATGTAAACATAGTGTGCTTGTATCAAACATCTTTATCAAGATCCTCGCTTCGCATCGAATTTCTAGAGATTTGCTCAGAAATCAATGAGAACGAACCTTGATGAGAGTACTATGTACCACCCCAAATCGAAGGGACGAGGTAAAGTAACGATACAAAGTAATATAAGTGTTATTTTATGTTTGAATGAATGACCTTTGGTAATAGACCGTATAATCGTTTTCCTTTGGAGAGATTATCCTTGATAACTATCGTATTAGGATCGAGATCTAATCTTGTTAGGATCTAAATCTTAGAGCATCTGTAAGCAAGAGTTGAGATGGAGACATCCGACATACATCCATAGTGAGTTGGACATGTCATTTAGGTTTAAGGTTTCCTATGATGGCGAACCTAACCCTACAAAATACCCGACCCGCAAGACCTGAAATGATTGTTGAAATTTGGATTTGATTATTGACAGCTGGTAGTGGGCAAGAGGTTATGTGAATGTGAAATGTAGATCTTGAAGTGCCAAATGGGTAGCGAAGTTATGCCACAATTTTTAAACTTGGAAAAAAATAAATTCATGATGTGACAAATCATAGGATATAAGTCCCTGTTGTATGGGACCATTGAGATGATGTAAAAGATTGGTTTGAAAGGCATATAAGCTGGATCTACCTTAGGACTTCAAGAACTGCGTGAATTATGTTTCGTAAATCGAACTTGATGGAATATCTATCAAGTGAAAATCTGATTGTTCTTAGTAAAGCTTAGATCGGCGAAAAGTTGCATTCATCAGAAACCCGTGAACATCATGGATAGAGAAAGTAAGTCAACATTAGGCCTGATCTTATTCCCGTAGTTATGTTTGATGGAACTCGCGTATTGTAATGAATTGCACTTGTGAGAAAAGACCGAATGTGGAGGAAATACCCACATGGCTTTAACTCTATAAGAAGCGAGTAGTAAGATGATCTTTGAGGACAAAGATCCTGTTTAGGGGTAAATGCTGTGACAATTCGTCAATTTATGGTCAATATTTTATTCTCAATATTTATTTGAAAATATTATTTTATGAACTCACTTATTTTTGGGAAGAAATTTGGATTTACGTCTTGAAGTAGCATCGACTACGTCTAAACCGGAGGATTCAATGTTACGTGCTTACGTTTACATACACCGTCTTTGGTGACAGTCCGACATTCCAGAAAATAAATTTATTCGTGAATATTAATTTGGAGTTTTAAATTTGTGTTGGTTCATAAACTCACAAATTTACGAGAAGAGATTAGGACTTACGATTTTATTTTAACGTCCTTTACGACTAAACCGGAAACCCTAGGATTACGTATTTATGTTTTCGAGCTCCGTTTTTTATGAAACAATTTTTATTAGATTCATTTTGTGTCGTTGATTCATAATTTATAAAAACGTTTTTCGTAAAACGACCCGAGGGCACGCAAATCGAGGAAACTAGAATCGAGGAGTACCCGTAGATAAATGGGGATGAGACAAGTGGGACACTTGTCCCACCCCCACTCAAAACCGGCCCTAACTAGCAAGCAAACACTCTTATGTGTCAAGCTTACAAAGTAAGCAAGACACTTGTTGCATAAAGCTTCATTTTGAAGCAACTTCACCCCACAAAGTCACAAAACCACTAGCTAACACACATACCATCCATTCCAACATGCAAACTACTCAAAATTCTCTCTTCCTCCTCCATTGATGCCGTCCCATATCTCACCCTAAACATCCATTTTGATCAAAAATTAACCATGAATTCATATGTTATCTCTACATATGATGAAGCTCTTTTGAAACCCTATTGATTGGTGGTGAGTATAACATCCAAGGAGGAGTTTCCATGGAGTCTTGTGGCTGATTTTCCACAAGGAGTTTATGAAGATTGGTTGTCTTGAAGATGGTCATGGTTATCCACAAGTTTCTCCATCAAAATCCATGTCCAAATCATAACCTACATCAACTTGGTGGTATAAAGATTGTCCTCCTCATCCTCTTGTTATTTTTACTATGTAATCATGTATTTTATTTCCTATTGTATATGTATATGATGATTATATGATGATAAAAGTATTGTGTGGGGATTTGGTGTTGATAATCATGGATAAAAAGTTAAAAAAACTATAAGAAACAAGGTTAAAATCTTGCTTAATTTAGATGGTTGTATAAAACAGTAAAGAAACTTGTCATGAACTGATAAAATGATGAAGTAGAATATATTTACAGTAAGCTATGGGTCTTGTACACATGTGAGAGTTGGCCATGCAATGGAATCATTGTAATGAGT
This sequence comes from Glebionis coronaria, assembly GCA_025667525.1. Taxonomy (NCBI): domain Eukaryota; kingdom Viridiplantae; phylum Streptophyta; class Magnoliopsida; order Asterales; family Asteraceae; genus Glebionis; species Glebionis coronaria. Next base: position 436,743,984 of record CM046877.1, read on the forward strand.
GAGATATGATCAAAACAAGTTTACAGTACCAATCTGGAGTATGATTCAACAGTATCTATAGAAGAGTTAAATGGAGCAAATATCATTTAGTTTATGTGATAAACATTTGAGCTTCTATCTCCATATAGAACTCTAGATATGGCATTTTTGGTGAAGATGAAAATAAAAATCAGATTTTGGAAATTAAAGTATAATACTATTATATAAGCACTCAAAATTATATTGTATAAAATGTAAAGTTAAAACCCACTAACTTATGGATTTTATTTATATAAGTATGTAAAAGGTTAAATAACTGGATATTTTATAAAAATGGTAACTTGTTAAGTTTTATAATTTATAAAACTATAAACATGATTTTTACGACTTTTTCGGCTAATACCGTAAAATTAACGTTTTTGTTAAATAAAACTTAGATGGTTAGACCCGTCTAATGTAAACTTTGTAAAACTTATATACTGATATATAAATATGTATAACAAGTAAAAACCGATAAAACCCGAACTATAGGACATACGGACATTAACGAGCTAAGTAAACATATTGGACTAATAATTGGACTAAATAAGTTAAACCCTTATAAAAAGAACTTATTGGACTTAACCCATTTGGGCCCAACTTGAAAGTTTAAATACTGATAATATAAGTATGAAATGGATTAATACAAGTTAATAAACTTATAATAGGCTTATTGGACCTAAAACACGTAAATAGGTAAAACTAGAAAACTAGTATAAAAGTTATCGACACATAACACAAAAATGAGTAAATGAGAATATGTAAACCCACTTGATCATCATATATATAAAATCATCATATGTATACATAATTGATATTTTTATAATGTCATTGGACATGAGTCTAAGACGAGTATTATTTGTCTAGGTTTCCGTGACTGAAGCACGTACCGTACATCCGAATCACCGATAAACCGCCTTCCCACATCAACGTGAGTTCATAGCCTCGCACTCTTTTAAATGTTTTATAAATGTTTTATAAACCCGCGAGGGAGATAACATGTTAGTTTTTATAAAATTAGGACACCATTTTTCCCGATTGTTTGTTTATTGATTTGGACCTGAATGATTGAATGACCCGATTGTATGACCCGATAAATGATTAAAGGACCCGATAGATGAAATTAAATGGATTATTAAAGTTAGGTTATGTCACTAAAAGTCCCATTAGCATGAATTGTGAACTACCGGGATTTGATAGACGCTTGTGTATATAATAGTACTATTTGGGGACGATCACCGCAGTTCGCGCCTTGACGGTTGATCCCCGTCGTGCCACATTGATTGGTAAGCGAATTTATGTATGAGAAGATTTCCATAGCGTGACCTTTGTGACGACACGCTACTTTAGATGGGCAAATTGAGTATCGGGTTAGCTACCCGTTGTTGGTTTAGTAAGGTAACAATGTCATGCGGCTTATAATAATCCAAACTAACAAAATACTACTAGACGCACCGAATTACGATGTATTGCCTGACTAGCAATACAGGGTCATACTATTGATATTATGTTTGTGTTTTGGTTTTCATAACCATATTCATATAACGGTTTTTATTTGATCTATACAACGTTATAAAACGTATTGTATGATGTTTTACGACATTGGCTCGTATAATGATTTCTAAGGCAAATGCCTATATTATGATTTTGATAAAGATTTGTATAAAATGATTTTGGCTATTTTATGGCCTATTAAAATGATTTTTACAAAATGATTTTCAGTAATAATTTATACTGATATTACATTGATGGATTTTATTAAACTCTATGAATTCACTCGGCGTTATCGCTGACCTTTTCTTTTAACATGTTTTATCTCAGGTACTTGAAGGTAATTCTCGGGAAGACAACAAGAATTCATGGCTCGCACCTAAATACTTATTTCCATTCAAATGCTTTGTAAAACCTGTATTAAATATAATGACTTGGGACCGATGTAACTTTGATATATATAAATGGAAATGCTTTATAAATAAACGACGTAATTTTTATGCGTTGTCTATGATGTGAGTAATGTGCTATCCCGTAACACCAACTAGTCTTCCGCTGTATTGAGTTGTATAAATGATGTAGTGATTTTACTACCCTTTAGGAAAAGAGCAACAAAATAGTGGTAAGCGTTAAGCGTACGTTTAGGAAAACGTAAACACTTATGACCCTTGATGGGAATCGTTCTCTCGAGGAGGCACGTGTGTTGTGTAATGAATGATGATTTATGTTTTTGGTTATTAATGAGAAGAAAAGAAGAGAAAATGACGAAGACGAAAAAAAATTAGAAAAATAAGGCAAAACACTACTAGAAAGTTACGACGAAGAACGTGAAAAACACAAAATTTAAAATTTTAATCTAAAAATTCCTAAAAATTACTAAAAACTCCCAAATAATATTCTAAGGGTTTACAAAAAATTCAAACTTGCCAAAACCTTTTAATTAATTAAATAATGACTTTTTAATGCTAATTAAAGCCCTAAAAATCACTTTTAAATATTAAAAAGCCCTAAACAAGATTTAATAGTTTGTAAACCTCAAAAATGACTTAATTAAACTAAAAACTATTTTTAAAAATTTTAAAACCAAATTAAACTATTTTTAAACTCCTAAAAACTATTAAAATCTATTAAATCTTAAATTAATTCTAAAAATTAATTGAAAAACCTAAAAATTATTCTACAAATGGGAAAAGTCCTAATTAATGATATAGAACCTAGGAAAAATGAAAAAAGAAATAAAAATAAAACTTTTTATTTTAATGAATAAAATAATATTAAAATATTCTAAAAAATTAAAAGTCCTCAAATAAATTCTAAAAAATTCTCAAAAATCCTAAATAATCTAACTAAGAAGAAAATGTAAACAAAAGTTTCTGAAACCTCTTAATGAATTTTATATTAATTTTCAAAGTTTAATAAAAAAACCTAAAATCAAATAAAATCAAAAATTAAAGTTTTTGAAAACTTTTTTATATGTAAACCTCAAAAATACAAATTAAAACCTAAAAACTATTTTTTTGTATTTTTTAACTACTGTTTAGTATTTTTTAAAGACTTTCTAAAATTAAAAATAGAAATAATCCTATTAAATAATTAAATAAAAGGAAAAATGAAATTTTTAATCAGAAAAATCCTAAAACCTATGAATATCCTATGAAAATTGAAAGAAGTCCAAAAAGCTAAATAAATAAGCTATAACTAAGCAAATAAGCTACGGCTTATTTAGAAAAGCCAAACTCAAACACACCTTATATATTAGACCAAACCAAACCTAGCAGTCAAAGACCCTAGGGCAGGATGGTTAACGCGTATGGTTGTGAGAGGAGTGGCGCAGGTTCGAGTCCTGGCCACGTCCTTTTTGGAAATTTATTTTTTTTTTTTAACTTTTAAAGCTTGATTCCAATGACTTATAAGCTTACAAAAACACAAAAACAACTTGATTTAACCAAGGATTAAGCAGATTAAGAACACAAAAGTGCCCAGGTCTGGTGATATTCTGATGAACAAGTGACAAGTGCACACTTGTGCACTTTTTAAGCCAAGAGGACTTGGCAAGTGCTATTTTGGTGGTGAATTCTTGTAACAAAAGGCACCCTTGTGCTCTTTCTGAGCACAAGGAGTCAAGATAACACAAAGAAAGCACAATCCTAACACCTAGCACAATCAATAATCAAAATTAAAGCATACAAGAGCTTATGCAGGTTTCTGATGAACAAGTGTAGGTCTATGGACTGTTTATGCTCACTATATGCAACCTGGTCACTTTTAAACCCTCAAAATTTGCACACAAACTCAATCCTCAACTTACAAACCAGTTTAATCCTTAAATCACCATATCACTTAACAACTTTCAAAAATCTTAGCACAAATATTGAGCAAAATAGACAGAAAAATGGCTATGCAATTTTTGCTATGCTAATATCTCTTTTAGACACTCAACTTAGCTAAAGCTTGTTCTAATCTATGCTACCATTATCATGCAACCTATTTCAACTCTATATGACCTTTCTAACACCCTTAAAAACACAAACAAAGAGATTGTACCCTGCTTAAACCTGTTGCCAAACACCCTTTAAAAACTTTTAAACCAAAATTTTCAAATCAAAACCTATCAAAACTCCTACAAACTGAACAATTTAGCATCTAACATGCATACCATCATATAATAACACAAATCAGTCACTTTCCAAACACAATCAACACATATCATGCAGAAATCAAATGGACTTCATTTTTCTGAAATTTAACAAAGGAAAAGGTAAATTACCTAAGGGTTTTACTTCCAAAACCCTTGTGACAGCTTTGTCACCTCCTTCCAACTCGGGTTGGAGCAGAAATCTTCAACAAATCAACCAAGTACAACCTGAAAAAGAAAATCAAAGAGAAAAAAGCACAATAATCCAATATTCTACCTTCTTTCTGTTTTTCTTTCTTAAAAACTTTTCTCAAAAATCTTCCAAACTTAAAACACACGTCTTAAATTAACACCAATTTCATAAATCACAAAGCTTTTTTTCCACTTTCACTTCAAAAAGCTTAATGACTTAAAATCTGTCCTACTTTTTATGAAAACCTTTTAAAAATCAAACTCAAACTTTCACAAATTAACAATGGAACTCAGCTTTTGCATACACTTACACCAACTTTATATCAAGATTAAAAAAGGAATTACACTTGTATCCAACAAACACCAAACTTTTTAATTTATATAAAAAGGAAATACAAAAGTTATGCAAAAACTGGAACAAGAATAAAGGTTCACAGGTCGAACCTTTATATACTACTCATTAGACTATTCTAGAATGTGAATAAAAAAATTACAAATACTGAAACCCTAATTCTGGAAATCTCAATATTGCCCTTGGACGAATTCTTGGTCAAAATAGGTTCCATGTGATATGCCAGCTGCAATCTCTCATCTTGGACGTAGGATTAACCTTGGGGACAAAGGGATTCCATCCAGCCGTTTAAATGGTCGGGACATAGGGTTTTGGGTGAAAGTGATGGAGCAGGGGAGCTTGGGGAGGGTCCCACAAGCCATGTGGGTTTGTTTTGTTAAGTGGGTTTGGGTGAGGTGGACGTAAATTAGGGATCTGGAGCATATCAGGGTAAAACCCTTTGTTTAGAACGTAATTGATTATGGTGGGGTTTTAGGGTTTATGGGGTAATTGGGTTTATTTTAATCTGAAAAGGGGATTAAAATTTTTAAATAAAGTGTTTGGAGGGAAGGGAAGGGATTAGTGGGGTTGACTTTGACTAGGTTTATTATTAAAACCGGTTTTGGGTAATGGACTGGGTTGGGTGGTGGGTACGGGTAGGGTCATGGGTTATTTGGGTGGGTTTAAATGAGGTGTCACGTTGTGGTTGGTTGGGTATGATTGGGTAAATGGCAGATTTGGTCCCCAAGGTCTCCATTTTCTTTCACTTTGTAAAAATTGTCCAACAGCGCCTAGTTTCTTCTTGACAACTTTTGAGAAGTTGTCAAATTTGGCACAAAGGTTTACAAAACCTTATCCAAGGGGTATTTAATGTATAATCTTCAAACTTGATGGACCATTCTTGTAATATCTTCAAATAATAAGGATCATACTTGTACAATTGATAAATGGAGGGTCAATTGTGACAAGTTCTTCAAAGATGAGGGGCCATTTTTGCCAATCTTCAATTCTTCAAGGGTCTTTTTGCAAAATCCAAACTTGGGCCCGGTTCATTGTGCGACTTCGTTTCCCGTGTTTGTTTTTGATTGATTCTTGTGTTCTTTTGCCAATTCCTCAATATCCGTACCTAAAAATACACAAGTAACAAATACGAGCATATATTTGGCATGTTTTATGATATTTTATGCAATTTAAGGCCGTTTTGGACGATGAGACCATGTATAAAAGCAGTCTCATCACTCCCCCATACTAAACCATTGCCGTGCCCTCACGCAATGCTAAGAATAAAGTATCAAAGCATCTCCAAAATTTAATTTTATTACTTTATTGAAATGGTAAACTAGCTACACTACACTATTGCTACTACTTGTATTTTAGACATAATGTATGATCTTCATCGCAAAAATGGGACGTTTAGGTTCATAGAATAAGAACACGTGAATGCTTCGTTAGAAATAATTTCGTCGTCCTCGATTTTCACCCTAATTCCATGCTAAGCGTGCAACGAGATCATTGTCATTATAAGTTAGTAATGCTAACACTACTCATATGCCCTAATCACGTACTTATTCTCCCATTATTCCTAAGTTGTATCTCTTATATTTTATTTTGTCTTAATGATCACGAGGATACATCATTGACTTATGCGATAATAGAGATTTAGGTCTAAAAATAGAGTCCTAACGGTGTAACTAAGACCATCAAATCAATAACCCCTCCTAATAGACAACGATGTTAAAAAATTAAGTCGACAAGAAGAATCGATAAACACGGTTTTATAACGGTTTTGAACATGAGACTTATTACCAAGACTTTTATACGCCCCCTAACGGAAGGACCTTATTATCTTTGGTTTACCTCCATCTTTTATTCAACTTCGCCATGAAGCTTTTATTATGACTTCGGTCATGCCTTGCCTTTTATTATCCGCCTCATCGGTGGTTTTATTAGCCAAAGACGTATATCCTCACGCTAAAGCGAATTTTGGATCTTTAAAGCTTCGAAGATTAAGGCTTGATTCACTTTCAATTTTGCATAGATTTTAGGCCTTGTGGGGCTTTCAAATTGTTTGCTTGATTTAGGTGAGCACTTGAAATCTTATTATTGGGTGAAGCTTTCGATTATTAGGGTGCCAATACTTCAAAACCGTGACGCTGGCGATACCTTAATGTCTTCCCAATTTAATTACACGGAAGCTACTAGAAAAGACTAGAAACCCAACAATCAAAATTAAACCGCTAAATCAATATTTATTAAGCAAAAAATATTTACAAGCGAAGGGAGAATAAGCAAACAACGAGAACACATGAGTTTTTGAAAGAATACGAGTACTCTACGTTTAGCATAGTAACTTATAATTAACTCTATCATTTCTCGTCCTCATTTAAGAGACTTAGCCTAATGTGTAGTTAAGGAATCAAAGCTAAGTGCTCAACACGCACGGTCGAGTCAAAAATTACTCTTATTCTCGCCATCGGAAAATCTACATTCGTGTCTTCAAACACTTATGAAACATGAGAAAAAATTTAAAATTTGGCCATTTTTAGCCTTATTTTGCAAGAAAATGCTAAACAAAACGATAAACTTTGGAAAGCGTGAAGGTTTGGCAAGGCAAGTATCTATTCACCCCCCCATACTAAAGTTAAACATTGTCCTCAATGTTTCGAGTCTAGGGGTGCAAACACCCCCATACTAGAGACGTAGTCGAATGCCTAATCTAGCATGGAAAGGGTGTAACCAATAAGTTTAGAAGCCGTTTATGAAGTGTGCTATAAACCTAAGGTTAGAACATAAAAGGATATATCATATGTGGATATTGGGAAAGGCCTCCAAAGCAAACGATCGAGTGCTCCCATGAAACGAACACGAGAGGCTCCAATCGTGAAGATGATGATGATCTAAAAGACACAATTCACAAACAACCACGGAACAAAGGTTGGAAGGGCACAAATCCCCTCACATTAAACTAATTAGAAAGCAATAATATGTACATGGATAAGCATGGGTCTCCCCCACGAGGCACCTTGTTTTTGATAACCGAGTCAAAAGCTCGACTCGAATCCCCATAAATGTGATCATTTAGGGATAATCATGGTTTGGTCAATTTTTGGTGGGGCTTACATGATAAACAAGGCCCAAAAGCACGTGGAGTACTTTAAAAATCCGATAAACGTATACCGGGGTCAAAGATAGCGTCCTCGTTTTCGGATGAAAGACGAGACAACACAACTCCAACACAAATCCCAATGGGATAGAAGAAAATAGGAGAGAAGAAATAGAAGGGTGGGACAATGGGTAAGTCATAACATTGAGCTACTCGAGGTAGACTCGCACCAATCAAATGAAAAGATTTTCCATTTATTGCATCGGTGGAAGACCGAGATTTCCCTATATAAGCAATTCCAGGATCAAATATCTCGTCCTCGGTGGAGAAAGGGGAGGGAACATAAGGGGCTTCCCCCACACTAGGTCCATACAAAGCATCGTCAAAAGGAGAAGACGAGCTTGTAGTACTCAAGACACGCGGTGATGACGGAGTTAGAATAGTAGAAAAATCTTTTAAAATAAATTCAAAATCTTTTCCTTTTTCATCTTTTAAACTCTCCTTGTGAAAACCCGATTTAATTATGTCGAAAATATTTGGTGTATCTAAAACAATGTTAGTCACACTAAAAATTCTCACATTTTGAAAGCGTTTTGGTTTAGGTGGTGGCAAGTTTTCAAATCTTTTGTCAACAAAGAAAACCTCCCCATCGGGATCAACGTAATCATCATCCGAAGAATCACTCGAGATTGGTATCAAAGGCTTAACACTCTTAACCTCCATCGGCGGAGGGGACGGAACTTCATTTTTATCAACTCCTAAAACTCTATTGGAAATCTTTTGACACATGTTTTTGGTGGAATTGACATTGCACAAAGATGTGATCGAATAAACATGAGAAAGAGTGGAGTTTTGGGTTGCATTAATGACGAGTTCTTCCTCATTGAAACGAAGAGTGATTTTTCTTGCATGCACATCGATAAGTGCTCTCGAGGTATCCAAAAAAGATCGACCTAAAATTAACGGAACTTTAGGGTCGATGGGAATATCAACAACTATGAAGTCCACGGGATAATAGAATTTCCCAACTTTCACAAAGACGTCCTCGGCAACTCCACAAGCTAGAATCGTAGAATGATCGGCCATTTCGATTGACATTCTTGAAGGAGTGAGATTCGGAAGATTAAGCGACTTAAAAATCTCAAGAGGCATCAAATTAATACTAGCACCAAGATCGGCCAAGGCGTAGCATTCTTCCATGTCTTGGATAGCACATGGGATTAAAAACTTTCCAGGATCACCGACTTTTTGAGGTATGCGGCTTAGAAAAACCGAAGAACAACTAGACGATTTTTGCAATTTTTCTTTGTTATTCAACATACTTTTGAAGTTTGCGGCAAATCGAGGCATCATGACTAAGGCGTCGGCAAAACTTATATTGAAATGCAAGTCACGAAACATTTTCATAAAAAGTTCAAATTGATAATTATTTCGTTCTTGTGCCTTTTCCTTGTTTCGTCTTGATGGGTAGGGTAAAGGTGGTGTGGGTTGGGGCAAATTAGGCATAGGCATCGGCCTTGGAATCTCGGGTTCCATTATGGGTGTTGGTTCAACCGTAGGTGTGGTTTGAGCGGTACTTCGTGGGCTTGAGATGTGCTCCTTTTCAACCACAACCTCGGGTTCTTTCTCTTTTTCCTTCTCCATAGAAGTACTTGGACGAGAAATGGGTTCTTTGAAAGTTTTACCACTACGAGTAGTAATAACCTTCAATTCTCCTTTCGGGTTCACGATGGTATCACTAGGAAGACCACCCGAAGAAGAGGGCTTACACATGATAGCTTCAAACATTTTAGCCATTCGGTCCTCAAACTTAGATTGCCTAGCATCCGCTTTCAACAACTCTTGCTTAATCTCATGTTGTCCTTGCTCCATTTTTTGTTGATTTTGTTGGAGTCGTGTGACATTTCCTTCCATTTTATTAGCATGAGTTTTAAGTTCATTAGCAAGTTCGGTTTTAAGCTCGTTTTTCAACTCGGATCTTAAGCTAATCATCTCACGTTGCATGTTGTCAAACTTAGCATCATTAGCCTTAGCATAGTCTAAAAATTCTCCTTGCAAATTCTTAGTGTGAGCATTTTGAAAACCTTGAGTGGGAGTTTGAAAATCACGGTTTTGGTTTTGATTAGAAACTTGCCCATTTCCACTTTGGTAATTACCCTTGTTATAATTCCTTTGATTTCCTTGGTAATTTCCACCTTGATTGTTGTTTCGATAGTTATTAGCATTTTGATTTTGTGGAGCTTGATTTGAACGTGAACCTTGACCGATTTGGTTATAAGTTCCCGTGGCTACATAAGCATTCGAAGTGTTACCATCCGCGGTAATACACTCGGAAAAATCATGAGCTCCACCACACGAAATACAACTCTTAGCAACCGCTTTAACCGAAGCGGTGCTTGAAGCTTCTTGAGCTTTCCAATGAGACATAAGAGTCGAAAACCTATCGAAAAACCGATTCTCCTCATTTGCTTCATCTTGCAAGGCATTAATGGAACGAGATGATGACGAGCCCAAATTGGCAACACTCGGTGTGTTACGAGGGCTATAGACCTTAGACCTATTTTCTATGATTTTCAAAGCCTCATTGGTCGTTTTGCATAAAAAATTACCACCCGCGGCGGCATTTAAATAATCTCTTTCATGTTCATTAAGCCCATTATAAAAAGTGTCAATTTGATGCAATTCGGAAAAATCATGGTGTGGACATTCATGTAGCATTTCTTTAAATCTCTCCCAAGCCATTGAAAAACTTTCATTTGGTCTTTGTGTAAAACGTGAAATCTCGTTTTTCAGATGTGTTGTCTTAGATGGTGGAAAAAATTGATTCACAAATTTAGACACGAGATCGGCCCATGTCAAAATCGAATTCGGCGGTTCTTTCTCAAGCCAAATCTTGGCGGGTCCATCTAACGAGTAAGGAAACAACATCATCTTAATGGCATCGTGTGGTACATCCTTAAACTTGCTTGTCGCGGTGAGACGATTAAATTGCCTAATGTGATAATGTGGGTTGTCTTTTTCATGACCGCGAAACTTGTTTGCTTGCAACATAGACATTAAACCCGTTTTGATTTCAAAGTTCTCCGCAAGGATGGCGGGAATCACAATGGCCTCTCCAAAACCCTCGGTGGGTGCTTGAAGCAACTCCATCATAGTACGATTAGCCATGATAGCTTCTTGTTCTACAATAGGTTCCTCAATTGGAGTCTCCTCACTAGAAGGAGTAGTCGATTTGTTTCTTCGTTTACGAGCACGTCTAGCTTTAGAGCGAGTTTGCATAAACGTCACGTACAACGAGAAGGCGAGCAAAGAAGATTCTTTTTGGTATTTTGTGTTTTTTCAATTTTTTTTTTTTTTTGTGTTTTTGTAAGTTTTTTTTTTTTGTGGTTTTTGATTGTATTAACCTTTTTTTGGAAATTGGTGAATGTATTAAGTAGACAATGAGTCCACAAATCTCCTCACTTAATCAAATCTCTTGATTAAAAAGGCCTCAAGGAATGAAAACGATCACGTGGAGTGAACGCCTTCGATGACTTTAGAACGATGGTGGAACACCAAATCGTTCAAGAGGGTTTAATCAAATGAAACCAAGAAAATATATATGATATGTAATAATACTTTGGGCGGCAAAACCCTCGATTCACTCTCAAAATCAAATACGCACAAGCAAGCGGAGGAAACGAGGCGGCGCGAAGCACTTAAGAGCCTTTTTCCTTTAGGTCGTGAAATACAACCGCCTTATACCCACCTTATAGTTTGTATTATCAAGATCGAGCTTCACGAAAGTATTTATCTATTTTTGCCTTTTTCTTTGGTTTGAGATTCGAATACAATGATCGAGTGATGAAATCCCGAATCAAGGTTGTGATTGCTCACGTATTTGGAGTACTTGTGTATTTATTGTTCTACGTATACAATATAGTAATAATATTCACACAAAAACCGAAAAACGATAATACGTATTAATAGAGTGCTATTAATACAATTATATTTATGGCTAATATAGAAAAACAACAATGGTCAATCAAAACACAACACGCCTCCCCGGCAGCGGCGCCATTAATGATGTAGTGTTTTTACTACCCTTTAGGAAAAGAGCAATAAAATAGGGTAAGTAAGCACGACGATTTAGGAAAACCGTGTGTAAATGACCCTTAATGAGGTGAGTTCGTTCTCGAGGAGGCACGTGTGTTGTGTAATGAATGATGATTTATGTTTTTGGTTATTAATGAGAAGAAAAGAAGAGAAAATGACGAAGACGAAAAAAAATTAGAAAAATAAGGCAAAACACTACTAGAAAGTTACGACGAAGAACGTGAAAAACACAAAATTTAAAATTTTTATCTAAAAATTCCTAAAAATTACTAAAAACTCCCAAATAATATTCTAAGGGTTTACAAAAAATTCAAACTTGCCAAAACCTTTTAATTAATTAAATAATGACTTTTTAATGCTAATTAAAGCCCTAAAAATCACTTTTAAATATTAAAAAGCCCTAAACAAGATTTAATAGTTTGTAAACCTCAAAAATGACTTAATTAAACTAAAAACTATTTTTAAAAATTTTAAAACCAAATTAAACTATTTTTAAACTCCTAAAAACTATTAAAATCTATTAAATCTTAAATTAATTCTAAAAATTAATTGAAAAACCTAAAAATTATTCTACAAATGAGAAAAGTCCTAATTAATGATATAGAACCTAGGAAAAATGAAAAAAGAAATAAAAATAAAACTTTTTATTTTAATGAATAAAATAATATTAAAATATTCTAAAAAATTAAAAGTCCTCAAATAAATTCTAAAAAATTCTCAAAAATCCTAAATAATCTAACTAAGAAGAAAATGTAAACAAAAGTTTCTGAAACCTCTTAATGAATTTTATATTAATTTTCAAAGTTTAATAAAAAACCTAAAATCAAATAAAATCAAAAATTAAAGTTTTTGAAAACTTTTTTATATGTAAACCTCAAAAATACAAATTAAAACCTAAAAGCTATTTTTTTGTATTTTTTAACTACTGTTTAGTATTTTTTAAAGACTTTCTAAAATTAAAAATAGAAATAATCCTATTAAATAATTAAATAAAAGGAAAAATGAAATTTTTAATCAGAAAAATCCTAAAACCTATGAATATCCTATGAAAATTGAAAGAAGTCCAAAAAGCTAAATAAATAAGCTATAACTAAGCAAATAAGCTACGGCTTATTTAGAAAAGCCAAACTCAAACACACCTTATATATTAGACCAAACCAAACCTAGCAGTCAAAGACCCTAGGGCAGGATGGTTAACGCGTATGGTTGTGAGAGGAGTGGCGCAGGTTCGAGTCCTGGCCACGTCCTTTTTGGAAATTTATTTTTTTTTTTTAACTTTTAAAGCTTGATTCCAATGACTTATAAGCTTACAAAAACACAAAAACAACTTGATTTAACCAAGGATTAAGCAGATTAAGAACACAAAAGTGCCCAGGTCTGGTGATGTTCTGATGAACAAGTGACAAGTGCACACTTGTGCACTTTTTAAGCCAAGAGGACTTGGCAAGTGCTATTTTGGTGGTGAATTCTTGTAACAAAAGGCACCCTTGTGCTCTTTCTGAGCACAAGGAGTCAAGATAACACAAAGAAAGCACAATCCTAACACCTAGCACAATCAATAATCAAAATTAAAGCATACAAGAGCTTATGCAGGTTTCTGATGAACAAGTGTAGGTCTATGGACTGTTTATGCTCACTATATGCAACCTGGTCACTTTTAAACCCTCAAAATTTGCACACAAACTCAATCCTCAACTTACAAACCAGTTTAATCCTTAAATCACCATATCACTTAACAACTTTCAAAAATCTTAGCACAAATATTGAGCAAAATAGACAGAAAAATGGCTATGCAATTTTTGCTATGCTAATATCTCTTTTAGACACTCAACTTAGCTAAAGCTTGTTCTAATCTATGCTACCATTATCATGCAACCTATTTCAACTCTATATGACCTTTCTAACACCCTTAAAAACACAAACAAAGAGATTGTACCCTGCTTAAACCTGTTGCCAAACACCCTTTAAAAACTTTTAAACCAAAATTTTCAAATCAAAACCTATCAAAACTCCTACAAACTGAACAATTTAGCATCTAACATGCATACCATCATATAATAACACAAATCAGTCACTTTCCAAACACAATCAACACATATCATGCAGAAATCAAATGGACTTCATTTTTCTGAAATTTAACAAAGGAAAAGGTAAATTACCTAAGGGTTTTACTTCCAAAACCCTTGTGACAGCTTTGTCACCTCCTTCCAACTCGGGTTGGAGCAGAAATCTTCAACAAATCAACCAAGTACAACCTGAAAAAGAAAATCAAAGAGAAAAAAGCACAATAATCCAATATTCTACCTTCTTTCTGTTTTTCTTTCTTAAAAACTTTTCTCAAAAATCTTCCAAACTTAAAACACACGTCTTAAATTAACACCAATTTCATAAATCACAAAGCTTTTTTTCCACTTTCACTTCAAAAAGCTTAATGACTTAAAATCTGTCCTACTTTTTATGAAAACCTTTTAAAAATCAAACTCAAACTTTCACAAATTAACAATGGAACTCAGCTTTTGCATACACTTACACCAACTTTATATCAAGATTAAAAAAGGAATTACACTTGTATCCAACAAACACCAAACTTTTTAATTTATATAAAAAGGAAATACAAAAGTTATGCAAAAACTGGAACAAGAATAAAGGTTCACAGGTCGAACCTTTATATACTACTCATTAGACTATTCTAGAATGTGAATAAAAAAATTACAAATACTGAAACCCTAATTCTGGAAATCTCAATATTGCCCTTGGACGAATTCTTGGTCAAAATAGGTTCCATGTGATATGCCAGCTGCAATCTCTCATCTTGGACGTAGGATTAACCTTGGGGACAAAGGGATTCCATCCAGCCGTTTAAATGGTCGGGACATAGGGTTTTGGGTGAAAGTGATGGAGCAGGGGAGCTTGGGGAGGGTCCCACAAGCCATGTGGGTTTGTTTTGTTAAGTGGGTTTGGGTGAGGTGGACGTAAATTAGGGATCTGGAGCATATCAGGGTAAAACCCTTTGTTTAGAACGTAATTGATTATGGTGGGGTTTTAGGGTTTATGGGGTAATTGGGTTTATTTTAATCTGAAAAGGGGATTAAAATTTTTAAATAAAGTGTTTGGAGGGAAGGGAAGGGATTAGTGGGGTTGACTTTGACTAGGTTTATTATTAAAACCGGTTTTGGGTAATGGACTGGGTTGGGTGGTGGGTACGGGTAGGGTCATGGGTTATTTGGGTGGGTTTAAATGAGGTGTCACGTTGTGGTTGGTTGGGTATGATTGGGTAAATGGCAGATTTGGTCCCCAAGGTCTCCATTTTCTTTCACTTTGTAAAAATTGTCCAACAGCGCCTAGTTTCTTCTTGACAACTTTTGAGAAGTTGTCAAATTTGGCACAAAGGTTTACAAAACCTTATCCAAGGGGTATTTAATGTATAATCTTCAAACTTGATGGACCATTCTTGTAATATCTTCAAATAATAAGGATCATACTTGTACAATTGATAAATGGAGGGTCAATTGTGACAAGTTCTTCAAAGATGAGGGGCCATTTTTGCCAATCTTCAATTCTTCAAGGGTCTTTTTGCAAAATCCAAACTTGGGCCCGGTTCATTGTGCGACTTCGTTTCCCGTGTTCGTTTTTGATTGATTCTTGTGTTCTTTTGCCAATTCCTCAATATACGTACCTAAAAATACACAAGTAACAAATACGAGCATATATTTGGCATGTTTTATGATATTTTATGCAATTTAAGGCCGTTTTGGACGATGAGACCATGTATAAAAGCAGTCTCATCAATAAATTTGGGGGTGTTACATATAGGGTCCGTCTGTGATGCAACGGCGAAGAACATCACCATTAAGTTTTGTGTCAAGATATTGAAGAAATCGTGATTGCCATTGTGCATATCTACTGGACACGAGCATTGGTGGTCTCTCTTTATTGCTCGCCACCATGATGTTGTTGTTTGTGACACGATACTTTTGAGTAGAATCCATGTCGAAAAAACTTGAAATTGTTGAAGTGAAAATAGGATCTTAAGTAGATGTGATGTGATTGTTGTTGTCGAAGAAAAATGTTAAAATCCCCTAAAAAATGTCTTCACAAGAAACCAAAAATCCTAAAGCCAAAAACACACGAATTTTCACTTTCGGAAAATTTGAATAATCAAATTCGGAATAAACTGCAGTTTTGTAATAATCTTCACTTTCGGGAAAAATCCCAGTTTCGGATTAAAGACCACTTTCGGAGTAAAAACACTTTCGGAGAAAAACCCACTTTCAGAACTTTTGAAGTTTTGGAGAATGATGACTTTCGGAACTTTTGGAGTTTCGGAGCATTGACTTAATTCGAGTTTCATAGAAAATCCACTTTCGGAGAAATTTATGAGTTTCGGAGAAATCTTGGGTTTCGGAGAGAATTTGGGTTGCGGAGAAAACTTAGGTTTCGGAGAAAACTTTTAGTTTCGGAGGAAGGGAGTTTCGGAACAAGGGAGTTTCGGAACCCTTGTGACTTTTGGAAGAAACCTTTCATAGGAAAACTTTTGGAGGAAACCTTTCGAAGGATACCTTTCGGAGGAAAACTTTCGGAGGAAATTACTTTCGTGAAAGCCCACTTTCGTGAAAACCCAATTTAACTTTCGTTGAAAAATACACTTTATACTTTCGTATAAAACCACTTTTCTACTTTCGGACAAAGCAACACTTGCTTTTTACCTTTCGCAATTTTGTCAAAACCCTCTTCCGAAAGTTTTTCTCTGGCAATCTTAAATCAAGACGTACCACCTTTCTTCGAACAGTATCCTAAAATCAATCCAAACGCCCCAAAAACCTGTGATTTTAACCACAATAACTAACCTAAATCCCTACCACAACTATGTAGGTGATTTATATCAAGATTTAGAGCCCAAAAAACACTTAAAAAATTCAATTCGTGATGATTTTAGATTAAATCACACAAATCAAATCAATAATAACAACCAATCACTAATCTATCCCGTGGCGATTGGTACCAATTGTTGTACCCATAATTATTCACTTCACCATGATTGATTTTAAGAAATAAAGAAGAAAGATAGATGATTTCTAGAGAGAGAAAGTAGAGAGAGAGGTGATTAACTATGTGAAATTAGATTAGAGAAAATGAGAACAACCAACCCTCCTAACATGCTAGGAGGGTGCTTATATAGTCCACCCACATGCGGGCTTTCTATTGGACTATATATATTTTTGGGTCGGGCTTGAATAAATGCTTAGTACCTTGAAAGAGGCCTTTTAAGCTAACCATCAAGCCATATTGTCACGACTATTTTAACTAACTATTACAACGTTCTAATAAATATTACAATATAGACCTATGACCGAACATTCTTGTTTGACTCAATATTTTGAGGCTAACAGCTGATCTAAAAAGCAAAGAGGCTTTAAAACAACTCACTCTAGCGGCCAGGGAGGCACAACGAAAGAAGCTTGCATAGATTGAGGCCAAAAGAACCAAGCTAAAGTAGGAGTACTTGAAAATAGTCAATGACAGAACCAACACTGATCATACCACAATATACACCTGCTTCACAGACAAGAGCAAAAGGGTGGTCATGACTATCTTCAGAGGAAATCAAACAACCAACTACAAAGTCGACAATGACTTCAATCTAAAGAGTCTTGGACTCTCTGAATGGTTGGAACTCATTGCTCTAGCAGGGAAGAAGTCTAAGCTTGGTGCGGCTCAGATGATGAAAAACATTCAAGCCAAAATTGGTTGTGTAAGAGAAATGGCTCAAAATCTCAAACTTCCTCTACCTCACCAGCTTTCTGTCGAACAACCCAAGATCACAAGAAAACGCAAAATGCCAATGGGCCAAATCTTAGAGAGATTGGTCACGGAGGATATAGTTGTTGATGGGGTGTACAGAAACCCTATTTTGCCCAAGGAAATCACAAGACCAGTTGATGGCCAAGTCTATTCTGAACCAGAAAGAGGCATGGTATTTAATAAGTGTGAAAACACTTATCCTTTTACCACTTAGTTCCAATAATAACAAGACCAAAACGTGTAATTTATGTCGTAAAAGTCATAATTATGCGTGGTTTGTGTTTTTATTGTGTTTCAGGATAAAAATATGCAAAAGGAAGAAAACATGGGCTATCACGGGCTTTTATCGAAGAAAAAGACGAAAGACGAAGTCAAAAGATCAAGAGTGCAAAAAGAAAGGAAGTCCAAGGCCTATTCTGAAGATTTATCGAAGAAAAAGTCTAAAGACGGAAGTTTAATGAAGTCGAAGAACTCAAGTCTAATTTTAGAAGAAAATTATAAGACAAGTTCAACTTATATCGACAAATCCCGAGACGACGTCGAGAAAGACAAAGAAATTAAATCAAGTCGAGACGAGAAGAAAGAAAGAAGAAATCTTAAGCACTTAATCTCCCCACCTCCTATACATACCCTCCTAATATGTCATTAGGAGGGTGGTTAGTTGTTAGTTAATTTGTAGTTAATTTTTAGTTTTTATTAAGTGTGTTTTTCTCTCTAGTTTTTCTTTAAAAGCTTATTAAATCTTTACTTTAATCTTGTAATCTTTTGATATTAATCTTTAATCAAATCAAGCTTATTTCCTTAACTCTCATTCTACCTTTCTTAATCTTTTTAATCTTGATAATCATGTAGTTTTATTTTAATTTTGTTGATGGTTTGATTGTGTAGCTTATTTGATTGTGCTTATTGAATTGGTGATTTTAAAAGTTTTAGATTAAAAGTGCTTATTTTCTTAATCTTTATGATAAATAGTTCTTAAAAATAAGTTGATTTTGTTAAGTTTAATATTTTGATAAAAAGTGCTTTTTGGTTTATAGCTTATTTAGTGTTTTAAAAGTTTTTAAATTCTAGCTTATTTACTTTTTCTAAAAATCTTTTCGGGTTAAGTTTTGGTAAGTGCTTGTTTTAGATTTGCTTATTTGTTTAATTTTTTGTGTTATCCGGGTTTTTAAACCCTCATATTCCGAATAGCTGCCATAACAAAGTATTCCGGATAAGCCCTTTAATTCATTTTTCTAGATAAGTATCCGGAACATATTCCGGATAAGTATCCGGAACATATTACGGATAAGCACTTTATTTCGATTATTTCGAATAGCTGCACCTTCAAATATTCCGGATAAGAACCATGATTCAGAATTCCGGATAGTGACCATAACTTTACTCCGGATAGCGTGTATTTCGTATTTATTCCGGATAAGCCTCTCAACAAGGTATTCCGGATAACTCAGTTTACCAAGTTATTCCGGATAAGTAGTAGAAGACGGATTGCGGATAAGAATCCAAAGTATTCCGGATAAGTGGTCAAATAGAGGATTCCGGATAAGCACCCGAAGACGAGTTCCGGATAAGGAGTTTGTTAAACATTCCGGATAAGCTGCATATCTTCGTTCCGGATAACATTCCGAATAGCATTCTGGATAACATTCCGG
The DNA here is from genome assembly GCA_025667525.1 of Glebionis coronaria. Classification (NCBI taxonomy): domain Eukaryota; kingdom Viridiplantae; phylum Streptophyta; class Magnoliopsida; order Asterales; family Asteraceae; genus Glebionis; species Glebionis coronaria. Next base: position 436,763,303 of record CM046877.1, read on the forward strand.
ATAAGATTTTGTATTTCCAGTTTTTGAACTTCAATTTTTCCCGCCATTTTACTTAGCATTATTTTAACTTGATTTGTTTAATTTTTAAAAAGTTTACATTTTTATAAGTTTTCATCACTTACTCTTTAATTTTTAAAGTCTTTATTTTTAGTCTAAATACTTTCAAGCTTTCATTTTTAATTATTTACTCAACGACATTTTCATTTTTAGCTTAAAATAGATAATCAAACCCTTTTTATTTTCCACCAAGAACGACTGAGTCGCACTTTAAACTTGTAATCAATTCGAAAAGATCGGACGATAAGTCTTTTATACTTGGTAAAAACCTTGTATTAAATGGCGCCGCTGCCGGCTCTTTTCGTTAAGATTAACGGTTTTTAGTGAGAGACGCGTTGGATTTTGGGATCCGTTCACTTTTGAACGTTATTTTTCTTGCTTAAAAATTTTCAAAAATACATAAAAATTTAAAAAAATTTAAAAATCCAAAAAATAGAAAAACAAAAAAACCAAAAAGTTTTCTTGTCTATTTTTCTCTTCCTTTTGTAGGTGTGCATGCGTACTCGTGCTCGTAAGAAGAAAGCAATTCAAGTCGAAGTCATTACTCCACCTATTGTCACCATGGACAATCAACCAATGATCGAGCTTTTGCAATCGCATGTAGAGGGCAACACCGATGCTATTGTCATACCCAAGATTGGAGCCAACAACTTTGAGCTTAAATCTGGCTTCATTCAAATGTTCTCTGCTTAACCTTTCTTGGGGCGTTCGCTTGATGATCCTAATGACCATATGAAAAGGTTCCTTCAACTCACTAATACGGTTAAGTATAATGGGGTTTCACAAGAGGTAATTCGCTTACAAATTTTTCTTTTCTCCTTGGAAGGACAAGCCCGGAATTGGCTTGATAAGGAACCGCCACAAAGTATTCTTACGTGGACGGATTTAGAGACCAAATTCATCAACTACTTTTTCCCACCCTCACGTACTACCGTTTTGCGGAATGAAATCATTACCTTTGAACAAAAGTATGGTGAGACATTTAGTGAATCTTGGGACCGTTTTAAGGAACTTTTAAGAAAGTGTCCACAACATGGTTTCACAAAAGTACATCAAATTAATACTTTTTACAATGGTTTAAGCATGAATGACCAAGATTCATTAAATAGTGCCTCGGGAGGTAACATTTTGGTTAAGTCTTCTAATGCCGCTTGGGATATTATTGAGAACAAGTCTAGAGTGCAAACCGAGAGTGTTCGGACTAATGTGGCTAGTGCTAGCACTAATGAGAGCGACAAGAGAATTGATAAGCTTACTTCGCTTTTTGAAACACTTGCTCTCCAAACCGCTAACAACACCAAAGCTATCAATGCTCAAGTTAATGCTATGAGTCAATCATGTGAAATATGCGGGGGATCTCACTCATACACTGATTGTCCTTCGACTCATGACAATCCGGAAAATGTGTATGCCACCAACGGTAACTTTTCTACGGGAAGCTATCAAGCACGTCCTCAAGGTGAACGCAATTTGCTCAGCTATCGCTCAAACAACTTTCTTTCACCACCCGGTTTTCCCCCACAAAACCCAAACAACCTCAATCGCAACAATCAAAACCAACCTCGAGCTCCAAATCAATATCAAACCCAAAGAAACCCATATCCACCTCAAAGAAACAATCAAGTTCACCAACCACCCGCTTATCAACCACCTGCCTACCATGCTCTTCCTCCCACCCAACCCACCACATTTAATCAAGAGGTTGACACTTAAATGAGGACAAATGATGTGATAGTGCAAAATCTTCAGTGGGAAATGATCAACTTGAACGCAGATATGGTGAAACAAGGGAATGATCTTCGATCCGATATGCGAAACTCTTTGGCAAGTCAAACGAATGACTTAAGGAACATGATGGCTAGTTTCTTCCCAAGTAATCAAGCCTCTGGTTCGGGTTCTCTTCCGAGTAACACTGTTGCTAATCCAAGAGGGGAGATGAAAGCAATCACCACTCGAAGTGGAAAAGGTTTAAAGGAACCCGAGCTTCCTACACCTACACCGGTGATTGTGACAAAGGAAAATGAGTCCCCTTCTCCAATTCCTCCAACTTCTACTTCTCCAATTCCACCGCCTTCTATTTCTACCCCTCCACCACCCAAGGATGTGAGTGAGAATTCCATTCCAAAGCCTTCATCTCAACCCATTATACCTTATCCTTCAAGGTTGAGGAAAGAGAAATTAAAGAACAAAAATGATATTCAGGTTTCTAACTTTCTCAAAATGTTTAAACAACTGAATTTCAATATCTCCTTTGCTGAGGCTCTCCCTCACATGCCGAAATATGCTAAAATATTTAAAGATCTTCTCAGTGATAAGGAGAAACTTCTTGATATCGCTTAGACCCAACATAACGAGAATTGCTCCGCAGTGCTCTTAAGTAAATTACCCACCAAACTTGGTGATCCGGGTCATTTTCTCATTCCTTGCAACTTCCCCGGGGTAGAGAATTGTATGGCCCTAGCCGATCTAGGTGCTAGTATAAACTTAATTCCATTAAGTGTTTGGAAACAATTATCTCTACCCGAGCTAGTCCCCACAAGAATGACTTTGGAATTAGCTAACCGTACGATTGCTTATCCAGTGGGGATAGCCGAAGATGTCTTCGTCGGTGTCGACAAATTCACCTTTCTGGCGGATTTTGTTGTCGTTGACTACGAGATGGAACCTCGTGTTCCATTAATCGTTGGACGTCCATTCTTGAGGACCGATCGCACTCTCATTGATGTAGCCGCGGGCGAATTAATCATGAGAGTTGGTGACGATAAAATCGTCTTCAACACGGGTAAACTTTCTAAGCAGCCCTCTGAAAACGAGAGCGTTAATTTCATTGATGTTCTTGATGAGGCTTGTGAAGAACATTTCAAAGACGCTTGTAAAATTGGTTCTTCTTCTCTTCCCATTGTTGAGACCGTTGCCTCTATTTCTCCATCGCTAACTCCATTTGGAGAAAGTGATTTCATTTTGAAAGAATTTGAAGCAACTTTGGGAGATGTGGACTTGCAATATGACGATTCTCCCTCTAATTGGGATGAAGACATTCGTACCATTGAGAAACTTCTCAATGAGGACCATATTTCTCCACCATCTCCTAAGGATATCTCTATCGATGAACCGAATTTGACTACGCCTTCCATCAAAAATCCTCCGGATTTAGAGCTTAAGGACCTACCGTCTCATCTCGAGTACGTTTTCATTGAAGACAACAAGAAGTCACCCGTCATCATCGCAAAGGACTTGAAAGAGGAAGAAAAATCTCGACTTATCGCCGTACTGAAAAATCACAAGAAAGCGATTGCTTGAAAATCTCCGATATTCGTGGAATTGATCCTCACTTTTGCACACATAAAATTCTCATGGAGGACGACTTTAAACCCATTATTCAAAGCCAAAGAAGGGTGAATCCCAAGATTCATGACGTTATCAAAAAAGAGGTTATCAAACTTCTTGATGCGGGAATGATCTACCCTATCTCGGATTCACCATGGGTTAGTCCCGTCCATTGTGTGCCTAAGAAAGGCGGAATCACCGTTGTGCCCAATGAAAACAACGAGTTGATTCCTACTCGTCTCGTTACAGGGTGGGGAGTTTGTATAGACTATCGCAAACTCAATGATGCTACGAGAAAGGATCATTTTCCCCTTCCTTTCATGGACCAAATGCTTGAACGTCTAGCGGGTAATGACTATTACTGCTTTTTAGACGGTTTCTCTGGGTATTTTCAAATTCCCATCGATCCTAAAGACCAAGAGAAAACCACATTCACTTGTCCTTATGGAACATTTGATTACAAAAGAATGCCTTTCGGCTTATGCAATGCTCCTTGGACATTCCAAAGGTGTATGATGGCTATCTTCCATGACATGGTTGAAGAAACTATGGAAGTCTTCATGGATGATTTCTCGGTCTATGGTGATTCTTTCTCTCATTGTCTTGCCAATTTGGAACGCATGCTTAAGCGGTGTGAAGACACTCGCCTTGTTCTAAATTGGGAAAAATGCCATTTCATGGTAAAAGAGGGCATTGTGCTTGGACATAAAATCTCAAAAGCCGGTCTTGAAGTGGACCGTGCTAAAGTGGATGTCATAGCCAAATTACCTCCACCTTCAACCATGAAGGGTGTGAGAAGTTTCCTTGGTCATGCGGGCTTCTATCGTCGATTCATTCAAGATTTTTCTAAAATCGCTTGCCCGATGCCCCACCTCTTGGAAAAAGATACTCCTTTCATCTTTTCCAAAGAGTGTCTTGAATCCTTCAATCTTCTTAAGGATAAGCTAACTAAGGCACCGGTCTTGGTTACCCCTAATTGGGATCTACCTTTTGAATTGATGTGCGATGCTAGCGACTTTGCCATTGGAGCGGTTTTGGGCTAAAGAGTGAACAAACACTTCCAACCAATCCATTACGCTAGCAAGACAATGACGGGGGCTCAATTGCATTATACCACTACCGAAAAAGAGCTTTTAGCTATAGTGTATGCTTTTGAGAAGTTATGCCCCTATCTTGTCCTTTCCACCACCATTGTGTACACCGATCATTCCACGTTGGAGTAATTATTGACTAAACAAGATTCTAAGCCAAGACTTCTTCGTTAGGTTTTGCTCCTTCAAGAATTCAACATTGAAATTCGTGGCAAGAAGGGAGCGGAAAACCTAGCCACGGATCATCTAAGTAGACTTGAGGATCCTTATCAAAGGGATCATCCGAATCAAGAGATCAACGACTCTTTTACCCTTGAGGCCTTAATGTCTATCAATTCCAATCTTGATGACACCCCCTGCTTTGTGGACATTGCAAACTACTTAGCGGGTGGTATTCTCGTTGAAGGGTTAACATCCCAACAAAAAAGAAGTTCTTTAAAGATGTTAAGACTTACTTTTGGGATGACCCTTATCTCTTCAAACAATGTGCTGATCTGATTATTCGTCGATGTGTTCATGGACCCGCAGCACTTTAGACATTCTCGAAGCTTGCCATAAAGGACCCACCGGTGGTCACTATGGTCCCAATTACACCGCGAAGAAAGTGTTTGACTCGGGATTCTATTGGCCCACCATTTATCGTGACGCTCATGAGATGGTTAAAAATTGTGATGCTTGCCAACGCCAAGGCAAGATCACACATAAAGATGAGATGCCTAAAAATTTCATACAAGAATGTGAAATCTTTGATGTATGGGGTATCGACTTTATAGGGCCATTTCCATCATCTAAAGGGAACAAGTACATCCTCGTAGCCGTTGACTATGTTTCCAAATGGGTTGAAGCTAAGGCTCTTCCTACGAACGATGCGAGGGTGGTTGTGAACTTTTTGAAGCAGCTTTTTGCTCGATTCGGTGTTCCTCGTGCTATAATCAGTGACCGCGGGACTCATTTTTGCAATGATCAATTTGCTCGAGTCATGGCTAAGTACGGTGTCAATCACCGTCTTTCCACCGCCTATCATCCTCAAACAAATGGTCATGCCGATATATCTAACCGTGGATTGAAGCGAATTCTTGAGCGTACTGTGGGAGAGAATTGTGCCTCGTGGGCCGATAAGTTAGACGATGCTTTGTGGGCTTTCTGTACCGCATATAAGACCCCGATTGGTTGTACACCTTATCGTCTTGTGTACGGGAAAGCATGCCACCTCCCTATCGAGCTGGAACATAAGGCATATTGGGCCTTGAAGTGGGCTAACTTCAACATCAACAAAGCCGGCGATCTTCGGAAGATTCAACTCAACGACCTCAATGAACTAAGGAATGAATCTTACGAGAACTCGTTGATCTAAAAGGAGAAGACCAAGATCATCCATGATGCAAGGATTAAGAACCGAGAGTTCCACGTTGGTGATCAAGTTCTACTCTTTAACTCTTGGTTGAAGATCTTCTCGGGAAAGCTGAAGAGCCGCTGGTCTGGTCCATTCACCGTCGCCAAAGTCTTCCCATATGGCACCATTGAGCTTTCTCAGCCAAATGGGCCCAATTTTAAGGTGAATGGCCAGCGCGTGAAGTTGTACTTTGGTGAGGACATCTCTCATGAGATGATTCATCCCTCACCACGTTTCCCTTGAATTAAGTTCTGGGTCGAGTCAGGCTCGTGACTCGGTTAACAAAAACAAGCGCTTCTCGGGAGGCAATCTGTGATCTATCTTTTACCGTTTTCTTAATAAGTGTAGGGGAGCCCTGTATGTGTTTGTTGTCTTGTTTATTCTAGTGTGCAGGATTAAAGCTTTAAAGATCCATTCTTGATGGCTTTTGAAGAACCGTGATCCCGTGTCCCCGTCTTCCCAGTTCTATCATAAACTGTCGTGATTCAATATTTCATATCTTATATGTTCACATTGAAATCACTCTAGTTGTCCTTTCCTTAGCAAGATTTAAACAAAGTGCACAATGTCATAAGTGTAGGGGAGTTTACTCCCACATGCTTAAACATTGAGGACAATGTTTATATCAAGTGTAGGGGGGGACTTCGATAGAAGTAAGTGGTCTTTTCCATGAATTGTCCTCATTTTAACCGGAAAATCTAATTTTTCGATATTTTTCAAAATTTTTAATCTATTTTGGCCTTGTAGATTTCTTTTGCTATCGTTATTTACTTTCTTTGCTAGAATAAATTTTCAATAAAGTGGTTTTAAATTTTTCAAATTCGTGAATATTTTGACTCAACCCGAGTTTACTAATTTAAGTTTACTCTAGCTAGTATCCTTAACATGTTTAAGTCAAGTTTTGCTAGGCTTTTATATAGGGAGCTTTATAACGCGAAAGTCTTAACTCTCATGGGTTAAGAATAAGAACTTTTCGCAAGTTCCTATAATTGATCCTAGAGAGTTGTTTATCAAGGGAACTTTAAAATGCGATTTCTAAACTTGAAAAAGTCTAAGAGTTTGCAAGATCCTATAGATGACTCGAAAACCAAAACTTCGATTTAATTGGCTAAGCATCCACGAGTCTCATTCCTTGAGATTTTAAATTATGGAGAACGAGAGATGATAGAGTTAATTATAAGTTTGGTATTCTTTCGTGAATTTATGTGAGTTGATTATAAGCCTATTCTCACATCGCTTGTTAATAGATATATCTGCAATAAATAAGGTTGTACGATTTGAAAAGTTACTTAGCTTCTAGCACAAGATCGTTTAAAAGTTGCTCAGTATTAATTAGATTTCATAGCCAAGGCATAACTTATTGAAGCGGGATGCGAAGATTGGCGAGTCTGAAAAGGCCCTGACAAGGCATGAGGGCTACATTTTGTTGCTAAAGATCCCAAGTGATGTGAAGAATCATTTATCAAAAATCAATATGAAGGATCGAGACACACGACGAAAAGCAAATACTCCCCTAAAGATCATGGAGAACTCTATCCAAAAAATCCCTAACAAGGTATGAGGATAAATATATCCAAGTCCTAAAAGGAGGCGGATCATTGTATATCAAAGTCCAAAATAAAGATTGGAGAAAAATGAAGAAATCGTGGTCCAAAGATGAAGAATCTCTCAGAACTTCAAGTGAAGAAATTCCTATTATGAAGAGAAGACCATAATTTCAAGAACGTCTCTCAAAAATTTGAAGTATGAAGTCGCTGTCAAATATCGGTCCGAGAAAGGTCTCAAATCGTGAAGCGAGTTATGCCAAGATATGAACTTTATGAGGTCCCGAGAAGTAGTTTTAAAAGATGTTGTCCTTTAGCTAACTATTGATTAAATCGTCCCACTTTATTTTCGGCCTAAATAAACTATCGAAATAAGTCAAACAATGCATCCTCGTGATCATTCAAGACAATCATAAAATATAAGAGATACACCTAGGAATAAGGGAGTCTTAGTGAATAATTGGGCCACATGAGTTCGTTATAGTTTGCTAACTTATAATAACAATGATCTTGTTTTTAAGCTTGATATGGGGAACGTGAAACTTGAGGATGATAAACATTCATGACAACCAAAACCCCAATGTAATTCTTTGATTTCTTACTTGTTTTGTTCTTTTAGTTTTCTTAGTGCTTAGTATTTAATAAAGGCCAAGGTGAGTTATCTATGATGAAAAATGTAAACCGTGCTTTGAAATTAATGCATTGCATGAGGACATTGCAATGGTCAAGTGTAGGGGATTTAATAAGTGTGAAAACACTTATCCTTTTACCACTTATTTCCAATAATAACAAAAACCAAAACGTGTAATTTATGTCGTAAAAGTCGAAATTATGCGTGGTTTGTGTTTTTATTGTGTTTCGGGAAAAAAATATGCAAAAGGAAGAAAACATGTGCTATCACGGGCTTTTATTGAAGAAAAAGACGAAAGATGAAGTCAAAAGATCGAGAGTGCAAAAATAACGGAAGTCTAAGTCCTATTCTGAAGATTTATCGAAGAAAAAGTCTAAAGACGGAAGTTTAATGAAGTCGAAGAACTCAAGTCTAATTTTAGAAGAAAATTATAAGACAAGTTCAACTTATATCGACAAATCCCGAGACGACGTCGAGGAAGACAAAGAAATTAAATCAAGTCGAGACGAGAAGAAAGAAAGAAGAAAGCTTAAGCACTTAATCTCCCCACCTCCTATAAATACCCTCCTAATATGTCATTAGGAGGGTGGTTAGTTGTTAGTTAATTTGTAGTTAATTTTTAGTTTTTATTAAGTGTGTTTTTCTCTCTAGTTTTTCTTTAAAAGCTTATTAAATCTTTACTTTAATCTTGTAATCTTTTGATATTAATCTTTAATCAAATCAAGCTTATTTTCTTAATTCTCATTCTACCTTTCTTAATCTTTTTAATCTTGATAATCATGTAGTTTTATTTTAATTTTGTTGATGGTTTGATTGTGTAGCTTATTTGATTGTGCTTATTGAATTGGTGATTTTAAAAGTTTTAGATTAAAAGTGCTTATTTTCTTAATCTTTATGATAAATAGTTCTTAAAAATAAGTTGATTTTGGTAAGTTTAATATTTTGATAAAAAGTGCTTTTTGGTTTATAGCTTATTTAGTGTTTTAAAAGTTTTTAAGTTCTAGCTTATTACTTTTCCTAAAACTCTTTTTGGGTTAAGTTTTGGTAAGTGCTTGTTTTAGATTTGCTTATTTGTTTAAGTTTTTGTGTTATCCGGGTTTTTAAACCCTCATATTCCGAATAGCTGCCATAACAAAGTATTCAGGATAAGCCCTTGATTTCATTTTTCCGGATAAGTATCCGGAACATATTCCGGATAAGCACTTTATTTCCATTATTCCGAATAGCTGCACCTTCAAATATTCCGGATAAGAACCATGACTCAGAATTCCGGATAGTGACCAGAACTTTATTCCAGATAGCGTGTATTTCGTATTTATTTCGAATAAGCCTCTCAACAAGGTATTCTAGAGCAGATGCCGCCTATTCAATATCAATTATCTCGGAGTGAGAAAGTCAATAGAAGTCATGTTGATCTCCGTGACAATAAAACAAACTTCTTTTGAGAGAAGCCTGGGTAGCTAGGGAAAGGGTTGTACATACATCACTGGGTCCATGATGAGTTGTCTTCATGATGTGTTGACCCGGTTTGTGCCTAAGTTGTATGGAGGGCTTCTTTCTTTACACCCTTTATCCTTACATTTATTTTTCATTCTTCAACCCCTTCAATGTACCAAGATATCATCACTAGCACCTTCTTATGATTGTTCCAATGTTAGCATCAGTGCATAGTCGACATTCAGCTACGTTCACATTCTACTCCATCTTTCCTAAGGACTTCTAATAATCTATTGGATTGTCCCTGGGAAGATCCCTCCGGTTCTGGTTGGATCATAGGACTTAAACCTAACCACCCTTTTGACACCAATAACGTCGTGAATTAAAGATGTTGTGGGTATTTGATCATAACCATGAAAACCACTTTAAATGTCTAACATGGTGTGTGAAAAACATTTAACACCTTGATAGTTTTGTCGTTTTAGAAGCGCTCCCCCTTCACATGTGCATCGATAATCGAAAGTGTTTCGCACATGTAGGTAAGAGTTAAAGTGCTTGAGTCTTATATAAGATCACATTTTAATTACATTTTATCCCCCTATCTCTAATATATAAAATCTTTTGATATTAGAGATACAAAATTTGATTAAAATATATTTTGAAAAATAGTCTTGAAAATCTCCGGGAGAAAGATGTGTTAATCTTTGCATGAAGTTGAGACGCTCCCCCTCAAAAATTGATCCAATTGAATTGTCATTGTGAGGATATGATCCACATTTCTCTTTTTGAGGATGGGAGTTATTGAACACGCAATTTTTAAAAGGTTTTGAATAATCATTGAAATATTCTTGAAAAAATTGTGTTCAACGCTTTTTGAAAAATCCTATTTCTTTTTGGCGAAGAGGTTTTTCTAAAGCATAAACTTGAGTTCACAGACTTTGAATGTGTGACACCCTAGAATCGAGGTCATTAACGTTACCCTAAATTATGCTAATTTTTGAATTTTTTTTTTTAATAAATTTTAATTCCTATATTTATAAGTATTTTGGTTAAAGCCGATGTTCGAGGTTATAATTTTTACGTTTGATGTTTTAAGAAGGACGATGACGATTACGATCCCGAGGGATGCCCAATTTTATATAATTATTGACGATTTATCGATAATGTAATTTTTCGAGAATTTTATTTACGGTTTGTGTTAAGTTGAGTCGGGTGAGTTTTATAGCCTTCCGAGTACATTTAAAGTATCCCAAAAATATTTTGGAGCGTTCGGGAAGATTTCAGACTCCCGTAAAATTTTCAAAATTGACAAATGAGTCGAAACCGCAAAGTTATAGTGGCGTTTTTACTTAAGGCCAAAAGAAAGCAAAATTTACCATTTAGGTCCCTCCCAATCCACCAAAAAGCCCAAAATGGACACACACACAAACACATAGAACACATCACCCAAAAATTAAACTCTCTCTCCCTCTCTTGTCCCCATAGCCGACGGACACCCCCAAGAACACCAAGAAATCCATCAAAAACTTTTTTCACTTGATTTTCATAAAAACTAAGGTTAGACCACATCTAATTTGGTCATTCCCTACATTTCTATGTGCTCAAATCCCACATGCACTAACAAAAATTTTCCAAGATTTTTCAAGATGATCCAAATTCGTTTTTGTGGCTAAATGTTGTAATGCATGTTGATTTTATGAGTTATGGAAGCATAAACACCAAGAAAACCCACCAAAATCAATTTGGTTGTGGTGATTGGGGCACCCAAACCCCACGGCACAAGGGGTGTTTGGGGAGCCATGATGGTTGTTTGATTTTGAGCTTATCCTAGTGTTTGGTTATGTATTTAGTGATGATTTACATAGGTTTAGTGGATTGCATGTTTAATTTCTTTGATTTTGATTTTGAGATTGGTTGATCAATAGGGGTAGGACTGATTATTTGATGTTTGGATATGTTTAGGGAGGCTTAGGATGTTGCCTAGAGGTGGTTAGAAGGCTTGGAATCGAGTCTAAGCGTGTTTTTGGTATGGTCATTTTTAGGCAGAAACTTTAGGTCCATTTCATAAAAATGATTTTTGTTCCAGGTCTTGAAAACAAAATGTAGTTGTAGAGGGTCTCTTTGTATTTAATTTGGTATAAGGTAGAGCCCGTGACTCAAAACGAGCTAAAAGTTATGAGGTTTTAAAGATCGAGTACCGGGAGACGAGGACTTTCATAATCCGAATTTGTGTAAAGTTTTAGTCAAATCCCGAGGGTCACAAGTATAAATTGGTAAATGGTCAAGGGTCAAAATTTGGTCCCAAACCTGTATAAATGGGTCTATATGTTGACTTAGGAGTCAAAGAAGTCAAAGGTACTTTTCATATAGGTCAAAGAGGTCAAAATTGGTCGAAGTGCAAATTCAGCCCGTAAAATGTAGTCGTAGAAAAGCGTCGAGTAACGGGTCGTAAAAGTAAAAACATTTATTGGGCTTAAAAACATGTTATCTACAGGTCTTATAGGATTTTTGAGAATTTTGTCAAATTTTATAAGTGTGGTTAAACATGGTAAAACAGCCCGTACTTTAGTCAAGTACCGGCGAGAACGAGTAAAAATGGATAGCGTAGATAATGAGAACGAATGGTATAAAATGAGTGATACTTGTTATTTTGTTTTTGGCGTGAGTTATACTTGTCCTAAGTGACTAGTATATATGTATTTTATGCAGTACCGTAAGTATTTAAAATGAGAATACTCATTACGCGTTATTTGTGATAGGTGTTGATTTAACCGGGCATCCGTTTCGTCGTCAGTGATCATCCCTCGAACTACCGACTACTTAAGATATAAGGTGTGAATTTATAGCCTCGCTTATATTTATTTCAAATTGTTTTACCCGTGAGGGAAATGCATGCTAGTTTTTAAAAGGAACGTATATCATGAATGATTGTTAGACCCGAAAGTTGCCTTAGAAATTGTGTTGAGTACCAAAGTTGCAAAAGTCCCTAAAATCATGAACTATTAACTATTGTCCTGCCCTCGAGTAGGGGGAAATAGCCGCTTATGCAATTTGTAGTACTACGGGGTTAACGACCCAATGCTAGCCGAGAAGCTGTACTTTTAGTAAGTTCTGCGGTAGATTATTTTGTATGAGAAATAAGGTATAATTGCAACTGATGCCTTTAGAAGGGGCACTGGTTTCATCTAAATCACGCCGGTATTTATTACGCGGGTGATTGAGTTAACGGATTAGTGTCATGAGCTTAAACACAATTGTCAGTACCCTGATTATAGTTTGTTTGATCGACAAGACTATAAATGATCACGAATGGTTTTATTATATATACGTTCAAATTGATTGTAAAACCTATGAATTCCACTCAACGTTTTCGTTGACCAAAATTTTGGCATGTGTTTCAGGTAACCGCTGAAGTGTAGGATGGAGCATGCTTGGGATGGATGTTGTGTGTATGGCTTGGCGTCCGCTTGTTTTTCCCTCCTTTTTCTACTTGAACAATTTTTAAGTTTAATGTCATGTTGTTGTAAACTGAAATTCTTGGGTTGAGATTCATGGGGACCGAAAACGCTAAACTCTGTTGTACCAAATTTGGGGTTGGAAAAACCGTGGACATGTATCATCTAAAAATTTTAAATTCAAGTTTTAAGTGACGTCTTTTTAGCGTCGTTTGATATATCTTGTGTGCAATGAATACTGTGTAGCACCCATTGTTGTAGTTCCGCTGCGCATAGCAATTGTGGGGGTGTTACAGATTGGTAATCAGAGCCACGAGTTATAGAGAACTAGGTCGTTTTGAAAATCCTAAACTATAACTTTTGGTGTCGTAAGAAATGGTCCAAGCACACACAACTATCCTGCATGGCTCCGGTAAGATTTATTGTTGTATTTATGGCATTTGACGTATACTTTTGAGTAAAGTATATATGTGGGTAATTATTACGTAAGTATGGAGATTACTATATGTAGACGTTGAATTTTACGTGAAATATCCGACATCGTAATTTTTGTATTAATCATGCATGAGCATCATATTATTACATTCCGGGCATATGTACCACCTTTGCATTGCATTTGCATGCATGTATTTATAATTATTGTATAATTACTTATGTACCCTCCGAAATTCGCTGTTATTGCAGGAATGGCCGAGGTACCGCCTAATGATAACGGAAACGATTACGTCGTAGGTCGCGAAGGGGGACCGTTTCCTCCGAACCCGCCGGACAATGATAATGGATGGATCGCTCCAGAAGACGAAATAGGGCCGGAAAACGACAATGACGAAAGTGAGGTGGATAATTTCAGCATGAGTAGTGACGAGAGTGAGGATTCCGAAGAAGAGCCCGAGGAGCTAATGGATGATGGCATTCCCGAGGATGCCGTAGGCCAGACCGAACCCGATTTGTTTCAATCTCCGAATTCACCGAAGGGTTATGAGGTACCACCGACCGGTCGTTATGAGCAGCAACCCTTTAATCGCCCGATGGACAATTGTAAGGACTATTTGAGAACAGTGCCAGGATTTGTTCGAGTAAGTGATGGGAGCAGTGGAGAGTCCAGCAAATCATCCAAGTCGCCATCGATTCATGAGAATATTACAAGGGTCTACTTTCCGAGACCGAGACACTACTGGGATCCCGCAGGTCGTTTGGGGAGGATGGAAAGGTTGATGTATGAGCGGTTTGTAGTCGAGACTAGGGTAATTAAGAAGTTTGATAAGACTGAAAGGGAACACCAAAGACTGTTGGAAAGGACGGCAAGAATTGAGTATGATGGGAATGTAAACAAAAGTGACATCAACAGTTTAAGATCAATGGTTGCAAATTTAAGTGCTAGTCTTGACCGTGTAAGAGAGGAGGAATTGGGGCAATTGGAGGACGAATTGAGGCACTTGACCTTGAAGAACAACGATATAGCTGCTTACACCAGGAGATTCAATGAGTTAAGTCTTTTGTGTCCGGACATATTTGCCAATGATGCCAAGAAAATGAAGCAGTATATTAAGGGTTTATCCAGCAATATTAAAGGTGAAACAACTTCGTCAAAACCTGGAACGTTTGATGAAGCGGTTCAAATGGCACACGCATTGATGGACGTTAAGCTTCAGGACAAGCAGAACTACATTGCTGAGGGCAACAAGAGGAAATGGGAAGCGGCACAAAGTAATCAATCCCAAGGCCAGAACCGAGGTGGAAATCGAAACAACCATGGGCCGAACCGTAATCAGCAGTTTAATCAGAGAAGGAACGAAGGGATGAGGGCAGTGACGAACCCTAGAGGTGTGAAAGTGAACCCCCATTGTGGTAAGTGCAACTTGTATCATGTTGGAAATTGCCCGCCTGCATGCGGCAAGTGTGGAAAGGCAGGTCATAGGACATCTGGTTGTCGAACGGGAGGAGTAGCCACTGGGGCTAATGCTATCAGGATGAGGGGATGTTATAGTTGTGGAGAAAGGGGTCATGTGCAAGCGAATTGCCCGAAGACAGGAAACAGGCGGGGAGGTAATAATGCGGCTGCTGTGTATCAAGTGGGAACGGCTGATAAACCACAGGGTCCCAATGTGGTTACCGGTACGTTTTTGCTAGACGCTTGTTATGCTAGTATTTTATTTGATTCTGGCTCCGACAAGAGTTTTGTAGACGTTAGATTTAGTCGTCATATTGATAGAGAACCGGTGTTATTAACGACTAGTTATAATGTTGAATTAGCCGATGGAAAAATTGTTAGTACGAATTCTATACTGAAAGGGTGTACCTTGAAGTTAGGAAATTACGCTTTTAAAATCGACTTGATGCCTATAGAGCTAGGATCGTTTGACGTGATTGTGGGAATGGATTGGCTAATGGCGCACAGTGCTATGATCGTCTGCGGTGAGAGATTGGTTCAGATTCCGTTGAGAAATAGGGTTTTGACAGTAAAGGGAGACGAATGCACTTCTCGTTTGAAGGTGATTTCGTGTTTGAAAATGATGAAGTACGTAGAGAGCGGATGCGATGTGTTTTTGGCACAAGTTTCGAGTGATGGTGATGTAGAGGCGAGGATCGAAGAGGTACCAGTTATTTGCGAGTATCCGGACGTTTTTCCAGACGAGTTGCCAGGTTTACCGCCTACCCGTGAGGTCGAGTTTCGAATTGATTTAGTGCCAGGAGCTGCGCCGGTTGCACGTGCACCTTATCGCTTAGCACCATCTGAGTTAAAGGAGTTAGCGGATCAACTGAAGGAATTGATGGACAAAGGATTTATTAGGCCGAGCTCATCACCGTGGGGAGCGCCAGTGTTGTTCGTAAAGAAGAAAGATGGTTCGTTTAGGATGTGTATTGACTATAGGGAACTCAATAAGCTGACGGTTAAGAATCGGTACCCATTGCCAAGGATTGACGATTTATTTGATCAATTGCAAGGTTCCAGCGTATACTCTAAGATCGATCTAAGATCAGGGTATCATCAACTGCGTGTAAGAGAGGAGGATATTCCTGTAACTGCCTTTCGTACGCGGTATGGACACTTTGAATTTCGAGTGATGCCGTTTGGGTTGACGAACGCGCCTGCTGTATTCATGGACCTTATGAATCGCGTGTGTAAGCCGTATCTAGATAAGTTTGTTATTGTTTTCATCGACGATATACTTATTTACTCTAAGAATAAGGAGGAGCACGAGAAGCACCTAAGAAAGATTTTGGAGTTGTTAAGGAAGGAGAAGCTGTATGCAAAATTCTCTAAGTGTGAGTTTTGGTTGGAATCAGTGCAGTTTCTAGGTCATGTGATTGATAGTGAGGGAGTTCGAGTAGATCCTGCTAAGATCGAAGCGATCAGGGAATGGTCAGCGCCGACGACGCCGACTGAAGTTCGACAATTTCTGGGTTTAGCGGGGTATTATCGAAGGTTTATTGAAGGATTTTCGTTGATTGCAAAGCCATTGACGCGGCTTACCGAAAAGAATAGGGTGTATGAATGGGGAATTGAGGAAGAGCTTGCTTTCGAAACGCTCAAGGATAAGTTATGTTCCGCACCGATTTTATCATTGCCTGAAGGAACCGAAGACTTCGTAGTGTATTGTGATGCGTCTCGTAAGGGTTATGGAGCGGTATTAATGCAACGTGAAAAGGTGATAGCTTACGCGTCAAGGCAACTGAGGAAGAATGAGGAGAACTACACGACGCACGATTTGGAATTAGGAGCGGTAGTTTTTGCGTTGAAGTTGTGGAGACACTATCTGTATGGGACGAAGTGTGTTGTATTCACTGACCACAAGAGTTTGCAGCACATTTTAGATCAAAAGGAATTGAATATGCGACAAAGACGATGGGTTGAACTACTGAGTGATTATGACTGCGAAATTCGCTACCACCCTGGGAAGGCGAATGTTGTAGCGGATGCACTGAGTAGGAAGGAACGGGAGAAACCTTTGAGGGTTAGAGCTTTAGTGATGAGTGAGAGCGTTGACTTAACCGAAACTATACTGAAGGCTCAGGAGAAAGGACTAATGAAAGGGAATGTTGAAGCCGAAAACTTGGGACGAATGTTGAAACCTCTTTTCGTGATTAGGTCAGACGGACTGAGATATTTTGAGAATCGGATTTGGTTACCATTGTGTTCATCTGAGGAAGGAAAGCCTGGAGTTCGAGAATTGGTTATGAATGAGTCGCATAAGTCAAAGTATTCGATACATCCTGGATCGGACAAAATGTACCACGACCTGAAGAAAGTTTATTGGTGGCCGAATATGAAGGCAGATATTGCTCGTTACGTTAGTAAGTGTTTGACTTGCGCGAAGGTTCAAGCAGGACATAAGAAACCATCTGGATTGTTGGTACAACCAGAGATCCCATAATGGAAATGGGAGAAAATCGCTATGGATTTCGTGACGGGTTTACCTAGGACTCCTAGTGGATGTGATATGATATGGGTAATTGTGGATAGGTTGACGAAATCTGCTCATTTCTTACCTATGAAGAAGACGGACAGCATGGAAAAACTCGCCAGCGTGTACGTGAAGGAGATCGTCTGTAGACATGGAGTGCCGTTATCGATCATTTCGGATCGCGACAGTAGATTTACGTCGGAATTTTGGAAATCGCTTCAACGTGCGATGGGCACTGAATTGAGTTTAAGCACGGCTTATCACCCGGAAACTGACGGCCAGAGTGAACGAACTATTCAAACGATGGAGGACATGCTCCGAGCGTGCGTGATTGATTTTGGAGGAAGTTGGGAACGCCACTTGCCTCTGGTGGAATTTTCGTACAATAATAGTTATCATGCGAGTATCAAAGCAGCACCGTTCGAAGCATTGTATGGAAGGAAGTGTAGATCGCCTGTGTGTTGGAGTGAAGTAGGGGAAAGTCAATTGACTGGACCCGAAATGGTTTTAGAAACGACAGAGAAGATCGTGCAAATCAAGAACCGACTACTTGCTGCGAGAAGCCGACAGAAGAGTTATGCCGATAACCGAAGGAAACCGTTGGAGTTTGAAGTTGGGGATATGGTTATGCTCAAGGTATCGCCGTGGAAGGGTGTAATTCGTTTTGGGAAGAAAGGAAAGTTGAGTCCGAGGTATATTGGACCGTTTAAGATCGTTGAACGAATTGGACCAGTAGCGTACAAGTTAGAATTGCCGACCGAGCTTAGTGCTATTCACGACACGTTTCACGTATCGAACCTGAAGAAGAGTTTGGCGGATAAGGAATTGGTGATTCCTTTGGACGAGATTCGACTAGACGACAAAATGCACTTTGTGGAAGAACCTGTGGAAATTATGGACCGGGAGGTCAAGCGGTTGAAGCGTAGTAGGATTCCTATTGTGAAGGTCCGATGGAATTCTAAGCGTGGACCGGAATACACTTGGGAACGTGAGGACTTTTTCAAGGAAAGGTATCCTCATCTGTTCCAGTAGAACGAAATGTGAGTATAAGAAGAGGCGAGCGCCGGGACGTCGCTCTCTTTAAGGAGGGGTGGATGTGACACCCTAGAATCGAGGTCATTAACGTTACCCTAAATTACGCTAATTTTTGAATTTTTTTTTTAATAAATTTTAATTCCTATATTTATAAGTATTTTGGTTAAAGCCGATGTTCGAGGTTATAATTTTTACGTTTGACGTTTTAAGAAGGACGATGACGATTACGATCCCGAGGGATGCCCAATTTTATATAATTATTGACGATTTATCGATAATGTAATTTTTCGAGAATTTTATTTACGGTTTGTGTTAAGTTGAGTCGGGTGAGTTTTATAGCCTTCCGAGTACATTTAAAGTATCCCAAAAATATTTTGGAGCGTTCGGGAAGATTTCCGACTCCCGTAAAATTTTCAAAATTGACAAATGAGTCGAAACCGCAAAGTTATAGTGGCGTTTTTACTTAAGGCCAAAAGAAAGCAAAATTTACCATTTAGGTCCCTCCCAATCCACCAAAAAGCCCAAAATGGACACACACACAAACACATAGAACACATCACCCAAAAATTAAACTCTCTCTCCCTCTCTTGTCCCCATAGCCGACGGACACCCCCAAGAACACCAAGAAATCCATCAAAAACTTTTTTCACTTGATTTTCATAAAAACTAAGGTTAGACCACATCTAATTTGGTCATTCCCTACATTTCTATGTGCTCAAATCCCACATGCACTAACAAAAATTTTCCAAGATTTTTCAAGATGATCCAAATTCGTTTTTGTGGCTAAATGTTGTAATGCATGTTGATTTTATGAGTTATGGAAGCATAAACACCAAGAAAACCCACCAAAATCAATTTGGTTGTGGTGATTGGGGCACCCAAACCCCACGGCATAAGGGGTGTTTGGGGAGCCATGATGGTTGTTTGATTTTGAGCTTATCCTAGTGTTTGGTTATGTATTTAGTGATGATTTACATAGGTTTAGTGGATTGCATGTTTAATTTCTTTGATTTTGATTTTGAGATTGGTTGATCAATAGGGGTAGGACTGATTATTTGATGTTTGGATATGTTTAGGGAGGCTTAGGATGTTGCCTAGAGGTGGTTAGAAGGCTTGGAATCGAGTCTAAGCGTGTTTTTGGTATGGTCATTTTTAGGCAGAAACTTTAGGTCCATTTCATAAAAATGATTTTTGTTCCAGGTCTTGAAAACAAAATGTAGTTGTAGAGGGTCTCTTTGTCTTTAATTTGGTATAAGGTAGAGCCCGTGACTCAAAACGAGCTAAAAGTTATGAGGTTTTAAAGATCGAGTACCGGGAGACGAGGACTTTCATAATCCGAATTTGTGTAAAGTTTTAGTCAAATCCCGAGGGTCACAAGTATAAATTGGTAAATGGTCAAGGGTCAAAATTTGGTCCCAAACCTGTATAAATGGGTCTATATGTTGACTTAGGAGTCAAAGAAGTCAAAGGTACTTTTCATATAGGTCAAAGAGGTCAAAATTGGTCGAAGTGCAAATTCAGCCCGTAAAATGTAGTCGTAGAAAAGCGTCGAGTAACGGGTCGTAAAAGTAAAAACATTTATTGGGCTTAAAAACATGTTATCTACAGGTCTTATAGGATTTTTGAGAATTTTGTCAAATTTTATAAGTGTGGTTAAACATGGTAAAACAGCCCGTACTTTAGTCAAGTACCGGCGAGAACGAGTAAAAATGGATAGCGTAGATAATGAGAACGAATGGTATAAAATGAGTGATACTTGTTATTTTGTTTTTGGCGTGAGTTATACTTGTCCTAAGTGACTAGTATATATGTATTTTATACAGTACCGTAAGTATTTAAAATGAGAATACTCATTACGCGTTATTTGTGATAGGTGTTGATTTAACCGGGCATCCGTTTCGTCGTCAGTGATCATCCCTCGAACTACCGACTACTTAAGATATAAGGTGTGAATTTATAGCCTCGCTTATATTTATTTCAAATTGTTTTACCCGCGAGGGAAATGCATGCTAGTTTTTAAAAGGAACGTATATCATGAATGATTGTTAGACCCGAAAGTTGCCTTAGAAATTGTGTTGAGTACCAAAGTTGCAAAAGTCCCTAAAATCATGAACTATTAACTATTGTCCTGCCCTCGAGTAGGGGGAAATAGCCGCTTATGCAATTTGTAGTACTACGGGGTTAACGACCCAATGCTAGCCGAGAAGCTGTACTTTTAGTAAGTTCTGCGGTAGATTATTTTGTATGAGAAATAAGGTATAATTGCAACTGATGCCTTTAGAAGGGGCACTGGTTTCATCTAAATCACGCCGGTATTTATTACGCGGGTGATTGAGTTAACGGATTAGTGTCATGAGCTTAAACACAATTGTCAGTACCCTGATTATAGTTTGTTTGATCGACAAGACTATAAATGATCACGAATGGTTTTATTATATATACGTTCAAATTGATTGTAAAACCTATGAATTCCACTCAACGTTTTCGTTGACCAAAATTTTGGCATGTGTTTCAGGTAACCGCTGAAGTGTAGGATGGAGCATGCTTGGGATGGATGTTGTGTGTATGGCTTGGCGTCCGCTTGTTTTTCCCTCCTTTTTCTACTTGAACAATTTTTAAGTTTAATGTCATGTTGTTGTAAACTGAAATTCTTGGGTTGAGATTCATGGGGACCGAAAACGCTAAACTCTGTTGTACCAAATTTGGGGTTGGAAAAACCGTGGACATGTATCATCTAAAAATTTTAAATTCAAGTTTTAAGTGACGTCTTTTTAGCGTCGTTTGATATATCTTGTGTGCAATGAATATTGTGTAGCACCCATTGTTGTAGTTCCGCTGCGCATAGCAATTGTGGGGGTGTTACAGAATGTCTTGACGAATCCACTCAAGTGTAAGAAGATTTCTCTTCTTTTGCTGAGGGTAAGCGCACTAAATCGTACACTCCCCCGTGAATATCGAACCGGGTTGCAATCTGAAAGTGATTACAAGCCATTGTGTTGAGCTCAAAACGTTGAATGTTTTGAGACAAGCTCAACCCGAGATATATTGCTCTACCCGTTTTTTGGAAATATTGTCCAAAATAGACAATTTCCTTTATTAAAAGAAGAAATGACATGTTTTGAAAAATATTTACAACTTTCATTCGAGCTTTATGTACATACATGTGTCGTTATTGAGCGACATTTCTAGGCACGTCCATATTATCGATACTGAAAGACATGTCGAGAAGAATATTTATGGATTTTTAAAGATTTTTAATTTTGTGTTTTGTTTTTATATGTTTTATATTTTTGTATTCACATATGACCAACCGAGAAAAGATTGTGATTGAGCCCTTCGACGTAGTAAACCCTTTTGATAGTGATATTTCCCTGAACCAAGTCTCCATATCCTAGGATCGGTGCAAATTGATCATTTCCGGATCGGATCGTACCCAGGAACTTCTCCATAAAGTTAATTAGAAGCTTGAGATTCCCCGTCATGTACTTCGTGCATCCGGAGTCCAGTATGAATAGAATTATCTCGATCACCTGCAGAAGAATTAGAGCACGATGGAGCATTTGCTAAATTGGATTCCATGTTAGTTGTGATATCCGAATCATTAGTTTCACGTAAAGACACACTAACGCTCGTAGTCACATTTTCAGTCCTATCCTTAGGCATCCATTTATATCCTGGAGGACATTAATTAGCAAACCACCATTTCCAAGACTTGCTTGCAGACTCATATAATTCCCTAATTCTGATTCTAGGGTTCTTAGTGGTGGAGTCTGGTGCAATACTTTTCTCGGGGGGTTGCACCAGAATGGTTCACTTTATGTTTGGGTTTTCTAGCACTAATAGGCATCGCAGTTTGCTTCTTAGTTCTAGTAGCTACGGTTTTGACATTATTCGAAACACACATAGCACAATTGGCATTAGCACACTTTCCACATTTCACACAAACAAACTTAACATTCAAAGCATTCAAAGTCGAATCATTTAAATCGTCATTACACGCGATTATAGACGTTTTATTCTTAGAAACATTGAAAATCCTAGGGTGGTCTTCTACTTTCTTCATCTTCCCTTGACTTTTGTGTTGCCAAACCTTTTCATTCATGCGAGTGCTCTTAAGCTGGGGCCGGCTAACACTATCAGTGGGGACTACTCTTGTAGTAAAATACACACGTCTATTAGTGTTTCTAGAAGTCTGAGGTGATTGACTTTCTTTGTTGTGTGTAGGTGTAGTGGCCAATCTATACATCCCTGGTTTAACCACAATTGTGTTCTTAATGCTTTGTGATCGAATATGTGTTTTGGGAGTGTTTTGTGGTAACCTATCCTTCCCATCCGTCTTGGGGGCAAACGCAGGTTTTGTAAATGCAGAATTAGAGAAAACAGATGGTTTTCCCAAGACAGAGGGTCTAGT
Source organism: Glebionis coronaria (assembly GCA_025667525.1). Taxonomy (NCBI): domain Eukaryota; kingdom Viridiplantae; phylum Streptophyta; class Magnoliopsida; order Asterales; family Asteraceae; genus Glebionis; species Glebionis coronaria. The sequence continues at coordinate 436,786,090 of CM046877.1, forward strand.
CACTTTTTGCGCATTGGGTTGTCTTACAACAGGTCTCTTAACATTAGGTTCCACAATTTTCCCATCCATCTTAGCAACGAGTTTCTTCAACTCTGCTATCGCTATTTCCCTGTCTTGTAACTGAGCTTTCAACCCTTTAATTTCCAAACTCTTTTCATTCATTTCTCGAAACATTTTGGAAATTTTTTCTTGCAAGTTATTATCATGTGGAAAACTACCAACGTCTTTTTGCAAAGCAAGTTCAAGAGAATGACAATGTTTTTGAAGGAAATCAGTTTTGTGTTGAAGTAATTCAAAAGCCTTTTTATCAACATTTTCTTTATGTTTCGAAAGCTCAAGTTCAAGACACTCACATTCTTTGATTTTATCAAGATATTTGCATGCAACATCAGAATATTCATCGATATCAGCACAAGATTGAAGAGTAACACACAAAATATCTTTGGAGAGACATTCTTCTAAGAGTAGATCATATTCGTTTGAAAATTCTGATTTGTCATTTTGAAGTTCATCAAACATTTCAGACCGAATCAAATTTTCAAACTCAAGAACATGTTCTTTTATTATCTTCGTATTTGGTATTAAAAGTTCTTTCACACGCACAGTTATGTCGTGAGGAATCTTGGTTTTCCACTTATCCTTTTGACGTTTTTCCCAATCGCTTTCAACAATTGATTGAACATTATCAATGTGGTGTTTAAGAAAACCAAGTGTTTTTCTACTTTTGCTTTTAGAAGCATCAAGAGGCAAATAGTTAATATATTTGAAAACATAAGTTTTCGTCTTCGTGGCAAAAGCTTTTTTCCAATGAATTCTTCTTTGTTTACATTCTAAAAACAATTCCTCACGAGACTTCTGTTTTTGTCGAGTGAAAAGACCATAAAGACTGTTTTCATAAGCATAGTTATATGGTTTCTCAAAATCTTTATTGACCGGTGATCTACTCTCCTCATCCCAAAGGGACGTCTCTTCACTACCGAGGTTAGCTACAGGGCAATCATGATCGGTCCATTCAGACTCGTCAAGATATAAATGGGGGTTTGCAACTTGAGCTTGTTCGAGGTACTTTGGACTTGCAAAACTAGGCTGACCCTTGAAAAACGACCGAGGTGCTATCATTCTGACGGTTTGAATAGAGTCATGTGTTTTATAAACAACTTTTTTCAAAAATCAACTTGTTCTTCGAGATCCTATACTTTTTCAGTATCTTTGCTTTGTCTGTTTTTGAAATCTTGTTTTAATGTTTCAACCTCTTGTTTCTTTTCGTCAAGAATTTTAGCAGAATCGGTGGTATTCATAGAAATCCTTTGTTCAAGTTCATTAACTTTTGTTGTGGCAAGGTACGTTTTTTGACGTTCATCACTTAATAAGACATTAAATTGACATTTTTCTTTAGTTAATAAAGCTAGAGCTTCGTTGTATTTATTTCCAAAATCGTCCTTTTTAACATTGATGACACGACTTTTGTACCCCTCAAGCTCTTTGGTCTTTTGAAGCAGCTCAGCCCTATAACTATCAATTGTCTCACTAGATTTTATAAGAGCGGCTTTGCTTTCTTCAAAGTTTTGAGTGAGCGATGTGTTTGCCTTCTTTAATTGCTTTTGACACTTTCTATTTTCATTGACATCTTTTTGTAAACTAGCAATTAAATTAGCAAGCGCGACATGCTCCTCGTCATCATACTCATTTGCATGTTGATCATCCTCAAACTCATTATTGCACATGTTTGATGAATCGGGTGTGGTATTGCTATCAACCGTTTCCATCATACACGTGTCAGTAATTGTTGTTGGTAGATCACTATGCTCATGTGTATCACCAAACATATTATATTCATCATCATGTTGTACCTTATCAATTGGCTCGGTATCAAAGATAGGGCCATTGTCATCTTCAGAGACGTTAAGGACCTCATGAATCTTTGCCATCTATGAATAATGTGCCTCGAGTTCTTGGTCGGAGAGTTCATCATCTGTGTCGTCAAGCATTTCTCCTTCCTCAGCTGATAACTTGATTCCAGCTTCCATTTTCTTGCACAGCAGTATCTTTTCCATATGATAACTATAATCTTTAACCCTTTTTGGCTGCCTGCATTCCCTAGCCAAATGCCCAAAACCTCTACAGTTAAAACACTGAATCCCACTTTGTTGATAACTTGAGTACCATCAGTTTCCCTATTTCCAACAATAGTAGCCACCCTCTGATTATCATACTTAGGTTGTCGATCATACTTTGGAGGACTCTCAGCACGTCTTCATGTGTCATACCTTGGAGGACTCTGTGTATAGGTGTTCCTCGGGTTTGAAGATGTTCGAAGGTTGTTGTTGGTGGGTTTGTAGATTTTCCTGTATTGCTTCATAATGAAAGCCATTTGTTGCTTGAATTCCCTATCCTTTTAAGCTAGTTCTTCATCACTGTCTTCTTTGGATGATTGCTCAGGTGTGGGTGATGGTGCCCAAAATCTCTGCAGTTAAAACACTGAATCCCACTTTGTTGCATAACTTGAGTACCAACAGTTTCCCTATTTCCAACAATAGTAGCCACCCTCTGATTATCATACTTAGGTTGTCGATCATACTTTGGAGGACTCTTAGCACGTCTTCGTGTGTCATACCTTGGAGGACTCTGTGCATAGGTGTTCCTCGGGTTTGAAGATGTTCGAAGGTTGTTGTTGGTGGGTTTGTAGATTTTCCTGTATTGCTTCATAATGAAAGCCATTTGTTGCTTGAATTCCCCATCCTTTTAAGCTAGTTCTTCATCACTGTCTTCTTTGGATGATTGCTCAGGTGTGGGTGATGGTGCTCTTGCAACTTCTTTGCCTCGGGATCTTGTTGGAGCACGCAACTTCACAACATCTAGATAATCCAAATACAATACAACATAATAATACATGAACTGAAATACAACAACAATCCATCACTACATCACTCCATCGGATGTGGTCCATCACTTTCTCCAACTTGGCTCTTTCCTGCTTCATCTTCAGCTGGTCCTAACTTGCCACACCACCCTTTTGGATCTAAACACGGTGGATCCCTAAATACATACTTCAAAATTCCTCCTTGACACGGCGGATCTATCATATAATAAGTATTAGCATACACCTCACTATCCTGAAACTTCCAATGTGGCTCAAGATACGGCCCAACATGATCTACATATTCACTTAACCTGCGAAGCCTATCTATCTCTTTTCTGATACTTCTCAAAATGAGTCCCATAACTTCTCACTTCTGCCCTAACCTCAGTTCTTCCAACCTCACTCTCAGTCATATAATTATCACTATCAGATTCTACAACATTTTTCTTATCATTCGTATCATCCTCGTAATCTAACCATCCACCTGAAATCTTATGATCACCTACATACTGATTCTGCAAACTCCATTGACCTACAGCAAATCCCCCTTTCTTGACGTAATATGGTATGTCAGACATTTTTTGAAATCACAGAAAATTCAAAAGTGCATAAGGTCATTATTCAAAAGTATATATGCAATGCATAATCATGCAAATGCAAATGAATTACGTATGCCAAATATATATGTATGCGATGCAATGCAATGCAATGCAAATGATAATTATACAATATTCATAAAAATGAAATTATGATGAAATTATGATGAAAGCACTCCACGTCCTTTCATTAATACCAATACCTCATCGCAGTATTTACTTAATAAATACTCAAGAATTCACAACAATTATAAGGGATACATCTATAATAATAAAGAATATAAAAATAAATAATCTTACCGGAGCCTTGCAGAGAAGTTGCGTTACTTTTATAAAATACTTTCGACACCAAAGTTATAGTTTAGGACATTTTTCCAAAATCGACCTAATTCGCTATAACTAAAAAGCTCTGGTTACCAATCTTTAACACCCCCAATTTACATTGGGCAGCGGAAAATACACAATTGGGTGTTATTTACAAACTTCATTACACAACTCTTTAAATGACTCAAAAATAGTATATTTAAGAATAAATATGGAACTAATTTAAATCAATGTCTAAAACCTTCAATCCCGAGTAAAATCAGTTTGAAATATATCAGAGTAGCGTATAGGTTCCCCTAGGATCTTAATCAAAACAACAAACCTTTTACCAAAATACTTGACCATTTACTGTAAGTTTATGACAATAGGGAAAGAAATCCTGTTTTAGACCAAATTACTACCAAAGCAATACCGCAATCCTTCTCCAGCAAGCTCCGAAATCAACAACTTCAAGTACCTGAAATACATGCTTAAAATCATCAACACAAAGGTTGATCAAGTCTATAGGTTTTACAAAATCATAATTGAACACATCGTAAAAATCAGTCACAATTGTTTAATATAATTGTGGCCATACAATCTATCAATCAGGTATATCATATATAACAATATTTATCGAATTGTATTAAGCTCATGACACCGACCCCTTAACTTAGTCACCCACGCCAAATGCTAGCATGACTAGAAAAATTACCAGTACCCCTACTAGGGTATTAATTGCAAGAATACCAATTCTCATTCACGTAAAATTATCCTTCCCAGTGGGTTACTCAGCGTAAAGCCCTGGTCTCAGATAGGGTTGTCAGCCCAATAGTACTATTTTTAGAATAAGCGGCTATTCCCAACTCGCAACATCAAGTCAGAAGATAGTTAACGGCTCATGAATTTAGGGTCTTATGCAATTAGGTACTTATACAATTCATTTCATCAAAGGCAACATCAGGTCCAACAATTACTTATGACATGTTTTCATTTTACTTCAAATAGCATGTATCCCCCTCGCGGGTTTCAAAACCATTAAAACAAGTAGAAAGCGAGGCTATAGACTCACATGTAGTAATAGCAGTAGTATGACGATCTTCGACGATAGTTGATGCCCGGTAAACACAAAAACCGCAGCCTATCAAATAAGGCGCGTTCATCAATAATAACTCAAGTAAAATCCATACTTAGTAATATAAAACTCAAAATTATAAAATCACAATCAATCCAAAATAAAAATAATACAAGTGACCTTTTTATTCCATTCTATATGTTTATTCTATTAGTTGACTTCTTCGATAAAAATCTGTCGGTACACACCAAATGTACAAGCTCGTTTACCCCACTTAAACACGTCAAATTTTTATGATACTAATCAGTAACTTAACTTACTATATATAGAAAGCCCTGTTAAAAACTCATCAAAAGATTTTACATTTAAAGTTCCCTGCCCGACTCATCTTTGAACTACAAAAACCGGACAGTTTTACGTCAACAACACTTATAGTCTTTTAACACATTTATTTTCCCCGTTTATGAAACCGACACTCAACTTTGAAAATAACTCGACATCCTCATACTTAACCTTCAAAATCAGTCCTTGACATATTTGAAAATCGATTTTATTGTCCCCGAGATTCGATCCAAATATCGACAACAATTATATATTGTGTCGGTACTCGTCTCCCGGTACACGAAATAATCAAACTAACGTAACTTTTCGCTCGTTTGGAGCTACAAGTCCTACCTTATACCAAAACGAAGGTAAAAACATCCTCTACAACAATATCTAATTAGTTCATCTTAAACTCAAACTCATATTTTCAGAAAATTACTTTTAATAATCTGCCTAAAAATACATTTTTAAATATCACCCAAAATCAATTTTTCACCACATTTTAACCTCATTTTACCACTATAAGCATTCCTACATCACTAGTTCATATCATAACACTTTAAATCATCCTAGATGATCAAATCATAAAAACCAAACTCAAAAATATCAACATGCAATCAATAAAACATATACATATGAACATAAACACCTACATATAACAAGAATTCAAGATCAAAACACATGATTTTCATCCAAAAATGGGTTTTATAAAAATGTCAATGCATGTAGCTAAATTTCATACCAATGTTTAGAGAATCAAAAACTAGGAATGGGTCTTTGATTAGATTTAAGAGAATCAAACTTGATTTTTGAAAAATGGTGGTGTTTGTGTTGGTTGGGGTTGACGGGAAGAAAAGGAGAGGAGGGAGGGGAGAGAATTTTGCATGTGGTGGTGGATTGTATGTGTTTTTGTGTGTAAATTTTCCATTTATATGGGGAAAGTTTAGGGTAGTTTTTGCCAATTGTGATTCTTTTGGACCAAAGTGTAAATACTTTGTTAAAAAGCGGGAAATGACTATTAGTCACTTTTGAAAATTTTTACGGATCTCGGGTTTCATAAAAATGCTCCTCAAAACTTAAAAGGCACACAAAATATGATATTATATAGTCCCGGTACGACTTAATACGACATTAAAATAAAAACGTCAAAATATTAAACATCGACATATTTAAAATAAAATATAAAATTTCTCGGGCATCCGTCGATATCGCATCACTAATAATCCTCGCAACTCGTCAAAACGTAAAAATAAAACTTCAATCATCATCCAAATCAAATTACCAATCGTCATAATAATCAACCTTGTCAAAAATTTCAAAAATATACGTAAAAATATAATTAAATAATGACCACGATTTTGGGTTGTTACATCCTACCCTCCTAAAAGAGAGCGACGTCCCGGCGCTCAACCCGCTTCATACTCGCACTTCCTCACTTCTAGAGTCAACGTGACCTCTTATCCTCAAGAGATACTCACGTCTTTCACACCAGTCCAACTCAATTCTTATGATATCACTATATCCACAACTATTACTACACTTTAACTTTCAATTTCACCTTCTATTATGCTAATATTCCTTCATCATTCATACTCCTTCTGCGTCACTTTCTCAGTTTCATTCCTGCCCCAATACTCTGATAACTTGACCCCACAATTCAGACAACGTACATATACCACAACTCTCTAACAACATATATATACCACAACTATGTATGTTCTCAAATTAGACCTCTTAACTACTGATATGACGATTATCATCGCATAAAAATTCCATCTTCACTAGTTTCCATTAGTCCTCATAGTAAAATATTAGGATATCATCATCCCAAGTTTCTATTACCATTGTTCAATTCATCCTTTCACTCTGTCCGTTGCTTTCCGAAAATACGCAATATTCCTTCTTAACTCAATTCTTCACACTTTCTATGGAAATCTCTAATATCCAAAAGTCAATCTCAATCTCTGGGTTAGACATATAATATGTTCAAACCTTATCCAATACTCATACTTTATCACAGCGATTTCCAATATTCAAAAATTTACTCTGCCTCTATGTCCTGAGGTTACACTCAAACTAATTACAATGAGATTACCCATAATTTTAACCAGTCACTTAAATACTTCCCATACTCATTTTCCACTTTCATTCATTCTAATAATCTCTATGTCCCAAGTGTAGTGCTTAAACTAAACACTGATTTACAGTACCTTCCATAGTACATTATTACATCTTCCTCATATCATATACTGTTTAAATAACTCCGTTAGCCTCATATATTCAAATCTGAAATATATAATGGTCAAATCACTTCCTAATATCATAATATACTTTATTCCAACCATACTGTATTAATACTTCAATTTGTAAAATCCCTTCAATCCTACATACGACACTCTCAACACTCTAAGAATAATTAAATTCTCTTTTTAATCTGAACAATTCATTCACCACTGGTCCTTGCGTTCTTAACACACTCTCTGATCTAATAGGAGAAAAATTAGATAATCACAATAACTGTTTTTGTTTTTGTTTTTGTCCCAAAAAAACATACATCTCGACTTTCTCATTTCTATTACCATTCTATTTCAAATTTTTCCAACAATCTGTTGATCTTCTTTCTTTGATATTCCTTTTCCATTAGTTTATTACTTTGATTCTAACTTTCTTTCCATTCTGTCCATTCTGCTTGTTGCTACCAATATTCCAATTATCTGAAAACTCAAGAGTCAATTCTTAATTACTTCAGAAACTTTATAAACTCTTTTCCTTCTCCGTCTTACTAAATACTCACTAGTTGATAGTGAAAGTATCCACACTTATCCTTCATAATCTGAAACACGCTTCGTAATACAGAACCATAATATATCTCATCTAAATTTACCGATTATTATTTCTCAATCATCATTATGTAATCCTTTACTCCTTCCTTTAAAATCCCCGAATGGCATTTATACACAAGTCCTTCTTATTCTCATTTTATTCATACTTGATTCCATACAAGTAATATTTTTTAATCCCAAAACAAATACCACAATGTCTAATCTCATGATCATATAAACCCCGTTACACTTCTTTATTCAAGTCAACACACTACTATTACTTCCCTTTCCACTTGATATTATCCAAATATCATCATCGCAGCTCTATAATTCCTTCAGATTCCTCCAATACTAATTATACAGCACAGAACTTCAATCTATCCTCAGCGTTCATACACAACTTCCTCAACTACGAAATTAGATCTCACAACCACAACGTAAATATATTATCCATTCATACATCTACCTCCATTCATATATTTAAGTTCTTCTTTGTCAGTTGTATCCTTGGTTCAACAATCAGTGAAAACCTCCTGATAAACCTCCGATAATACGCAGCATACACAAAGGAATTTACAAGCTTCAGTCGGTTTCGTCGGTATTGACAAAGCCTCAATCGTTTCAATCTAGTCAGATTTCCACGATCACTTCAGCCATATATTGCACATTCTAAAACATCTATAATACTCCAACTACAATTCTTATCCAAAGAATTTTACACACCGTTCCTCCTTTTTAATAATAACAATTTTCCAATTGTTAGAGAATACTTTTCTTTCCTTCAATCATCTATTCATCACACCGATCATTCACAGTCAATAATGGACACCGATTTCTGGTGCTTAGTTTATTCAACCCCACATCCATCATCTTATTCACAAAACATCCAGCTTCTTTCCTTACTTCTGTTATTACTTCTCTGATGACTTCCCAGTCAAATCAGATTATCCTTATTGTCTCATCTGCCAATCCTCACAATCAATCGTATTACCATCCTCAACTTCCTGACATTGCCATATAATAAAATATACAATCAGATTGCATAACTCCTATCACCAAGCTAACACAAAGCTTCCTTTTTCCCATGACGACAGTGAACTCTACGATTCCGCAGAATATTCACATAGTATCCTCAAGTACAACTCATCTTCTCATTCTTTTCTGACTACTACTAGTAAAGCGCACATAAAATTTGACTTATTGTAGTTTCCTACTACATACCTTCTCATCATTGACCAATAAAATCGTCAAATAGGAATTCCACTGATTACTTCCTAAAATCAGTACTCAATGTTCAACAACATTCCAATTTAATTCTTTCCACCTTTATTTATCATATCCTATGATACTCATCCTTGTCCCGGTTAACTTTCTCTCAACTCTAGTTCAGTTAATTGCGCTATACATCTTAATTTCATAAACTCAGAAAATATTTCCTTAATATATATATATATATATATATATATATATATATATATATATATATATATATATATATATATATATATATATATATATATATATATATATATATATATATGTTGTTCTTCCGTCAGTGAATTTCTCATTTCAACCAATCGCAAATTCTCGTTGATTTCTCATCCTCAGTCAGCTAAAATCTAACATATTCAAATTTCAATATATCCTCAATAACACCCTCAGAATTTAATACACCATCAATAACACTTTCAGAATTTTAATGAAATTCTAGCTCAATGATTACCAGATAAGAATACACAAATTACTTCATCTAAATCTCAAATCTTATCAGCATTTCCAAAATATAGGCTGTAATAGCAGCAACATTCCCTTCATATTGATTTTCCATTATCTGAATAATTCCTTTATTCAATCTCCTTTACCGAAATGAAAACATTTCATTACCATAGAAATACCAATTTTTATACCACATTCCTTGTCATTCCCTCAGCAGCTCGACCTCCAGCTAGTCCGTACTTACATCAAGTAAATAGATAATTACTTAAGTGGTATAAAGTACATGTGATCTACACATCATACTTCCTCCTGCTTACCCGATTTATAGCAACTGCTTGAATACCATCTCTTCTTTTCTTAGACTATTAAATTCCAATTTTACCTTCTCTTAGAGGAAACAAATTCCTATTCCTTATTGTCATTCGCAACAATACCGTTCCTTTACCCTTTTCTGCCACACTTAATTTCGAATCAGGATCAATCTTTAAATTACTATCTCTTTTCGTCGAGTCGAACATTCCCAAATGACCATCGATATATTAAACATCCATCAGTTACTTGAACTTATCCATGTAGTTGCACCTTTCCAATTACCATTAATATCCATACGGCACTCTTCACCGCATCTCTTCTCATTCCTAAAAATCCAATACACATACATCCCTTTTAAAAGCTTGCAGAATGACAGCAGCATCTCTAACTGGAACAGCAGCATCTTAAATCTCAGCAGCATCTTCAGTTTCAGCAACATCTCGTCTCTTCTCAGCACTATTAGCTTCAAACAATCTAACAACTATTCCCCAATCACGTAATCTACCCTAATGGTTGGCAACCTTTGGAGACATATTTCAAGATACTCAGTCATACACACAGGAATCCCTGCTAATGACAGAAACATATCTCACTCAACTCTTTCAATTGTTATCACATTCGAAAGAGACTTAATGAGTATACACATCGAGATAAAAAAGAATAGGGTCTTTTCATCAAGATATAACATAAATACTGCATACGCCAACAACACAATACTACCTAAATTCCACAATCATCTCAAAAGAAAAGATACAAATACACATCAAAATACTAAAGGGTAATAGTAGATATCATCCATAAATCCGAGAAAATCGCAACAAAACCTTGTCGCTAATGTCACTTACCCTTGCCATCCTAAACAACAACAATAATAATAATCCATCACAATACTACCTCACAACATCTAGATAATCCAAATACAATACAACATAATAATACATAAACTGAAATACAACAACAATCCATCACTACATCACTCCATCGGATGTGGTCCGTCACTTTCTCCAACTTGGCTCGTTCCTGCTTCATCTTCAGCTGGTCCTAACTTGCCGTACCTCCCTTTTGGATCTAAAAACGGTGGATCCCTAAATCCATACTTCAAAATTCCTCCTTGACCCGGCGGATCTATCATATAATGAGTATTAGCATACACCTCACTATCCTGAAACTTCCAATGTGGCTCAAGATAAAGCCCAACATGATCTACATATTCACCTAACCTGCGAAGCCTATCTATCTCTTTTCTGATACTTCTCAAAATCAGTCCCATAACTTCTCACTTCTGCCCTAACCTCAGTTCTTCCAACCTCACTCTCAGTCAAATAATTATCACTATCAGATTTTACAACATTTTTCTTATCATTCGTATCATCCTCGTAATCTAACCATCCACCTGAAATCTTATGATCACCTACATACTGATTCTGCAAACTCCATTGACCTACAGCAAATCCTCATTTCTTGACGTAATATGGTATGTCAGACATTTTCTGAAATCACAGAAAATTCAAAAGTACATAAGGTCATTATTCAAAAATATATATGCACTGCATAATCATGCAAATGCAAATGAATTACGTATGCAAATATATATGTATGCGATGCAATGCAATGCAATGCAAATGATAATTATACAATATTCATAAAAATAAAATTATGATGAAATTATGATGAAAGCACTCCACGTTCTTTCATTAATACCAATACCTCATCGCAGTATTTACTTAATAAATACTCAAGAATTCACAACAATTATAAGGGATACATCTATAATAATAAAGCATAACAAAAATAAATAATCTTACCGGAGCCTTGCAGAGAAGTTGTGTTGCTTTTATAAAATACTTTCGACACCAAAGTTATAGTTTAGGACATTTTTCCAAAATCGACCTAATTCGCTATAACTAAAAATCTCTGGTTACCAATCTTTAACACCCCCAATTTACATTGCGCAGCGGAAAATACACAATTGGGTGTTATTTACAAACTTCATTTCACAACTCTTTAAATGACTCAAAAATAGTATATTTAAGAATAAATATGGAAATAATTTAAATCAATGTCTAAAACCTTCAATCCCGAGTAAAATCAGTTTGAAATATATCAGAGTAGCGTATAGGTTCCCCTAGGATCTTAATCAAAACAACAAACCTTTTACCAAAATACTTGACCATTTACTGTAAGTTTATTACAATAGGGAAAGAAATCTTGTTTTAGACCAAATTACTACAAAAGCAATCCCGCAATCCTTCTCCAGCAAGCTCCGCAATCAACAACTTCAAGTACATGAAATACATGCTTAAAATCATCAACACAAAGGTTGAGCAAGTCTATAGGTTTTACAAAATCATAATTGAACACATCGTAAAAATCATTCACAATTGTTTAATAGAATTCTGGCCATACAATCTATCAATCAGGTATATCATATATAACAATATTTATCGAATTGTATTAAGCTCATGACACCGACCCCTTAACTTAGTCACCCACGCCAAATGCCAGCATGACTAGAAAAATTACCAGTGCCCCTACTAGGGTATTAATTGCAAGAATACCAATTCTTATTCACGTAAAATTATCCTTCCCAGCGGGTTACTCAGCGTAAAGCCCTGGTCTCAGATAGGGTTGTCAGCCCAATAGTACTATTATTAGAATAAGCGGCTATTCCCAACTCGTAACATCAAGTCAGAAGATAGTTAACGGCTCATGAATTTAGGGTCTTATGCAATTAGGTACTTATACAATTCATTTCATCAAAGGCAACATCGGGTCCAACAATTACTTATGACATGTGTTCATTTTACTTCAAATAGCATGTATCCCCCTCGCAGGTTTTAAAATCATTAAAACAAGTAGAAAGCGAGGCTATAGACTCACCTGTAGTAATAGCAGTAGTATGACGATCTTCGACGATAGTTGATGCCCGGTAAACACAAAAACCGCAACCTATCAAATAAGGCGCGTTCATCAATAATAACTCGAGTAAAATCCATACTTAGTAATATAAAACTCAAAATTATAAAATCACAATCAATCCAAAATAAAAATAATACAAGTGACCTTTTTATTCCATTCTATATGTTTATTCTATTAGTTGACTTCTTCGATAAAAATCTGCCGGTACACACCAAATGTACAAGCTCGTTTACCCCACTTAAACACATCAAATTTTTATGATACTAATCAGTAACTTCACTTACTATATATAGAAAGCCCTGTTAAAAACTCATCAAAAGATTTTACATTTAAAGTTCCCTGCCCGACTCATCTTTGAACTACAAAAACCGGACAGTTTTACGTCAACAACACTTATAGTCTTTTAACACATTTATTTTTCCCCGTTTATGAAACAGACACTCAACTTTGAAAATAACTCGAAATCCTCATACTTAACCTTCAAAATCAGTCCTTGACATATTTGAAAATCGATTTTATAGTCCCCGAGATTCGATCCAAATATCGACAACAATTATATACTGTGTCGGTACTCGTCTCCCGGTACACGAAATAATCAAACTAACGTAACTTTTCGCGCGTTTGGAGCTACAAGTCCTACCTTATACCAAAACGAAGGTAAAAACATCCTCTACAACAATATCTAATTAGTTCATCTCAAACTCAAACTCATATTTTCATAAAATTACTTTTAATAATCTGCCTAAAAATACATTTTTAAATATCACCCAAAATTAATTTTCACCACATTTTAACCTCATTTTTACCACTATAAACATTCCTACATCACTAGTTCATATCATAACACCTTAAATCATCCTAGCTGATCAAATCGTAAAAACCAAACTCAAAAATATCAACATGCAATCAATAATACATATACATATGAACATAAACACCTACATATAACAAGAATTCAAGATCAAAACACATGATTTTCATCCAAAAATGGGTTTTATAAAAATGTCAATGCATGTAGCTAAATTTCATACCAATGTGTAGAGAATCAAAAACTAGGAATGGGTCTTTGATTAGATTTAAGAGAATTAAACTTGATTTTTGAAAAATGGTGGTGTTTGTGTTGGTTGGGGTTGACGGGAAGAAAAGGAGAGGAGGGAGGGGAGAGAATTTTGCATGTGGTGGTGGATTATATGTGTTTTTGTGTGTAAATTTTCTATTTATATGGGGAAAGTTTAGGGTAGTTTTTGCCAATTGTGATTCTTTTGGACCAAAGTGTAAATACTTTGTTAAAAAGTGGGAAATGACTATTAGTCACTTTTGAAAATTTTTACGGGTCACGGGTTTCATAAAAATGCTCCTCAAAACTTAAAACGCACACAAAATATGATATTATATAGTCCCGGCACGACTTAATACGACATTAAACTAAAAACGTCAAAATATTAAACATCGACATGTTTAAAATAAAATGTAAAATTTCTCAGGCATCCGTCGATGTCGTCATCACTAATAATCCTCGCAACTCGTCAAAACGTAAAAATAAAATTTCAATCATCATCCAAATCAAATTACCAATCGTCATAATAATCAACCTCGTCAAAAATTTCAAAAATATATGTAAAAATATAATTAAATAATGAACAAGGTTTTTGGGTTGTTACAGGTAGATAAAAGATGGAAGATTTCTAGAGAGAGAAAGTAGTGAGAGAAATTAGAGAGAAGTGTGTGAAACAATGGGAGGATTAGATTAAGAGAAAATAAAATCAACCAACACCCTTCCTAACATGCTAGGAAGGGTATTTATAGCCTTTGCCTACATGTGGCATAATGGGCTATATGACTATGGGTCGGGCTTTCCTTTTGGGCTTTGATTACTTATGAATGAACCTTAGCTTAGAGTTAAGCCCGTAATACACGACTAACCTACTACCTATTACAACGTTCTAATATACGATACATAATAAACATATGACCGAGCATTCTTGTTTGACTCAATATTTTGAGGCTAACAGTTGGGCCAATGAAAGTTCTAACTATGGCCCAGTATAGATTTGATTTAAATTAAACTAAGTATTGAAGGTCGTTGATAGAGTCCAGCGAAAGAGACTAGACCAGCTGAAGGCAAAGCCTCAGCTGGCACACCAGATACATTCAAGTCAAACACAACGTCGAAGAAGTCGAAGATTATTTGAAGTCATACTCACCAGATGTAATGGATAAGCTTGTATGTATAAGGAATGTAATGGTGTACGAGCACCTCTGAGATGGCAGTGCTCAAAGGTCACTCATAAACCTTTGAAGATCAAGAAAGTAGAGACTTGCCTTGTCCCTTTTATAGTTTAGGCGGGAGAATCTCTTAAAGTACTTTGGGCGGGAAAAAGTGAAGAATCAAGATAAAGAAGCCTAGTACGACCTAGTGGGAAAGGTGAACAGTTGGCAGAACTGTTCATAGAACGTTGGTTAAAGGCATGTACAAGAATGGGCATGTATTTAATGAAGTGTACTGCTTCCATTCAGAAGCTGACATGTGCCAACTACTCCAACTAAGGAAGCATCCTCGTACCTCTATAAATACGAGTGAGAAAGAAGACGAACACGCACTTGTATTAATTGTTAGAATCTTTGTATTTCTCCCATTTGAACCTCTAGATTCTCTTGCTGTCTACCAGCGACTTCCAGGTTCACTTGTAAACTTGAGTCTCGAATCAAGTTTACTTGTTCAAAGGGTTCTTTCTTTATTTTCATTCAACAAGCGTAATCCATAACACTTTGTAATACTTTGTTTATAAGTTAATAAAGCATTACGCGTTTGAAAAGTAAAATCACTATGTGTTATCTTGTATTCGAGTTATAGTATTACAATAGGTATATTTTGGGACTTTTATTACATTTTAGTGATTGAATATCCTGAGGTATTTCTTCACTACTAGACACTATTGTAGGGGCGAGCCTAGTTAAAGGATGTTGTTTTCCTTACTTTAGTGTTTGCAGTTTTAACTATAGTGGGAGTGATCCTAGTTAAAGGGAACTGAGTTCCGGCTATAGTGAAGGTTCTATCAAAGGGCTGCCATCTCCATCCAACTTGGTCAAACACTTTCCCAGTTGCTTTTCATTCTAGGTTGTGCTTAATGGCATACATTTCATTCACATGGTCAACAAGGAACAAATCATGATGCTTAGAAGACATGCATTTATTACAATTCCAACATCTCAAATCAGAACTCATTTTACGCTTAGGCTGCTGCATAACCGTAGGGCCTTTAGTTTTAGCTACATGATTCATTTTATTCAAATCAGAAATAACATTCCTAGGGTGAACTTCTACTTTCTGTATCATAGTACTACTAGTGTAAGGCTTAATCCTATCATTCTTGACTTGTGATCCTTTAGCCCTAGTAGATACATTTACTCCTATAGAAGGCAGCAGGGGAACATTAGTGTTAGATTTTGATTTTGCCTTATAGTTTGAACCTAGTGTTTTAGATGGTTTTGGCACTTTGGTAGGGTTAAATGGAGGAACAGCAATTGGCGTGGGGTTTGTGGGCGATTTAGAACCCGATGGACCGATATAGTCCAAATAAACCAAACAGTATTAAACTCGATTGACGTAAACGTAAAGCTCATAATAGTCACTATTTAAGGAATCAGAGGCACAAAATTCATCAATAGTTTCCCTAGCAAGATCAGCATGGTCTAAGGCATTCCGCATGTTGTCGGAAAATCAAGTTGGATTATTCTTAAATAGTAGGTTCTGATATAGAAAACGTAGGTTGGGTTTAGGGGCACTAGAGGAAGGTAAAGAGATGGTAGTTGCGTTATCAACAACTTCTTTTCCTTTGAGTCGAAGTGTTTCCTTTGATTCATCTAGAACCATGTTTTTGTCATTGAGTAGAACTTTTAAATCAGAGATTTTCGCAGACTTTTGATTCAGTTGGTCAATAAATGACTTTTGATGTGCTTCATTCGAAGCGAATATTTGCTCTATTGAATCATAAAGGTGCATACATCCCTGTTTGGATAGATGATTCTATTTTCCAAGGCATGGCTTTTAATCTCTGCTGCCTCTAGTTCCAATTTCACAGATTCTATCGGTAACTCTCTCTTAAGTCTCATAATCTCTTCCTCTAATGCCTGAATCACCTTGTCACGCTTCTGACCTTTTGGTAGTTTATTCAAACCAATTGCTTTTTCAAAGGTTGGAAGATCTTTTTATGTTCACAATCATTGTTTATTAGAAGAATCTCAGGTTTAGATTGTTCTATTTCAAGAGAAATACAATGTTTTGGAGCTCATCAAAACGTTTTGAAAGTGAGTTGAAAGAATCTTGAAGCTTTAAAAAATCAGCATCAGATTTGTGAAAAGGTTGATTATACCACAACATGTACATTCTCATCAATATACACAGAGAAAGCATTCACATCATTACAATTATGCACAAATAGTTTCACAATATCATGAGACATCACTTGTTCCAAGAGTCCGTCATTTTGTTTCAAAACTTTTTCTTTCTCAACTAAATTTTGCTCATAAGAGTCGTCCATTTCATAGAAAACTCTTTGAACTTCTTTAATGATGTTAAGTTTTGATCAAGAGATTTAAATCCTACTTTAAGATTTTGCACAAATGGAACGATTTCATCACAAAACGCAGCTTTGGTGTGTCGAAAGCCCATACTCCTTCGGTTTGAGCCGTTGGAGTCATACGTTCCTTAATGACCTTGTCAAATTTGGCAAAATGTTGTCGTAACCCTTGCAAGCCAGTAAACACCATACTTACCGGTGGAATAAAACTAGTGTCACACCCCACCATGGCGGAATATGGGGCGCGACAGCGTGTCTATAGAGTTTACTAAATGAAATAGAAATGTCATAAAAAGGTGACACAATGTCATGACAATATCTCAAACAATGCAGGCATCTAGGTAAGTAGGTAACAGGCCTACCTCTTACCAAAGACATACAAATAAACAAACATCAAACATATAGGTATCAAACAATATACTAAATCAAAAGACAAAATAAAATCTAAGAGGAAAGGGATTCCTCCTAATGCAATTCTAGCAGCCTCTAGACTCTAGCCACTTCTAACATCATCTTCTCAACTACCTCACCTGAAAATGACACTAAAATCTGTCAACATAAAGTTGGTGAGAACATAGGTTTAAGTTATCTAGAACATCATAAAAAACCTTGACATACGCTGTAAATAAGTTGAAGAAAAACAATTTATAGTAATGGACCATAATGTGATAATCATGTTACATGCATCCACAACAAAACTTAAACCAAGTACCGATCACATCTATAATTCACAAAGCACACTATAACAATAAAGAAGTATCCCGTCACACACACAAGAACACACACCACACTATCCGGATCTTTCCCATACCACATGTGGAAGATGAAATATATCCCCGTCGAGATATCTTGCCTCCGAAGAGACGATGCACAAGTACTCAGGACGGATCGTGCCCCACGAACCAAGAACTCAGGACGGATCGTGCCCCACGAACCAAGAACTCAGAACCAAGAACTCAGGACGGATCGTGCCCCACGCTCCACACACATCACAACTGGTCCCATAGACGCCCATACATCTATGTACCAAAGCCAATCATAACCAAACCAAGATTCACATAGCAGAACACATATCAAAGCACATATGAGAACACATAAGCACGCAAGTCACACAATAACACATCTATGTCCAAAAATTTTTGAAAATACAGTACCAAAACATTTTAAGAACACCACAAGTGTCATCTCCATCCCATACTAGAAAAACATTTAAAAACTTAGTTAAAATGGGACTATGAACTCACCTGAATGCTCCTTCACAAGTCCTCGCACTAGCAACAAGCTAACAAACCAAAAGCACGCAATCAATACATGAACCAATCACTAAGATGGCTCATTAACATATGATGGACATCTAGCCTATTCCCATATAAATACCTCATTGATAAGCTCTAATCACCTCATTACCCTTCCTTAACAAGTCCTTAACTTGGTTAAGTTTAATAACTATCCCGTTCATATTTTACACAAAACAGCCCTAGTTTTTAGGTCTCAAAACTTTAAGTCAAACGTCCACTTAAACATACCCATGGTTTCTGTAAAATGAATATTCATACCTTTACATATGTTAGCTAACACCTCCCACTTGCCCTAACCTTAAAGCTACTGTTAAGGCACCGATATATATATATATACTTTTGTCATTCCAGATTTACTAATTTTAAACTTACAAAAAGTTTGTTAGGATTAGGGGTCTTACCCTAAACCACAACCTTAGCCCAAGTGCAGATACTTACTAAAATATATAAAACATGTCTCATGTTCGTGAGAAGATCTCAATGCAACCCTAAGTACCTCAAACAACCCAAAACCTAAAAAGAAAACAGGCTGATTATAAAACTATTTTGACCTCCGACTGTTGTAACCTGTTTTTGACCCACTTCCCGACCTCCAATTTAGTACTAGTTTCTTGCATTGGAAATCCACTTCAATTACCTTTTCATGGATACTTGGATCGCAAAATAAGAGTTTGTAGAACTCCCTATATGATCAAAACAATAACCCAAAATTCTGCCCAGTTTTTAAAAACGGGTTTAACAAAATCAACCTCATTAATTAACCCTAATCCCTCTAATTACAAGCCCTAATTTATGTAATCATTATGAAATCATTATTATAACATTAGTTTACTGTTTTTAAATTAAACCCTAACCTAATTCCATCATAAGATGATTAAGAAATCATTAAAACAATTAAATTGAAAAGGGTTAAGAAGGTTTTACCTTTAAATTAATGGAAGATGTAAAAACCCAAATTTTTGAAGAACCCTTATTCTCCTTCTCTTTTTGGTCGACTAAAACTCCAGGGAATAGAAAAAAATGCGTTTAATTTAGTGTTGGGGGTTCCTTATATAGCCAAAACAATCCTTGTCCAACCCAATTACCACTTACCATAAATCTTTTCTTTTTTCCCTTTTTTTCTCTTCTAAACCGACCTATACCCCATAAAATTCGTTTTTTTATTTATTTTATTATTAATAAATATCTTATTAATATTATCTTAATTTTCCTTAATTTATTTCAGCTCCTAAAGCCTCCAAAACCTCAAAACCGTAAAACTAGTCAGTTTTTACGCGAATACCGTAAAAGTCGTAAAATATACACTTTTATAAAAAAATCTCAAATTTTGAAATAAACTTTATAATTAAGTCCTAAATGACTTAAAACCATCCCGAAAAATATCCATAT
Source organism: Glebionis coronaria (assembly GCA_025667525.1). Classification (NCBI taxonomy): domain Eukaryota; kingdom Viridiplantae; phylum Streptophyta; class Magnoliopsida; order Asterales; family Asteraceae; genus Glebionis; species Glebionis coronaria. Next base: position 436,806,284 of record CM046877.1, read on the forward strand.
GACTAATTACCTCATCCGAGCCCTCTAAATGCTAAACCGTAAATCCTAAAAAAAATACTATTACTATAATACTTATACGTATACGTAAACACCAAAATATCACCATTTCCTTTCATAGTCACAACTTGTGAGCTCATGAACATGAAATAACCGTTCCTCGATTTACTTATGAGTACTTCTATTCTCATAAACGATAACCACACCAACCTTAATCACTCAAAATAAACACGTAATCACACAAATCAAGTGAGCACACATAAAATAACCTAAAAGTAAGACCAAGTGACAAATCCAAAACCTAGGGTTGTCACATCACTCCCTCCTAATAGAAATCTCGTCCCGAGATTTATTCCCAAACACAAACTTATTCTCAAACAACAACACATGAGCCTTAACCATCTGCGAAGAAACTTATTAAAACCATAAAGTTATGTAATCAACCTAACTAAATCTCGCAACTCATCAAACAAGAACTGTCTTGAAACCAAGTTAGGAGCCATCACATAACTCGACGGGTTTAAAACTGTCACCCCGATTTCAGTCTTACTCATAAATACCATAAATCAAAAATTATCAATATAACCACGTATTCTAAAGTCTAAAGAACTCTCAAATTCCACCCCAACTCATCTCTATGTTAACCCTCCAAGTGTTTATTACCCCAAATAAACAAAGACAATGGAATTCTTAAACTATCTCAATAACATTTACGCTAAAAGTACCATACAAACGAACACGTGAAATGAGGACTCGATAAATGTGCTATTACGGAAGTTAAACATCTCGAAGAGGAACGAGCTAGCAAACCATCATAAGAAAACAACCGATAAATAGAAGGGAATTATACATATATAGGCATATGCATACATACACTTAAATCCATCCAACGTATACTATATAAACATGTATTAACCCTCTTTCATGCAACCATACTTAGGGATCCATTGATGTCGTGGTACGTGTATAACTATGTTGGCCACCATACTTATACCAGTCCCCTTTCACTAATTCACTCCCTCCTATGGTGACACTTATAAGAATTAATACTACACATAACACATCAGTCTACCAACTCAAATAATCACATAGATCCTACAACTCATATAAGCACATGATCCACAACATAACATAAGGTCCAAAATCCCATGTATTAAAATAACATAGCCAATGCATGAAACACATAAACTCGTAGTCCAGCTGAACCAGCGTAGAAAAAATTCAAAATGTATAAAGAACATGAAAACATAATTAAACGAAATCCAACAATGACTAGCGTATACGACCATGGTTCAACCCGCACTAGTCAAAACTCGTAAAGAAAATAACATGTAGTTAAGTATGAACCATGGTAGTTCATAACTAAACAAATATCGCAAAAATAACATCCAAACACATCAATTATTATAAAATGCACACAAACCCCTATGACGCCTATATGCAGGGACCGTTAAGCTATAGACTAGGCTACGCAACTAGGCAACCTAATTCTCTATAACCTGTCTCTGATACCATTCTGTCACACCCCACCATGGCGGAATATGGGGCGCGACATATGGATATCATCACAACAATAGCGTGTCTATAGAGTTTACTAAATGAAATAGAAATGTCATAAAAATGTGACACAATGTCATGACAATATCTCAAACAATGCAGGCGTCTAGGTAAGTAGGTAACAGGCCTACCTCTTACCAAAGACATACAAATAAACAAACATCAAACATATAGGTATCAAACAATATACTAAATCAAAAGACAAAATAAAATCTAAGAGGAAAGGGATTCCTACTAATGCAATTCTAGCAGCCTCTAGACTCTAGCCACTTCTAACATCATCTTCTCAACTACCTCACCTGAAAATGACACTAAAATCTGTCAACATAAAGTTGGTGAGAACATAGGTTTAAGTTATCTAGAACATCATAAGAAACCTTGACATCCGTTGTAAATAAGTTGAAGAAAAACAATTTATAGTAATGGACCATAATGTGGTAATCATGTTACATGCATCCACAACAAAACTTAAACCAAGTACCGATCACATCTATAATTCACAAAGCACACTATAACAATAAAGAAGTATCCCGTCACACACACAAGAACACACACCACACTATCCGGATCTTTCCCACACCACCTGTGGAAGATGAACTATATCCCCGTCGAGATATCTTGCCTCCGAAGAGACGATGCACAAGTACTCAGGACGGATCTTGTCCCACGAACCAAGAACTCAGGACGGATCGTGCCCCACGCTCCACACACATCACAACTGGTCCCATAGACGCCCATACATCTATGTACCAAAGCCAATCACAACCAAACCAAGATTCACATAGCAGAACACATATCAAAGCACATATGAGAACACATAAGCACGCAAGTCACATAATAACACATCTATGTCCAAAAATTTATGAAAATACAGTACCAAAACATTTTAAGAACACCACAAGTTTCATCTCCATCCCATACTAGAAAAACATTTAAAAACTTAGTTAAAATGGGACTATGAACTCACCTGAATGCTCATTCACAAGTCCTCGCACTAGCAACAAGCTAACAACCAAAAACACGCAATCAGTACATGAACCAATCACTAAGATGGCTCATTAACCTATGATGGACATCTAGCCTATTCCCATATAAATACCTCATTGATAAGCTCTAATCACCTCATTACCCTTCCTTAACAAGTCCTTAACTTAGTTAAGTTTAATAACTATCCCGTTCATATTTTACACAAAACAGACCCAGTTTTTAGGTCTCAAAACTTTAAGTCAAACGTCCACTTAAACATACCCATGGTTTCTGTAAAATGAATATTCATACACTTACATATGTTAGCTAACAGCTCCCACTTGCCCTAACCTTAAAGCTACTTTTAAGGCCCCGATATATATATATATATATACATATATATATATATATATATATATATATATATATATATATATATATATATATATATATATATATATATATATATATATATATATATATATATATATATATATATATATATATATATATATATATATATATATATATATATATATATATATATATATATATATATATATATATATATATATATATATATATATATATATATATATATATATATATATATATATATATATATATATATATATATATATATATATATATATATATATATATATATATATATATATATATATATATATATATATATATATATATATATATATATATATATATATACTTTTGTCAGTCCAGATTTACTGATTTTAAACTTACAAAAAGTTTGTTAGGATTAGGGGGTCTTACCCTAAACCACAACCTTAGCCCAAGTGCAGATACTTACTACAATATATAAAACATCTCTCATGTTCGTGAGAAGATCCCAATACAACCCTAAGTACCCCAAACAACCCAAAACCTAAAAGGAAAACAGGCTGATTATAAAACTGTTTTGACCTCCGACTGTTGTAACCTGTTTTTGACCCACTTCCCGACCTCCAATTTAGTTCTCGTTTCTTAAATTGGAAAGCCACTTCAATTACCCTTTCATGGATACTTGGATCGCAAAATAAGAGTTTGTAGAACTCCCTATATGATCAAAACAATGACCCAAAATTCTGCCCAGTTTTTAAAAACGGGTTTAACAAAATCAACCTCATTAATTAACCCTAATCCCTTTAATTACAGGCCCTAATTTATGTAATCATTATGAACTCATTATTATAACATTAGTTTACTGTTTTTAAATTAAACCCTAACCTAATTCCATCATAAGATGATTAAGAAATCATTAAAACGATTAAATTGAAAAGGGTTAAGAAGGTTTTACCTTTAAATTCATGGAAGATGTAAAAACCTAAATTTTTGAAGAACCCTAATTCTCCTCCTCTTTTTGGTCGACTAAAACTCCAGGGAATAGAAAAAAATGCGTTTAATTAGTGTTGGGGGTTCCTTATATAGCCAAAACAATCCTTGTCCAACCCAATTACCACTTACCATAAATCTTTTCTTTTTTCCTTTTTTTCTCTTCTAAACCGACCTATACCCCATAAAATTCGTTTTTCTATTTATTTTATTATTAATAAATATCTTATTAATATTACCTTAATTTTCCTTAATTTATTTCAGCTCCTAAAGCCTCCAAAACCTCAAAACCGTAAAACTAGTCAGTGTTTACGCGAATACCGTAAAAGTCGTAAAATATACACTTTAATAAAAAAAAATCTCAAATTTTGAAATAAACTTTATAACTAAGTCCTAAATGACTTAAAACCATCCCGAAAAATATCCATATGACTAATTACCTCATCCGAGCCCTCTAAATGCTAAACCGTAAATCTTAAAAAAAATACTATTACTATAATACTTATACGTATACGTAAACACCAAAATATCACCATTTCCTTTCATAGTCACAACTTATGAGCTCATGAACATGAAATAACCGTTCCTCGATTTACTTATGAGTACTTCTATTCTCATAAACGATAACCACACCAACCTTAATCACTCAAAATAAACACGTAATCACACAAATCAAGTGAGCACACATAAAATAACCTAAAAGTAAGACAAAGTGACAAATCCAAAACCTAGGGTTGTCACAACTAGGGACGATCTTATTCCCTGAAACATGAAACTGAAAACTAGAAAAATTTATATACAAGGAACATAAAGATCCAGGAAAAAATAAGCATATTCTTCAATTTCTACACAAAAGCTTCCTTCTCACTCAACAACATCAATTGCTCATTCAGATCTTCTTCGAGCTCATTCTGGGACCTCGAGAGTCTATGAATCACATCAACTGCTCGGTAACACATAGGGTCACTCCAACCAATAAAACCACAACTAGGACAATAGTAGAACCCTCATCTCGGGTTCTTGTTAGTCTATGATGTTTTGATTGTTGCGGGTTTGCCACATACATATGATCACCATGACTACAGTCGCGATGTGTTATAAAGGATATAAAGGGTAATGACTAAAGATTATTGTGTCGATGTACCTATATACGCAAGCTTCCAACCACACGTGTTCGTAATGGCGGGAAATGGTTTCGGGACTAAAATTGCATATGGGAAAGCTGGGAGATGTGCTGACGAGATGGTGAGGCGTGGAAATGACGATAGTGCCCTCACGTGCGTTGCACGTGAGGGAGATAACGCGGGATAACAGCCTAGAGTTATAGAACATCGACTTAGGGGTTAGTTTGCACGATTTTAACAAGTTCGATGGCAAAATTGCAGGACCTTTCCACTCAGTGGCAAATTTTCTGTTTTTGCAAACTCAATAGACGAAATTTGTAGTTTACCCTAAAAAAATTAAGTGACAGATGAAGATGTATATTTTCTTGAAGATATTTGTGGAGATTGTACGTCATGCAACATATGCAAGAGCTCAGCCATTAATTCACAAACAAATACAATCTAACTTTGAAAAAACTCAACAAGGAATATATATATATATATAGGTACTTAATTACTAAAACCGTGGTTAGACAAATGCACCAGAATCTCTGGATTGAAAAAGATGTTGTTTACAGAATATAATATGTTGCATTAACATGGTAGAGATGATATGTTAAAATCACCACCTAATCTGGCAACCCATTGTAACTTGGGGGTCTTATTATGTTGTTTGTAATGTACAGGGATTGAAGTTGTTAAGTGGAGATAGCTGATGTTGGACCATTGGACTCAAGCCAATGAACCCCAATATATTTGCCCCATACTTCAACGGCTCTTTAGCCTTTAGGGTTAGATATAGTTGAGCGGAGCATCTCTCATTGTTATCATCGCCTCATTCACTCTGTGTGTTTTTCAAAAACACACAGCTACTCTCTCTCTAAGATCTTGATCTCAGAACTTGTTTAATCTTTTCATTTGTTGTTTGTAAAACTATTATCATGTAGATAATAGAGTTGTACGTGAGTAGCACTGGTAGCTTATCTTTTTATTTATTATTTTTTGTCTTCAAATATTTGGTAATAAAATTTGAAAGTGTTTTTACGTGATTTGATACATGTTTTTCTACATGGTATCAGAGACTGGTTCTTGAAAATCTATGAAAAAAAATTTTAGGGTTTCAAAAAATTTTAGGAGTTTTTTGAGAAGATCTAATATTGAGATAGTTGGATATGTTAATATTACTTATAGACTCAAACTTTTGATGCCTCAATTTTTATTTTGAAAAATTAGGGTTTCTAAGATCTGGATTCACATATCATTTGGTTACTTTTTTGAACTATTGGTGCTATTGTCTTTCGATTGAGGTGATTTTACCTAATTTTCCTTGAGAAAAAAATTAGGGTTTCACTTTTTATTGAAAGATTGTTTGATTGGTGGTGGTTTCATAAGAAGGACGTGTATTCCTATTGCTGGTTCGTTGTTTTGGTCATATTCCCTATTTTTCCCTCGAAGGAAAATTAGGTTTCATGATTAGGAGGTTCTGTTACATCCTAGACTAAGTGAATCTAGGAGTAACAGTTCGATTGTGCTTTTTTGTGGGTTTGGTAACACCTCTTACACTCTATCTTTAACTTCTACTTGTTTTTTGTGTTCTTCCTTTGTTCTTGTTCTTGTTTGGGGTTAGTTGTTTTTCTTAATATACCCTTTATTGGATCCTCACCCTTTTCCTTGCCCTTGACCTGTCACCTTTGAGTGGTTTGGAAGCCTGGGAACTTTGTTGGCATTGGACTACGTTGTTTTTTGTCCATTGTTGACCAGTCACCATGTCTGAGCATGGTGACACTGATACTGAGAGTGTAACTGATCTAGTTACACTTATCAGTAAGCTTGACTTAAGTGACCCTTTACATTTGCGCCCTAATGATTCAGCTGTCTTGACTGTTGTTACTGTTAAACTTAAAGGGACTGAAAACTATCAAATTTAGGCTAATGTCATGTTACTTGCCTTGGAAGGTAAAAATAAAACTGGTTTTATAGATGGGTCTTGTAAGAGATCTATAACAAATGAAGTTTTGGGAAAACAGTAGGGGAGGGTGAATGATGTTGTTTTGGGATGGATTCTGATTTCTGAGGAACTCTTCCTTGGTCATATTTTTTCAAAAAAGGCTAAACATGTTTGGAAGGAACTAAAAGAGACTTATCATATGGTTGATGGTTCTGTGATTTTTAATTTGCATCACAAGATTAATACATTGAAATAAAATGGATCTAATCTGTCTGATTATTATCATAAGTTGAATGCTTTGTGGAAACAATATGATGTCATGATTGAGTTGCCTACTTGTGTGTGTTCTGCTTCTAATCAATTTAAAAAGCATAATCAATTGTTGAAACTGATGTAATTTTTGATGGGTTTGGATGATTCGTACATGAGTATTAGAAGTTCTATTTTGTCTAGAGAGAATCTCCCTGATGTTAAGGGAGCTTATGCCATCATTTCCAGTGAGGAATCTCACAGGGTGGCTTCTGGTAGTGGTTCTAGGTCCTCTCAGAGGGCTCAAAACTCTGTTTTTTTCTCTAATGGACCTGCTAGAAATAATGTTCAAAGACCTCATAATTATCATAATTCTCAAGCTAGTAATTTCAGACCTAACTTTGGCAACAATGGTAACTTTAGACCTAGTTCTAGCACCACTGGTTGTAGACCTAATGTTCCTAACAACAATGGGTATAGACCTAATGGTAATACTAATGCTAAAATTGTGTGTGAGAAGTGTGGTTATAATGGCCACACCATTGATAGATGCTTTAAAATCATTGGATATCCTAGTGACTTTGGAAAAAGAAAGGGGGGTAAATTATAAAGTGAAAAATGTGTCCAACAATTCTATTGGGACACCCTCTTCATCTGAGTTCACTAATGAACAATTGACCACTTTGCTCTCTCTTATTAAGGATAACAAGAGTTTTGCTAAAGATTCTCAAAAGGGGGTTCATGCCAATATGGCAGGTATTTATTTCAACAATAGCAAAGTGTTTAATGATAACTTTGAAAAGTTTTTTTGTTCTAACACTAACATCAAATCAAAACTGGCTTATAATGGGAAGGTTGTTGATTCTGGGGTAAATCAGCATATGACCAACAATGAAACAGAGTTGGATAATGTTTTTGATATTTCATACTTAAATATTATAGTGGCTCATCCCAATAGGACTGAGGCTATTATTTCTAAAATTGGTAACCTCAAACTTTCAAATGGTCTGGTTTTGGTTGATGTTCTTGTCATTCCTGATTATTGTGTTACTCTTATATCTGTTCATAAACTTGCTAAGGATAATAAGGTCTTGGTTGTTTTTTATGAGAATAAATGTTTTTTTGTGAATCAGGATTTGAATCCCCAAACAGTTTTAGGGACAGGTAGACAATGTGGTGGTCTTTACTATTTAGATATAGACGGTACTAAGATGGTGAACAATTTCAATGTGCCTACTTGCTCTCTTTCTAAACATGACTAGCATATTAGATTAGGTCACCCTACTGACCCTGCTCTAAGTGTTCTCAAAAATATTTTGAACATAACTAATTTTGATCAAACTGATTTATGTGAAATATGTCAAAGAGCTAAACAAACTAGAGAACCAATTCCTTTAAGTGATCATAAAACTAAAGTTCTTGGTGATCTTGTTCATTTAGATTTGTGAGGTCCTTATAGGGTGACCAGTCACACTGGTCATAGGTATTTTTTACTGTTGTGGATGATTTCACAAGGGTTGTTTGGGTGTATTTGATTAAAAGTAAAGATGAAGTTGGCACTTACATTGAAATTTTTTTCAATCTGTTAAAAATCAATTTAAAAGAAATGTCAAAATTTTTAGAAGTGACAATGGGACTGAGTTTGTTAATCACAGCTTTCAAAACTTTTGTCATGATAAAGGGATTATACACCAGACCTCTTGTCCTTACACTCCACAACAAAATGGGGTTACTGAAAGGAAACATAGGCATCTGTTAAATGTTACTAGATGCCTTATGTTTCAGGGGGGAATACCTTTGAGATTTTGGACTGAATGCATTCTAACTGCTACTTATCTTATTAACAGATTACCTTCTTTTGTGCTAAATGTTAAATCTCCTTATGAGATGATTTATAATTCATCCCAAAATCTCTCATATTAGAACTTTTGGATGTCTTTGTTTTGCTACTATTTTGAATAGTCATGTAAATTGTCCAGTAGGTCTGAGAAATGTGTGATGATGGGTTTCTCTAAATCTCAAAAGGGTTACAAGCTTTATAATCTTCACAGACATCAATTTTTTGTTTCCAGAGATGTCAAATTTTTTGAATCTATTTTTCCTTTTAAAGATGGTACTTTGAATAAAAAGAATAATAATGAAGAATTTGATGTTTTCCAAAATGATAAAGCTTTGACCTTTTTTGACTTAGATAACCCTAAGCTTCCCTGTGATAATGAGAGAGTAACAAATGCACATAATGGTGACCATGGTGTTGGGAATAAAATTAGCTAAGTCACTGGGACGCTAACAAGAGGAACTTGGACGCTGACAAGAGTAATGAGGCGCCAACAGATGAGCACTAACAAGAAATATACAAGCGCTGACAAGAAGATGTTCAACCACTGATAGGAATACTTAGTCTACACGTTTTATATTTGAAGTAAAGATATGATCAATATTGTATTTTCTATAATTATCTTTACCTTGAATAGTTGATAGGTAGACCTTTGTACATGACTCCTTGGGTTATAAAAGGAGGTCGTAGGGTTCATAGTTATATAGTTAGTTTTAATAAGTTTTCATAAGTTTTACAACTTTTATTGTACGCAAGTTTCATTATCAATCAAGATTGAAAGTTCGGTTTACTTTGTTTGTTTGTTCTTTGTTCTAAGTGTTAATCACGCATAACACTTAGATTGTTAAATACACAAAGTTTCTCTAAGTGTTAATCTTGATTCAATCTCGTTTAACACAAAGCTAATCGATCTAAGTTTGGGATCAACAAGTGGTATCAGAGCTTGTTGAGGAACTTTGATCTAAAAGAACAGTAAACCCAAAATCACCAGAAACCCTAATCCAAAACAAGATGTCTACCACAGAATCTTCATCCTCGTCAAATCACAACCTCAAAATCCCAATGCTCGACCCTAACAACTTTGAACAGTGGAAGTTCAATTTTGAACAATATCTTCAAGTTCATGATCATACTCTTTGGGAAGTTATTGAATATGGCAATCAATTCGATAAAGCAGCCAGGATTGTTGATGCCATTGCAGCAAGAACTACAGCTGGATCAACTGGTGCAGATCTTGATGAAAGACCTTGATAGGTGTGAAAACACCCATCCTTTTACCACTTAATTACAATAATAACCAAGCCAAACGTGTATTTTATGTCGTAAATGTCGGAATTATGCGTGGTTTGTGTTTTTGTTGTGATTTAGGACCAAAATGTGAAAAGGGAGGAAAACACGGGCTTTCACGGGCTTTTATCGAAGAAAAAGACAAAAGACGAAGTCAAGAGATCAAGAGTGGAAAAAGAACGGAAGTCCAAGACCTATTTTGAAGATTTATCGAAGAACAAGTCTAAAGACGGAAGTTTAATAGAGCCGAAGAACTCAAGTCTTATTAATGAAGAATTTTCAAGGCGAGTTTAATTAATCCCGAGACAACGTCGAAAAAGTCGAAGAATTAAGAAGACGAAAAGACGGAAAGAAAGAAAGAAATAAAGAAGGAAGCAACACATGCTTCCCTTCTCCCTATATATAGACACCATCTCATTTCATTTCAAGTTGTTGGCTAACTTGACAAATTAGCTCTTCCACAATTTTCATTTTCTTGCAATTTTTTTTGTCATGTCATTTTAATTAATTGTCTTGCACTTTAATTTCTTTAATTCAAGTAAGTGTTTTTAATTTTGTTGTTTAATCTTTATTTACCTTTGATCAAGTTTTTCTCTATCTTTCTCATTCTACTTTTCTTGTTTTTGGTTTATTTCAAATTCGGATTAAGCAAGGTTTTGCTTAATCACTTTGCTTATTTGATTAAAAAGTTCATCTTTCTATTTCCATCTAGGCTTGTATACGATTTAAGCTATAAGTTTGACAATCTTATTGGCTTATTTTGTATTTAGCTTATTTACTTTTTAGTTTTCTTAAAAAGTTTAGTCTTTTTAAAGTTTGCTTATTTCGTAATTTAAAAGTTTTCAAATTTATGCTTATTGATCTTTTAATGTTTGATTTTTATAGCTTAAATTGTTTTAGTGCTTATTGTGTTAATTTTCTTATTTTTGATTAAGTGATTTTTAGTTAATTTTTATAAAAAGTTGTTTTTAAATATTTTTTATTATTTAGTATTTTTAAAAGTTTTTAAATTTTGGTCTATTAGCTTTTTCTTAAATTTGATTTGGTTAAGTTTTTAGATAAGTTCTTATTTGATACTTGCTTATTTGCTTATTGTATGCCATCGTAATGCTTAAGGGTTTTTCCTGTAAGATCTAATAAGTGTGATCGCATAAACCCCGAGGGTTTCTACTTGCGATCCATTACTGCGATCCATAGTACGATCGTTCACTACGATCATACTCCTTAATCCACACCACGATCTGGTAGTGCGACCGTGAGTACGATCTGGTAGTACGATCCTTAGCTACAATCCTTTAGTACGATGGAATCAAATGGCGCCAAGTACGATCCTAAACTTTTTAAAATACGATGGATTAAATTTAAGTGCGATGGAATCTTTATTCTTTCACTACAATGGAATTGCTTAACATGCATGCATGCATGCTTAAGAAATGGCGTCATTTTCACCTAGTAGGCTGGCTGCTTCCCCTGCTAGCTTATTTATTTAATAGTATTGTTCCGTAATTGTTTAGTTTTGTCTGTAAGTTGTTCCGATTTTATTTTTGAAAGTTGCGTATTTTTAGTTGAATTTTTCGTCGATTTTTAGTATTAATATTTTTTCGTAAAGTTTAAGTTTTATCTTTTATTTAGTACCCGCTTTAGGTTTTGCCTCGTTTAGCTTTAAAGTACCATTTTAGTTTTATTCTCTCCTTTTTCATTTAGTAAACTTTATTCTCGAGTCGATAGTTAATTTTGTCTTTTAGTTTTATTTTTATTAATTGTTTCGCTTTAAATTTCGTTTTATTATTTGTTTTAATATTCGTTTTAATATCGTTTTAATTTTTAGTTTTTAATATTCACCTTGTTTTATTTTTATTATTTGTACTTGTTTTTAGTTTGTTTTTAAATACTTTTCGCATTTACTTTTTAATTAGTTATAGATAATCAACTTCCCTTTTTCTTAACCAAAAACAATTGAGTCGCACTTTGAATCGGAAATCAATTCGATTAGACACCGAGAACAACGAACTTTTTAACCTAGCAAAATCCCCAATTTCAAATGGCGCCGCTGCCGGCTCTTTTCGTGAAGATTAACGGTTTTTTGTGAGAGACGCGTTGGCTTTTGGGATCCGTTCACTCGTGAACGTTATTTTTCGTGTCAAAAATTTTCAAAAATCCCAAAAACATTTGAAAATCATAAAAAGCATTTATTTTTCAAAGTTTTGCACCAAAAATATTCCTCTTTATCCTCTATGGTGTTTAATTCTTTTCTCTACCCCTCTTATTTTTAATTCTTCATGGATTCGTCTTGCGTACGGTGTGGGAGACCATGGCATGGTTTTCAAACATGTCAATGGTGTACTTGTGAGCGGTGTGGTTCTGATATCGACAATACACAATTTGGATTTTGTCCATTTTGCAATTCAACAAATTCGTACTTCTCCTCTTACAATACTTTCTCACCCTCTCCCGTCTATGATGATCCTTATGCTCAAAATGCACCGGATTTTTCTCCATCCCCGTGGTGCTATAAGTGTGGGGGTCCTCACGAAAGTTTTCACTGTCCAACGGGGGATCAAGGTTACTATAATTATACCCCTTCCAGTTTTGACCAACCCCTGCAATACCCAATTGATCATCAGCCTCATCACGGGATGAGTTACGAAGAACAGATTGACGATCTTGCTAACGCTTTTCAAGACCAAAAGAAAGAGCTCTTCCAAACGATGCAAACTTATATGGAGTTAATTTCAAAGCAACAAGAGCAGACGAGTACTCATATCCCTGAGCTTGTTATTGGCCCTTTAGGTAATGAGGAGAGTGATGACGATATTGAGGTAATTTTCGACGAGGAGGAATTTCTAAAGCAACGCACGACTTCTCACATTCCTCCTTCGTCTATTGCTATCACACCCGAGGAGCCCGTTGGATCTCTCATAATGGAGGATGAGCATCTTGACATTATTTCAGCAACGGAATCAGACGAATTCCTAAAGTCTAGTGTCGAGGACCTTGTCGTCATCCAAAGTGAGCCCGAGGGTATTCCTGAAAATTTGTGTGATATACCGACTTTTGCGGAGCTTAAGGCCGAGGTTGCTTCGCTATCGAGGATCACATACTCACAAATCCACAAGCGATAATTGATTCTCCCAACACGAGTTCAGCATGTGGTGAGTATGATGATTTCGTCTTCGAGCCCGAGATTGAGGAAATTATCGACCGAGAGCTAGCTCTTTTACCTCCACTTCCACCTACGAGTGAGGACGATTTTTCTAATATCGAGGCCGAACTTGATGAGTTGGAACGTCTTATTTTTCATAATAATGACGAACCAACTCACATGACCAAACATCCAATTCTCGAGGAGTTACCTAATCAACACTCCTCTAATGAGAATTACGTTTACCACATTCGTGCGGATTTAACTTATCAACAATCCCCACAAATGAATGATGGACTCGTACTTGATCGTGATCTTTTCGAGCGAGTTTCTAAAATCCTCAATGAGGGGAACAACAAACCTTGGTTTGACGCCCCTATCGATGATGAAGAAATCGAAGAGATTCACGTTCATGAGGATGAATGCTTTGACCCGGGAGGTGACATTGACTATCATATGATTGATAACCTTACGGCTTTGCCGCTGTCTGAGCATCAATTGTCTTTGGGTGATGACAATTTGCTTACTTTACCCACCCCACCTCCCGTGGATCATGATCTCACATACTTTTCGTATGTTGAGAGGAATTTTATGGCGTTCAAGACTTACCCTCCGGCCTCGCTTTTATTATTTTCCTCCGGGAACGAGGACAAGGTCTTTGATCCCGGTATTACATTTGAGGCTTCCCCATGGACCATTTAATTCGGGGACGAGTCAGGCTCGCGACTCGGTTAACAAAAACAAGCGCTTCTCGGGAGACAACCCGATTATCTGTCTATCTTTATCTGTTTTTATAATAAGTGTAGGGGAGACCCCTGTATGTGTTTGTTGTCTTGTTTCTTATCATGTGCAGGGATTCAAGCTTTCAAAGATCCATTCTTGATGACTTTTGACGACCCGTGATATCGTGTACCCGTCTTCCCGGTTCTATCCTAAACTCTTTTGATTCTCTATTTTATATTCTTCAATATTAAAATAGGAATCACTTTAGTTGTCTCTTCTTTAGCAAGATTTAAACAACGTGCACAATGTCCTAAGTGTAGGGGAGTTTACTCCCACATGCTTAAACATTGAGGACAATGTTTATATTAAGTGTAGGGGGACTTCTATCGAAGGTAAGTGGGCTTTGCCTTGAATTTGTCCTCATTTTAACCGGAAAAATTAATTTTTCGACATTTTTCAAAAATTTTAATCTATTTTGGCCTAGTAGTATAGTAGTATTCTCCTTTGTTATCGTTATTTACTTTCCTTGCTTAAATAAATTTTAATAAAGTGGTTTTAATTTTTCAACGTCGTGAATATTTTGACTCAACCCGAGTTTACTTATCTAAGTTTACTCTAGCTAGTATCCTTAACGTGTTTAAGTCAAGTTTTGCTAGGCTTTTATATAGGGAACTTTAAAACGCGAAAGTCTTAACTCTCACGGGTTAAGAACAAGAACTTTTCGCAAGTTCCTATAATTGATCCTAGAGAGTCGTCTATCAAGGGAACATTAAAATGCGAATTCTAAACTTGAAAAAGTCTAAGAGTTTGCAAGATCCTATAGATGACTCGAAAACCCAAAACTTTGATTTAATTGGCTAAGCATCCACGAGTCTCATTCCTTGAGATTTTAAACTGTGGAGGACGAGAGATGATAGAGTCAATTATAAGTTTGGTATTCTTTCGTGAATTTATGTGAGTTAATTATGAGCCTATTCTCCCATCGCTTGTTAATAAGTTTATCTGCAATAAATAAGGTTGTACGATTTGAAAAGTTACTTAGCTTCTAGCCCAAGATCGTTTAAAAGTTGTTCGGTATTAATTAGAGTTCATAGCCAAGGCATAACTTATTGAAGCGGGATGCGAAGATTGGCGAGTCCGAAAAGGCCCTAACAAGGCATGAGGGCTACAGTTTGTTACTAAAAATCCAAAGTGATGTGAAGAATCATTTATCGAAAATCAATATGAAGGATCGAGACACACGACGAAAAGCAAATACTCCCCTAAAGAGCATGGAGAAGTCTATCCGAAAAGACCCTAACAAGGAATGAGGATAAATAGATCCAAGTCCTAAAAGGAGGCGGATCGTTGTATATCAAAGTCCAAAATAATGAGTGGAGAAAAATAAAGAAGTCGTGGTCCAAATATAAAGAATATCTCAAAAACTTCAAGTGAATAAATTCCTATTATGAAGAGAAGACCATTATTTCATGAACGTCTCTCAAGATTTGAAGTATGAAGTCTGATAGGTGTGAAAACACCCATCCTTTTACCACTTAATTACAATAATAACCAAGACAAAACGGGTATTTTGTGTCGTAAATGTCGGAATTATGCGTGGTTTGTGTTTTTGTTGTGCTTTAGGATCAAAATATGAAAAGGGAGGAAAACACGGGCTTTCACGGGCTTTTATCGAAGAAAAAGACAAAAGACGAAGTCAAGAGATCAAGAGTGCAAAAAGAACGGAAGTCCAAGGCCTATTCTAAAGATTTATCGAAGAAAAAGTCTAAAGACGAAATTTTAATAAAGCCGAAGAACTCAAGTCTAATTTGTGAAGAAATTACAAGACGAGTTCAATTAATCCCGAGACAAAGTTGATAAAGTCAAAGAACTTAAAAGACGAAAAGACGAGACAAGAAAGAAAGAAAGGAGGAAGCTTCCAACCTTCCTCCCCTCCTTGTCCCTATAAATAGTTTCCATTTCATTTCATTTCATTTGTTGGCTAGTTTGACAATTTAGTTCTTCCATTTTAATTACTTGCACCTTTACTTAATTGCACCTTTTATTTCTTGTCTCGCACCTTAAATTTGTAAGCTTTTAATTCTTGTTCTTTTTTTAATTGTTGAATCTTAATTTTAATCAAGTTTTAATTAATCTCTCATTCTACCTTTCTTGTTCTTAATTTAATTTTCATGTTTATGTGCTTATTGTTATGCTTGTTTGATTATTGGTTATGCTTTTATGTTTTTGATCTTGTTAGCTTATTAATTGTATAGCTTATTGTGTGCTTTTCTTAATTTTAATTAAGTGTTTTCAAAAGTTATTTTATAAAAAGTTGATTTTTATTATTAAGATAATTTGGTGTTTTTAAAGTTTTTAAATTTTGGTTTATTAGCTTTTTCTTAAAAGTGTTTTGGTTAAGTTTTTAGATTAGTGCTTATTGATTTTTGGCTTATTTTTGGTTATAGCTTATTTGCATTTTTATAGATCCGGAGTCAAAATCTTCTTTTTCCGGATAAGGTTTTTAAACCTTTTTTCCGGATAAGCGTATAAACATCACTATTCCGGATAAGGCTTTTAAGACTTTTTCCGGATAAGAATATTAAGATGTTTTCCGGATAGTGAGAAAAGATGTTTTCCGGATAGTGGAAAAACCTGTTTTGCGGATAACACTTAAAAGTCGATTTGCGGATAAGGAAACTAAAAAGGCACGGATTGCGGATAACATATAAAAGATTGACCAGCATTCTTGTTTGCTTAACATATTTTCCCGCCCTAAAAACGATGGATTTCGGATAGTAAATATAAATTGAGCTGCCTGCTTGAGCTACTAGCTTGCCTGCTTGTTTATTTAATAGTATTGTTCCGTAATTGTTTAGTTTTGTCTGAAAGTTGTTCCGATTTTATTTTTAAAAGTTACGTATTTTTAGTTGAATTTTTCGTCGATTTTTAGTATTAATATTTTTTCGTAAAGTTTAAGTTTTATCTTTTATTTAGTACCCGCTTTAGGTTTCGCCTCGTTTAGCTTTAAAGTACCATTTTAGTTTTATTCTCTCCTTTTTCATTTAGTAAACTTTGTTTTCGAGTCGGTAGTTAATTTCGTCTTTTAGTTTTATTTTTATTAGTTGTTTCGCTTTAAATTTCGTTTTAGTATTTGTTTTAATATTCGTTTTAATATCGTTTTAATTTTTAGTTTTTAATATTCACCTTGTTTTACTTTTATTATTTGTACTTGTCTTTAGTTTGTTTTTAAATACTTTTGGCATTTACTTTTTAATTAGTTATAGATAATCAACTTCCCTTTTTCTTAACCAAAAACAATTGAGTCACACTTTGAACCGGAAATCAATTCGTTAAGACACCGAGAACGAAACAACGACTATGCAAAATCAAGTTATCAAATGGCGCCGCTGCCGGCTCTTTTCGTAAAGATTAACGGTTTTCTGTGAGAGACGCGTTGCTTTTTGGGATCCGTTCACTCGTGAACGTTATTTTTCGTGTCAAAAATTTTCAAAAATCCCAAAAATATTTGAAAAATCATAAAAAGCATTTCTTTTTCAAAGTTTTGCACCAAAAATATTCTTCTTGCTTATCTATTTTTCGTCATGGATTCGTCTTGCGTACGGTGTGGGAGACCATGGCATGCTTTTCAAACATGTCAATGGTGTACTTGTGAGCGGTGCGGTTCTAATATCGACGATACACAATTTGGATTTTGTCCATTTTGTAATTCAACCAATTCTACTTCTCCTCTTACAATACTTTCTCACCCCCTCCCGTCTATGACAATCCCTATCCTCAACAAGCACCGGATTTTTCTCCATACCCGTGGTGTTATATTTGTGGGGGCCCTCACGATGCTTCTTCTTGTGAACCGTCGAAGATCTTTGAGAAAATTCCGTGCTATTATCCCAGTGTGTATAACTTTGAGCCCCCACATCACACCCTCAATCATCAATCCTCTCAGCAAATTAGTCTTGACCAACAAATCACTACTTTGAATGATGTTCTTGAAAGTTTAGCTCAACTCCGAGCTGACTTGCATCAGGAAAGGCAACCTTTGCTTGATGGTGAACAAATCTTGAAATCCACCAACACCTTTTTGGAGCCAATTTGGTCGTTTTCCCTTCTTTTCTATACCAAAATGTTTAATTACAGCGTGGGATAGAATTGGTTTAATTGAACATACTCGGGAGATTAACAACAAAATTTGCTTCATGAGCTTCTTAATGATGTGGAGGTTATCAAGGAAGAGTTAGCCGACTATGTCACTCCTATATGGAATGGTCCCGTCTATTATGATGATGATAACGACGATGATGTCTACGCTCTCGACCCATCTTCTGAAGTTGCTACTCCTACTCTCGATATTCCTAATGCGTCTAAGGATGGTGATTCATTGAGTGAGATTAGTGATTTTGGTCTCGATAAATTCTTTGATGATGAGGTTTATGACATACCGACTGCTATGGAGCTTGCGGACGACGTTGCTCTTACGGAGGAGGTCGATCCTGATGATACCGATTTTTATCCACGCTATGAGAATTTCACTTTTAAAATTTCTCAATCTCCACCGGGAGATGCGGGCGTTGACGATTTATTATCTCCGGCTTACGAGAAGTTCACCGATGAACTTGCTCTTGTAGATGAGGTGGAAGACGTGATTCTTCGCGACAGATTACGGAAAGTACATCTTCTTATTGCTCAAATTGAAGCATTGACTTCTCCTCCTCTTTCCGAGTCCTTACCTCCATCTATTACACCCGTTGAGTATAATGCCCCGTTGCTGGAAGAAATCGACATTCACTCAATACCTCCGGGTATTGTTGATGATGACACAGAGGGGGATATCCTTTTTGATAATTTGCTACTTGATGACATTGTCCTAAGTCCCCATCCCGAGCACCTTTCATCCACTCCTTTAGAGACCATTTCGGAGGATGAGTGCTTTGACCCGGGAGGTGACATTGATTATTATATGATTGCAAACCTTACGGCTTTGCCGCTTTCTGAGCATCAATTGTCTTTGGGGGATGACAATTTGATTCCTTTACCCACCCTACCTCCCGTGGCTCACGACTTCACATACTTTTCGTATGTTGAAAGGACTTTTCTCCCATTAAGACTTATCCTCCCGCCTCTCCTTCATTGGTGTCCTCTGGGAACGAGGACAAGGTCTTTGATCCCGGTATTACATTCGAGGCTTCCCCATGGACCATTTAATTCGGGGACGAGTCAGGCTCGTGACTCGGTTAACAAAAACAAGCGCTCTTCGGGAGGCAACCCGAGTATCTATCTTTATCTGTTTTCACCATAAGTGTAGGGGGAGCCCCGTTGGTATTTCTTGTTTTCTTTCTTTCATTGTGCAGGGATTCGAGCTTCAAAGACACATTCTTGATGACTTTTGACGATCCTTGATTCCGTGTTCCCATCTTCCCGGTTCTATCCTAAACTCTTTTGATTCTCTATTTTATATTTTCCAATATTAAAATAGGAATCTCGTTAGTTGTCTCTTTCTTAGCAAGATTTAAACAACATGCACAATGTCCTAATTGTAGGGGAGTTTACTCCCACATGCTTAAACATTGAGGACAATGTTTATATCAAGTGTAGGGGGGACTTCTATCGAAGTTAAGTGGTCTTTTCCTTGTATTTGTCCTCATTTTAACCGGAAAATTGATTTTTTCGACATTTTTCAAAAATTTTGATCTATTTTGGCCTAGTAGTTTTACCTTTGTATAGTTATTTTCTTTCTTTGCTAGAATAAATTTTGAATAAAGTGGTTTTAATTTTCAAACGTCATGAATTTTTTGACTCACCCGAGTTTACTTATCTAAGTTTACTCTAGCTAGTATCCTTAACGTGTTTAAGTCAAGTTTTGCTAGGCTTTTATATAGGGAGCTTTAAAACGCGAAAGTCTTAACTCTCACGGGTTAAGAACAAGAACTTTTCGCAAGTTCCTATAATTGATCCTAGAGAGTCGTTTATCAAGGAAACTTTAAAACGCAAATTCTAAACTTGAAAGAGTCTAAGAAGATGCAAGATCCTATAGATGACTCGAAAACCCGAAACTTTGATTTAATAGGCTAAGCATCCACGAGTCTCATTCCTTGAGATTTTAAATTGTGGAAAACGAGAGATGATAGAGTCAATTATAAGTTTGGTGTTCTTTCGTGAATTTATGTGAGTTGATTATAAGCTTTTTCTCCCATCGCTTGCTAATAAATTTATCTGCAATAAATAAGGTTGTACGATTTGAAAAGTTATTTTGCTTCTAGCCCAAGATCGTTTAAAAGTTGCTCGATATTAATTAGAGTTCATAGCCAAGGCATAACTTATTGAAGCGGGATGCGAAGATTGGCGAGTCCGAAAAGGCCCTAACAAGGCATGAGGGATACATTTTGTTGCTAAAGATCCAAAGTGATGTGAAGAATCATTTATCAAAAATCAATATGAAGGATCGAGACACACGACGAAAAGCAAATACTCCCCTAAAGATCATGGAGAAATCTATCCGAAAAGACCCTAGCAAGGTATGAGGATAAATAGATCCAAGTCCTAAAAGGAGGCGGATCGTTGTATATCAAAGTCCAAAATAAAGATTGGAGAAAAATGAAGAAGTCGTGGTCCAAAGATGAAGAATCTCTCAAAACTTCAAGTGAAGAAATTCCTATTATGAAGAGAAGACCATAATTTCAAGAACGTCTCTCAAGATTTGAAGTATGAAGTCGCTGCCAAATATCGGTCCGAGAAAGGTCTCAAATCGCGAAGCGAGTTATGCCAAGATATGAACTTTATGAGGTCCCGAGAAGCAGTTTTAAAAGATTTTGTCCTTTAGCTAACTATTGATTAAATCGTCCCACTTTATTTTCAGCCTTAATAACTATCGAAATAAGTCAACAATGCATCCTCGTGATCATTCAAGACAATAATAAAATATAAGAGATACACCTAGGAATAAGGGAGTCTAAGTAAATAACTGGCCCACATGAGTTCGTGTTAGTTTGCTAACTTATAATAACAATGATCTCGTTTTTAAGCTTGGTTTGGAGAATGTGAAAACTTGAGGATGATGATCATTCATGACATTTCCAAAACCCTAAGGTAAGTCTTTGATTTCTTTACTTGTTTTGTTACTTTCTATCTTTTTAATAAAGGCCAATGTGGATTGATTACAATGGAAAATATAAAACGTGCTTTGTAACTAATGCATTGCATTAGGACATTGCAATGGTCAAGTGTAGGGGATTTGATAGGTGTGAAAACACCCATCCTTTTACCACTTAATTATAATAATAACCAAGCCAAAACGGGTATTTTGTGTCGTAAATGTCGGAATTATGCGTGGTTTGTGTTTTTGTTGTGATTTAGGATCAAAATGTGAAAAGGGAGGAAAACACGAGCTTTCACGGGCTTTTATCGAAGAAAAATTCAAAAGACGAAGTCAAGAGACCAAGAGTGCAAAAAGAACGGAAGTCCAAGGCCTAATCTGAAGATTTATCGAAGAAAAAATCTAAAGACGGAAGCTTAATAAAGCCGAAGAACTCAAGTCTAATTTGTGAAGAAATTACAAGACGAGTTCAATTAATCCCGAGACAAAGTCGATAAAGTCGAAGAACTTAAAAGACGAAAAGACGAGACAAGAAAGAAACAAAGGAGGAAGCTTCCAACCTTCCTCCCCTCCTTCTCCTTATAAATAGTTTCCATTTCATTTCATTTCATTTGTTGGCTAGTTTGACAATCTAGTTCTTCCATTTTAATTACTTGCACCTTTACTTAATTGCACCTTTTATTTCTTGTCTTACACCTTAAATTTGTAAGCTTTTAATTCTTGTTCTTTCTTTAATTGTTGAATCTTAATTTTAATCAAGTTTTAATTAATCTCTCATTCTACCTTTCTTGTTCTTGATTTAATTTTCATGTTTATGTGCTTATTGTTATTCTTCTTTGATTATTGGTTATGCTTTTATGTTTTTGATCTTGTTAGCTTATTAATTTTATAGCTTATTGTGTGCTTTTCTTAATTTTAATTAAGTGTTTTCAAAAGTTATTTTATAAAAAGTTAATTTTTATTATTTAGATTATTTGGTGTTTTTAAAGTTTTTAAATTTTGGTTTATTAGCTTTTTCTTAAAAGTGTTTTGGTTAAATTTTTAGATTAGTGCTTATTGATTTTTGGCTTATTTTTGGTTATAACTTATTTGCATTTTTATAGATCCGGAGTCAAAACCCTCTTTTCCGGATAAGGTTTTTAAACCTTTTTTCCGGATAAGCGTATAAACATCACTATTCCGGATAAGGCTTTTAAGACTTTTTTCCGGATAAGAATATTAAGATGTTTTCCGGATAGTGAGAAAAGATGTTTTCCGGATAGTGGAAAAACCTGTTTTGCGGATAACACTTAAAAGTCGATTTGCGTATAAGGAAACTAAAAAGGCACGGATTGCGGATAACATATAAAAGAGTGACCAGCCTTCTGCCTACTTGCCTGCTTGAGCTACTAGCTTGCCTGCTTGTTTATTTAATAGTATTGTTCCGTAATTGTTTAGTTTTGTCTGAAAGTTGTTCCGATTTTATTTTTGAAAGTTAAGTATTTTTAGTTGAATTTTTCGTCGATTTTTAGTATTAATATTTTTTCGTAAAGTTTAAGTTTTATCTTTTATTTAGTACCCGCTTTAGGTTTTGTCTCGTTTAGCTTTAAAGTACCATTTTAGTTTTATTCTCTCCTTTTTCAATTAGTAAACTTTGTTTTGGAGTCGGTAGTTAATTTCGTCTTTTAGTTTTATTTTTATTAATTGTTTCACTTTAAATTTCGTTTTATTATTTGTTTTAATATTCGTTTTAATATCGTTTTAATTTTTAGTTTTAAATATTCACCTTGTTTTACTTTTATTATTTGTACTTGTCTTTAGTTTGTTTCTAAATACTTTTCGCATTTACTTTTTAATTAGTTATAGATAATCAACTTCCCTTTTTCTTAACCAAAAACAATTGAGTCGCACTTTGAACCGGAAATCAATTCGTTAAGACACCGAGAACGAAACAACGACTATGCAAAATCAAGTTATCAAAGTCGCTGCCAAATATCGGTCCGAGAAAGGTCTCAAATCGTGAAGCGAGTTATGCCAAGATATGAACATTATGAGGTCCCGAGAAGCAGTTTTAAACGATTTTGTCCTTTAGCTAACTATTGATTAAATCGTCCTACTTTATTTTCGGCCTAAATAAACTATCGAAATAAGTCAACAATGCATCCTTGTGATCATTCAAGACAAGAATAAAATATAAGAGATACACCTAGGAATAAGGGAGTCTAAGTAAATAATTGGCCCACATGAGTTCGTGTTAGTTTGCTAACTTATAATAACAATGATCTCGTTTTTAAGCTTGGTGTGGGGAACGTGAAACTTGAGGATGATAATCATTCATGACATTTTCAAAACCCTAAGGTATGTCTTTGATTTCTTTACTTATTTTCTTCCTTTGAATGTTTTATAATTTTCTATCTTTTTAATAAAGGCCAAGGTGGATTGATTATGATAGAAAATGTAAAACGTGCTTTGTAACTAATGCATTGCATGAGGACATTGCAATGGTCAAGTGTAGGGGCTTTGATAGGTGTGAAAACACCCATCCTTTTACCACTTAATTACAATAATAACCAAGCCAAACGTGTATTTTATATCGTAAATGTCGGAATTATGTGTGGTTTGTCAGAATTACGGTCTTTTATAGAAGAAAAAGTCAAAAGACGAAGTCAAGAGATCAAGAGTGGAAAAAGAACGGAAGTCCAAGACCTATTTTGAAGATTTATCGAAGAAAAAGTCTAAAGACGGAAGTTTAATAGAGCCGAAGAACTCAAGTCTTATTAATGAAGAATTTTCAAGACGAGTTTAATTAATCCCGAGACAACGTCGAAAAAGTCGAAGAATTAAGAAGACGAAAACACGGAAAGAAAGAAAGAAAAAAAGAAGGAAGCAACACATGCTTCCCTTCTCCCTATATATAGACACCATCTCGTTTCATTTCAAGTTGTTGGCTAACTTGACAAATTAGCTCTTCCACAATTTTCATTTTCTTGCAACTTTATTTTTCATGTCATTTTAATTAATTGTCTTGCACTTTAATTCCTTTAATTCAAGTAAGTGTTTTTAATTTTGTTGTTTAATCTTTATTTACCTTTGATCAAGTTTTTCTCTATCTTTCTCATTCTACTTTTCTTGTTTTTGGTTTATTTCAAATTCGGATTAAGCAAGGTTTTGCTTAATCTCTTTGCTTATTTTATTAAAAGGTTCATCTTTCTATTTCCATCTAGGCTTGTATACGATTTAAGCTATAAGTTTGAGAATCTTATTGGCTTATTTTGTATTTAGCTTATTTACTTTTTAGTTTTCTTAAAAAGTTTAGTCTTTTTAAAGTTTGCTTATTTCGTAATTTAAAAGTTTTCAAATTTATGCTTATTGATCTTTTAATGTTTGATTTTTATAGCTTAAAGTGTTTTAGTGCTTATTGTGTTAATTTTCTTATTTTTGATTAAGTGCTTTTTAGTTAATTTTTATAAAAAGTTGTTTTTAAATATTTTTTATTATTTAGTATTTTTAAAAGTTTTTAAATTTTGGTCTATTAGCTTTTTCTTAAATTTGATTTGGTTAAGTTTTTAGATAAGTGCTTATTTGGTATTTGCTTATTTGCTTATTGTATGCCATCATAATGCTTAAGGGTTTTACCAGTAAGATCCAGTAAGTGTGATCGCATAAACCCCGAGGGTTTCTACTTGCGATCCATTACTGCGATCCATAGTACGATCGTTTACTACGATCATACTCCTTAATCCACACCACGATCTGGTAGTGCGACCGTGGGTACGATCTGGTAGTACGATCCTTGACTACGATCCTTAGCTACGATCCTTGAGTACGATGGAATCAAATGGCGCCAAGTACGATCCTAAACTTTTTAAACGATGGATTAAATTTAAGTGCGATTTAATCTTTATTCTTTCACTACGATGGAATTGCTTAACATGCATGCATGCATGCTTAAGAAATGGCGCCATTTTCACCTAGTAGGCTGGGAGCTAGCCTGCTAGCTTGTTTATTTAATAGTATTGTTCCGTAATTGTTTAGTTTTGTCTCAAAGTTGTTCCGATTTTATTTTTGAAAGTTACGTATTTTTATTTGAATTTTTCGTCGATTTTTAGTATTAATATTTTTTCGTAAAGTTTAAGTTTTATCTTTTATTTAGTACCCGCTTTAGGTTTTGCCTCGTTTAGCTTTAAAGTACCATTTTAGTTTATTCTCTCATTTTTCATTTAGTAAACTTTATTCTCGAGTCGATAGTTAATTTTGTCTTTTAGTTTTATTTTTATTAATTGTTTCGCTTTAAATTTTGTTTTATTATTTGTTTTAATATTCGTTTTAATATCGTTTTAATTTTTAGTTTTTAATATTCACCTTCTTTTATTTTTATTATTTGTACTTGTCTTTAGTTTGTTTTTAAATACTTTTCGCATTTACTTTTAAATTAGTTATAGATAATCAACTTCCCTTTTTCTTGACCAAAAACAATTGAGTCGCACGTTGAACCGGAAATCAATTCGATTAGACACCGAGAACAACGAACTTTTTAACCTAGCAAAATCCCCAATTTCAGACCTAAAGATGGAAGAGCTATCTCAGTTGCTGATATAGCCTTGAGAAGGAATGATATGAAAACCTTGAACATTATGAAACTCTCCTTGGGTCCAAAGAATCAACACATACAGAAGTTTTGATTCTGCTAAAAATCTTTAGGCAGCTCAATGAAGATACGGCCAAAGAAAGGAAGAAGCAACTGTTGAGTGAATATGCTGTGTTTAAGGCTCATCCCAATGAGAAGCTAAGTGAGGTAAGAAGTCGGCTTCTAGACATCACTAGAAAGTTTTCTTTTATGGGAACAGAACATGATGATGCTGATAGCATTGCTACATTCCTTAGAGGTCTTGGTGATACATGGAAAATTGAAGCTAGATCAATCCTTGCCACCAATGCCCATAAGAGTGATTCCTTTGATGATATCTATAATAAGCTAAAGATTTTGGAGAGTGAGACCTTACTTGAACATGGAAGCAAGTCAACATCTGGGAACATGGCTTTCATCTCACATAGTGAATCTCAAACCATTGACAAAGACTCATATGTCAATGGATTGAATGTACATCGTGTTACTGGATCAACTTTTGTCAGCGGTAGATCAACCTTTGTCAGCGGCTCAAATTTTAACGCTGACACATACAATGTTGGTTCACCAAGCCTTAAACCTGCTGGTATTGATTTGGATATAGTATGTGCCTACATTGATGCATTACCCAATGGTTCATTCGTTACCTTGAGGACCTTGAGCAAACTAGTGATGCTGACTTAGAAGAGATGGATTTCAAGTGGAATATGGCACTTGCAGGCATAAAGGCTAACAGATGGAACAAGAGGTATGGAAGAAAGATGACCTTTAATGCTAATGACACAACTGGATTTGATAAATCCAAGGTTGAGTGTTATAACTGCCGTAGGATAGGACACTTCATGAGGGAGTGCAGATCTCCAAGAAGATCTGATGCTGAAAAGAATTCAAGCCAAAACATCAAGGTTGAAGATGCTAAGCCAAAGGTTATGGTCACCATGCGAGATATTGATGGTGTTGGATGGGAATGGAGCTTTATGGCAAAGGATGTGGTAGAGAATCAAGCTTTGATTCCTGAAAAGGAAGAAGAAGAGCATGTTCACTTTGCTCTCATGACCAACTCCTCATCTTCATCAGATAATGAGGTATATGATGATGCTTTTTGTAGTAAAGGATGCAGGTTAAACACTGAAAAAATTAACAAAGAAAATTTAATGTTAAAATTAGATGTTATAAACATAAGCACTAGACTTGCAAACTATCAAATGGCACTTGTGCAATCTGAAGGGATGATAGAGGAATATAAGAAAATGGAATTTGACCTAAAAGATCAAATTAACATTTTAACTAGAGATCTGAATGTCAGTAATGAAGCTAGAGAGTCTTTAATGAAATGTAGGGTTGACTTGCAACTTTAGTTAAGTGAAGCCATTAAAGATAAAGAAAAGGTAGGGCTTAAAATTGAAAATTTTGATAAAGCTAGTAAAACCCTAGAAAAGTATGTCAGTGAATAAAGAGACCCTAGGGACAAGTCTGGGATTGGGATGAATGAGTATGTTGCTGTTCCATCACCTGCTGGGAACTTCTATGGTGTCTAAAGAAAGGATCTCTTTTGGAATGGTATCCCAGAACTCCAAGAAGAGGAATTTATTCCTCCACCTAGAGTGTTTTCCCAGTTGAGGAATATCAACAGAAGGTGACTGATCTTGAACAATGGAAAGCAGCCAACCCATTTCTTTTTGTTAAGGGTGGGATGCTCAGTGAGAGCCCATTTGTTCCTACGCCCATTACTATGAACAACCCCATCACTGGAAAAACCATTGACCTTGGCTCACTAATTAAGAGAAAACCTAGTGTTAAATATGCTGAAATGTATAGAAAACCTAGGTCACCCCAAAGCCAAGCTAGTGTTAATGGGACAGGTTTCTTTCAATCTAGACCTAAGGCTATGTCTAGAAAGGCATGTTTCACATGTGGAAGTTTTTCTCATTTGGACTATAAGTGTGTCAGTGGCTCTAAATCCACCACTAACAATAAGTTAACCATGGTCAAACCCATACCTTTTGTCCAAATGATGAGACTGCAATTATACATAGTCTCATCGTCCAAATCGGGCTTAAAACGCTTAAAATATCATCAAAATACCCAAATATATGCTTGTGTTTGTTCATTGTGTATTTTAGGTACGGATATCGTGAATTCACCAAAAGATTGCAAGAATCAAGCAAAAACGAACACGGGAAATGAAGCCGCACAAAGAACCGGACCCGAATCATAAATTTCCATTCAAGTCCTTGAAGTTTTGAAGATTGGCAAGATTGGTCCCTCATCTTTTGAAGACTTGCCATTTTAAACCCTTCTAAAACTCAAAATTACATATTGGGTCCCTAAAATGGTGAGATTATACAAGATTGGTCCTTGAAGAATCTATTTATTGCAAGAATTACCCTTGTGACAAGTTATGATAAAAGTTTGTGGCCAAAGTGGGAATTTGCAAACTTGTTAACAAAGGGCTTTCACTTATGGGCTGTTTATAATGAAAGAGACAAGAAGAAGAGAGTTCAGGGGGCATTTGGGTCAAACATCTAAACTTCACCCCACCAATACCACCACGCCACGTCACCCCCCACTCACTCCTCCACCAATCACATCTCTTCCCCTCTCCACGTCAGCAATCCACCACCACTAAACGTTTATTAAACTGATTTAATCAGTTTAAATAGACTTTCCCACCAAACACCTTTTTAAAACTTAACCTCCCCCAAAAACGAATTAAACTTCTCTTAATCAACCCATAAACCCTAAAACTACCCAGGTTGAATTAAAACACAAAACAAAGGGTTTTTGTTTACCCTTTTCCAGATCAATTATTAACCATATACTAAACCCATCCCACACCAAAAATGTGATCCCAACACACCCATGTGAGCCCTGGGACCCTCCCCTGCAACGTCACTTTCACCCAAACCCCAAAACCCGACCAACTGAACGACTCATGTTTATTCCTTTGCCCCAAAGGAAGATTAAACGGCCAAGATCATCTCATGAAGGGCTTTCATCCAGCAAGTATCACATGATACCAACTTTGACTGAATTTCAAGATTGACTCACGGGCAAGACTGGAAATCTGCATTTAGGGTTTAGGGTTTTGTAATATTTTATTCCTAGTCTAGATTATTCTCTCATGTAGTATAAATGAAACGTATGTGTTTCATTTTAAGTTGTTCCAGTTTTTGTATAAAAAATTTATGATTAATGAAAATGAAAATTTAACCTTTATATAATATTGAGTTCCATTTTAAAGTGTTTTCCTAGTTTAATCATTTACTTTTTATGCATTTTAGTTAAAGTTATCAAAGTTCCATTTGTTCAAAGAATTTTTCAAGTGATTTTTCTTTTAAGATTTTTCAAAACTTCTGGCCAAGATCATGTGGAAGTGAAAGTGGAAGCTTGATCTTGGCTGGTTGTGTTTGAAGTAGTTTCTGATTTTCAAGATTAGTTTGAAAAGGTTTTTCAGAAAAAATTCAGTTTTTCAAGATTTTCTCAAAATCTTTTGTTTTCTTTATCAGCTTACTGTTTATATAAGATTACCAATAAGCTGCTTGACAACAGCTTATTGGCTCTTATATAAACTTGAATATTCTTCTTCTGGTTTGGTGATGTTGTGTAGGAACAAATAGCAAGACCTCTTTTCTATACATTTTCTTTACATCTTTACTTGAAGACATTGCATAGTCCTTGGGTCTCTAGGAGATTCCATCAATAGGACATCTCTACATACTCAATAGCACCCTTCCAATCCATTCTTTTGAAGGCGTCAGCTAGGTACTTGTGGCTTGAACCCAAATAATTGGATTTTAATTGTGTTATTTGAATATATGTGAAAGTGCATGATTCTGTTTTAAATGTTAATTTTTCTGTTTGATTATGTTGTTTTAGGCTTGATATGCATGTTAGATTAGATCGAAACCAGTTTAGTTAAGATTTGTATGCACTTGGTTTGTTAAATTGTGTATTCTGAAAATTAAAGGGTGTTTGGAATTGGGTTTTATCTGAATAGAGTAACAGCTTTTGGTTTATAGTCCACCCAAACACACTTGATTTACTAGTTGGTAGTGTTATCAGTCAATTGGTTTCAGTTTTGATAGGTTTTAAAACATTTTGTGTGTTCAAAAATAGCTACAAATCAGTAACCCTCTTTCTGCCTTGATTTAGTGAAATTTGTGACTTGAAATCTTGCAATCTACTAGGGTTGGGTGGTGCCTAGGGTTAGGACTTGGTTTATTGTAGTTTGTGAGTCAAGTGAGTGAGTTTTGGTCAACCAAAACTCACCCAATTGCACATTGCACCAGCAAAGTCCACTAGACCCCCTTTTTTCTGATTTTCAATAACTAAGAGTGGGTATTTGTGTTTGATTTTGTGAAGTAAGTGGTGTGTTATATATTTTTCCCGACTCCCCACAACCCAACTGGTTGTGGGGGTGCCAATCATTGCCATTGAATCGAAGAAACAAGCAATCTACAATCAATTTTGTGCCCAGACCATTTTTTATAACTGTCAGTGGGAACCAAGTTCCCACTGCTAGTGGAAAAGTTTCCACTGCTTAGCTAACAAACAAAAAGTAACCAAATGTCACTTTCAGAATTTTAAAATTTTGTCTTTAGTGGACTTATTTAGGAGTTTTTGCTTGATTTCAATTTTGTTATTTTTTTTTTATTTTTCTATATAATTTATTTTCCTGTTACTGTTCATTTCCTATTTTTTAGATTAAATTGCATTTTAAATTAGTTTTTAATTAACTGATTTTTGTATTTTAGTGCAAAAGTGTAATATTTTTTAGTTTTAAAATTTTTCCTAGATTCAGAAAATTAGTTTAAGATTTTTAGTTTGAAAAGATTTTAATGTTCACATTTTAAGTATTTTTTAGATTTAATTTAAGTTTAATTAGTTTTAAATTATTTTATGTTTTGTCTTTTAGTGGAAAATATTTACTTTTTCAAACTTTTTAATTTTTCTACTATTCATTAGTATAATTTAGGATTTCTCAAAAAGTCAAATTAATTTTAGCATTATTTAATATTTTTAATCATTATTTTAGTTTAAAAATAGTTTTTAGTGTTTTAAAAATAGGAAAATAGTTTTAAAAATTTAGAAAAAATACTTTTTAGTCTTTAAATAATATAAGTGAGTTATTAGTTCAATAAAATAATATTTTTGGCTTTTTCTTATTTATATTTATTTTTAGGGCTTTAATTAGCATTTAAAATTGAATATTTAATTAATAAAAGGTTTTAAAATATATTTATTGGATTTTTATTCTTATTTATATTATTTTAGACTTAGTTTTAATTTTTAAATAATTTTTAGGTTTAATTTTTAATTTTGTCACGTTTTACGTATTTACGTTCGTGTTTTACGTTAATTCGTCGTAGTGTAATCGTAATCGTAGCTCGTCTTTATTTTTTTCTCTCTTAAACCAAAAACTTCACTAATCCAAACTTTGATTTTATATAATTGGCACACTTAATTCACACACCTCCTTCAAGAACGAACCCGCATTTATTCGATTTTGCGTTTTTCCTAAAACGTATGACTTAATACTTGCCGCTCATACACGTTTTTACTAAAACGTGTACGAAAATCCTACATCACGAAACAAGTCCACAGACCATTAGACCAGCTCCCTTCTTTTCTAAAAGGACTAATACTTATGGACAAAGGCCCTTTCAAAAGACCAACACTTGGTCTAACAGACAATGGGTTCTTGTAGCAAACCCTAATTGACAGTAACAAATTCAGCGCTGACAGGAACAAATTCAACGCTGACAGATCTAAGTTTGGTATGAAAATGCCACAACTAGCTACTGTTAGATCTTGTGTTAGACCAAGTAACAATAGGTATTTACAACTTAAGGGAAAGGGGTCTAAAGCTTCATCTAGTTTGACATGGAGACCTAAACAAGACCAAAACCCTAATTCAAATGGAATTTCTATGACCTGCAACAGATTTAACTATCTTTCAAAGGTCATTACTAAACCAATTGGGGTAAATTGGGTGTTCATGCCACAAAGGGATGAACAAGGGGTTGTTGCAAGGAATAAGTTAGTTCTTGTTGAACAACCACATGAATCCAAGTCTGCACAAGCTTGGGTTCCCAAAGAAAACTAATTTGTTTTCTTTATGTGCAGGGCATTCAAAAGCAGGTCAATGATCATGGATATTAGGACAGTGGATGCTCTAGGCACATGACGGGGAAGGAAGATTATTTGACAGATTTTGTCCCCATTAAAGATGGTGACAATGTATACTTTGTTGGAGGATATGGTTGCTAAAGAAGAAGGATCACATGTAGTTGAGCCCACTCCCATATTTGATTATGTCACCATACCTATATGGACTGATGGGTTTGTGCAAGCATCTGCTGCTGCTGGAAAGGACGAAGAGGGACCACAAGAAAAACCAATTGATGAATTCGTGCATGCATCTTCAAACGCTGACAAAGCCAATTCAGACGTTGACACGTTGAATTCAGACGCTGACAACCTGTTTAGAAATTTATTCTCCTCCTCCAACAGAAATATGTTTGAACATGTTGAAGATCCCATACCCAGTCAAGATGTCAATTCAAGTGGGGATGGGAGTGGCAATGAAGATGATATTGGCAACATGGAGTCTACTATGCATGATAATTCACTATTTGGGGAAGGAATACTTACAAAGGTAGCCAAAGATCATCCTCCTTCCCAAATAATTGGTGATATTCAGACTCCTGTTCAAAAAAGGAGGACTCACCAGACTCAAGGTGGCTTCATTGCTAATATTCACAAAAAGGAAGATACCCCTCATGTGCAAGGATGTTTGTTTGCTTGTTTTCTGTCACAAAAGGTACCCAAGAAGATTTTTGAAACTCTTAAAGAACCAAGCTGGGTTGAAGCAATGCAGGATGAGCTTCACCAGTTTGCAATTCAAGATGTGTGGGAGCTAGTGGATTGTCCAAGGTATGTTAGACCTATTGGGACACGTTGGGTTCTAAGGAATAAAAAGGATGAATAAGGGATTGTGGTCAGAAACAAGGCACGTTTAGTTACTCAGGGGTATACACAAGAAGAAGGGATAGACTATGAAGAGGTTTTTGCACTTGTTGTAAGAATTGAATCAATAAAGATTTTCCTAGCCTATGCTTCTTGCATAGGTTTCACAGTTTATCAAATGGATGTGAAAAGTGCTTTCTTATATGGCACAATTAAGGAGGAAGTGTATGTTATGAAACCTCCAGGTTTTGAAGATTCAGAGCATCCAGACAAGGTACATAGAGTCAAGAAAGCAATGTATGGACTTCGTCAAGCCCCAAGAGCATGGTATGGTACATTATCCACTTACCTTGTGTAAAATGGGTTTAAGAGGGGCACCATAGACCAGATACTTTTTACCAAGAAGACTGGCAAGGATTTTCTTCTATGTGGATGATATTATCTTTGGATCATCATGTCCAAAGATGAGTGAAGACTTTTCCAAACTCATGTCAGACAAATTCAAGATGAGTGCTATGGGAGAGATGAACTTCTTTCTAGGTTTACAAGTACAACAGAAAGAAGATGATATCTTTATCTCTCAAGACAAGTATGTGGTTGAGATCTTGAAGAAGTTTGGTTTTTCTCCTCATGAAAAATGGGCTAGCACACTAATGGATATGGAACACCCTTGGGGAAAGACTGGAGATGGAAAAGATGTGGATGTCAGGCATTATAGATCAATGATTGGGTCATTGATGTATCTTACAGCCTCTAGACCTGATATCATGTTTGTTGTGTGTGCATGTGCACGCCATCAAGTGACTTCCAAAGAGTGTCATCTTCATGCTGTTAAAAGGATCTTTAGATACCTTAGGTGCTATCCCACCTTGGGATTATGGTATCCTAAAGATTCTCCATTGGAGCTTATTCGCTATTCAGACAGTGATTATAGAGGTGATAAGTTTGATAGGAAATCCACAACTGGTGGATGCCAATTTCTTGGGAGCAGACTCGTATCTTGGCAATGCAAGAAATAAACAGTGGTGGCTAATTCTACAACTGAAGCAGAGTATGTGGCTGCAGCTACTTGTTGTGGACAAGTTCTATGGATACAAAACCAGATGTTGGATTATGGGTATAATTTTATGCATACCAAGATATTTGTAGATAATAATAGTACATTATGCATTATTAAGAATCTTGTACATCATTCGAAAACAAAACACATAGAAATTAGGCATCATTTTATAAGAGATTGTTTTGAAAAAGGTTTAATACATCCAGATAGGGTAGACACAGAAGAAAATGTGGCTGATCTTTTAACTAAACCTTTTGATGTGGGGAGGTTTCTGTACTTGGTAACAAGTATTGGAATGATCAATCTCACCTAAATGTGTTTTTGAAATCATTATATAGTATGTACAGGATGTGCACTGTTATTTATCTTTGTAATATATTATATTTTCCACTTTATTTGTCTAATTCTGACAGAGGTTATTTGAATGCTGACAAGTGTTAAAATGGCCGCTGACAGCAACATGTTAGATTTGTGGTTTTTGATCTAATCATGCAGGCATTATGTGCATTGTAATATTTGATACAGAGTTGCTTATGGATCTTTGAATCTTACAAGAAATGTGTCAAAGTTTATTTATGATTGTTGGAATGTTTACATTCCTATCTTGAAATAAATTTTTGTCATATACTTTTTATTTTGCAACTATGTATATCCTAGTTTAAGGAGAGGTTTAGGAAACCTTTAGGTTTTTGGGTATTCTTAGAATACTCTTATCACAATTCTAGATTGTGTCCACTGGTAAATAAGAATTGGAATTTCTAGTTCTTGAGGCACTATAGCATGCAAAGTTGATATACTGTGCATGTTGCCAAGACGTTTTGGCCTAGGATTGGGATTGGTCGGTTGGGAGACTTGGTGAACATTTTAATTGGGCTTACTTGGGAAGTTACAAAGAGTTTATATGAGATTACTTCATTGTTAAGAACTTTGGTTAGCAAGGGACACTTGAGGATAATTATGTCTATCTTGCTTATGCAAGTGTGCATGATTGGACAGTGCTTGCCACCCTATAGTCATTTTCAGTCTAAGAGTTATCTTCACTAGGGTAAACTTCTTTGTTAAGGTCTTTTTTATTTTTAATTATTTTAATTTTTTGCCACTGACATGATTTCCTTCCAAACGCTGATAAGACCAATTTAAACGCTGACATGGCAAAATTTCAACGCTGACAAGAATATAGTCGTTACACGCTGACGTTTACTTTTTTACCGTTGAGAAACATTGGGGTCCACCCAGTTGTTATTTTTGACGAAAATATGGGCCGTAATTTTAGCGAGTTGGTAACTTTTAATTAATGAATGAGATAAGTTATATATTTTTCAAGATTGTGATGATTACTTTTTGAATATAACTGCCTCATATTTCAACCAATCGTGTGTTTATACCTCTCCTTTAAATGTGGCTTATTTCTTTCAAACACGGTAACTATTATTTCTTGTCTGCTAAAATTCTCAAAACCTTCATATCTCCATTGTTAACATATCACAGTTTTCTCAAATCATTCTCAATGGCACCAAAGTTTAAACCTGCTAGTGTGGAATTGGGGTTCAGAAGCCAACACAACATGGTGGCTTATTTGGAAGAAGATAATACTTTGCTCCCCTAATACACTCAGATGATTGGGTATTTGAAGGCTTCTCCTCTAAGATATGCGCTTTCTCATACTCCCTGTATCCCTATCACACACATCAAGCAATTTTGGAACACTGTTAGTTCCAAAACAATTGATGGAGTGATTACATTGGTTGCTACTATTCATGGGGTTTAATGGGTTGTTAATCGTCAGGAATTACGCCTTGATGATGCTGATGGTATAAAAACCCTTCCTTTAGCAGAGATAGAGCAAGGGCTTTGAGGCTTGGGTTATGCTTTGCCCCCAGTTGGGGTTATAAACAAATATACTAAAAAACAATTTATCCCAGCCTAAAAGTACATGATCCATGTCATCCTTCAATGTTTGAGTCCCAAATGCTCTTCTTTCAATGAATTCAATCGAACCATCGGTTGTGCTCTTGTTTGCATTACAAATAGGCAAAAGTTTAATTTTTCTAAAATGATTTTTGATGGCATGTGTCACAACAAGGGTAACAAGATGACTCTTGTTACCCTGGGTTTTTACAAATGGTTTTTGATGAACAAAGATATTGTCGTAGGGACCATGATGACTTTTATGAGGTCCCTATGCAAAAGAAAACTATTTTTGGTAACATGAACACCCCACCCTTTAGAGACCTTCCCTTCACCCCAGCCATGCAGGCTGTGATTCAGGCAGCTGCACAACCTCAACCACAACCAGACCCACTACCAGAACACCCTCCATCACCACAACACATGGATCTTGACCCTCAACCTTCAGGCGCTGACACTCACAATGTGGGCGCTGCCACAGCCAACCCAACCGCTGACACCCATATCCCCCAAACCCAAACCGACCCACACACCCAAACAGACCCCCATTCTACTTCCTCTTTAGAACCCCATGACTATAGGTTTGAGAAACGCCAAAGGACTACTGGAGTGTTCTCCTCTAGTGTTCCTAGCCATGTAGCAGAGAGAACCACCACCACAAGTGTGGTTTGTGACATGGGTGGGGCTGGGACTATTGATACTAGCTTAGAAGCAGGTTAAGAGAGTCCCAACATCATTAAGACCACATCCATGCCCGATGAATCTCTTTTGGGGGGGTCAAATCCCCATGATAGAGGAGGGCAGACTGGAACCATTATCAGTTATGGAATTGACGGTGGTTTACATGAACTTGAAAAAGCAAAATGCAGACCTTGTACAAGTTGTCATAGGTCAAGGCCTTGAACTCAAGTCATTGAGGGAGAGGATAGTTATTTTGGAGGCTGCCAATACTAGAAGGAGGTAGGAGGATTCTTCCAAAGTGGAGGATGAACAGATACATGTGAGTGACAAGGGCTCACATAAAGGTGGTTCGTATGGGAGTGTGGAGATAGCTGAGGCATTGACAAGTTTGAAGGAAAAGCCAACTATTGATGTTTCTTTGGTTACTCCCAAGAAGCTTTCGTTTGTAGAGATGATGCAACAAGTCACAGAGTCAGCCGCTGACATTCAGGATTTGAACGCTGACAAGAGCAAATCAGACGCTGACAGACTTGCAGGTATGACTGGTGTATCCCAACCACCAGTTATCATCAAGGATATTTCTACATAGGTACCATCCATCACTTTACCAACTGTTGAAGTTTTGGATAAGGGTAAATGGATTATGGAAGAGGTTCAAGTACCTAAGGATGCAGCTCAGGTACATTTTGATTCTGTTTTGGCTGCACACCTTGAGGAACAGGATAGGATAGAAACTACCATTGAAAGCATTAAAATGGTAGTGATGATGAGAGTTCTGGTTTTAGTGTAATGATAACTGAAGAACCAGAAAGATTAGAGTATGGAGAGGATGAGTTAGCTTTGGAAAAGCTTAGAGAGTTGAAGGACCAGGTCGATTTTGATATGCCTGAAGTAGTGGAGATGTATTTTGCATGGGAATCTTCAGTTGCAGAAAATCCAGACATGTCACTTACTGGACAAATTTGGGGCTTGGAGATTCTGTTAAGAGTTCAAGAGGATTGCAAGGTGATCTTGAAGCATAAAGCTAGTAAGGTACTTTCTGAGCTCAAAAGGGATAGAAGAGAGCTCTATTATATGCTTCTTAGGTGTCATCAAGGGGGATGGACCTATGAGAGATTGAAGAGGCTGTCCTTTGAAGAGTTGGAATTTCATGCATATCCTATTTGGGAACGTGTTTGTGAGGCAAACACTATCAGACTTCTTTCTGATGAAAAGAAAGAAGAAATTGAAGAAAACATGCAGATCATGAGGGCTTCCATTATGCCAAGGCCAGTGAAGAAGGGGATTCCCATTGAATTTCCAGTACTTGATAGATTGAATCCAAGTGAAGCTGTGATAAGAAAGAGTATAAAGCTTTCACCTTTGGAGGCTTCAGATGTTGTAGAGGTATTACCTTTAGATTTCAGAAACCCAATAATCAAGTATGAAGAAGATGCAAGTGGTTTATGGGTTATCACCAGATATGGTGACAAGGTACATACTTTTACTTCTTTGATTTCATTGTTTGCAAGTATGGATAGAGAAGACTTGGTAGATTTGTGGAAGTTGATGAAGACCAAGTATGAAGCTGAAGAGCCTTCTTCAGCAAATGGAATAAAGATTTGGACAACATTCAAGAGAATGACTGATCCATATGAAGCTGATCCAATATGGTTGGATCTGGATGATATTAGTGGTTTGAAGTGGCGTCTACATTCAGTTGCTGGTGTATACTATCTTAGCACCTCAAAGTTTTCAGAATATCTTTTAGTTGATGTTGAATATCTTATGTCTATGGATGTTTTGAAAATGATGGTATCTACACAGTTGGAAGTTGATTATACTAGTGATGTTAGCAAAGATTTAATTAGATTTGTCCATTTTCTAATTAAAAGATAGTTTGTATTTGTAAGAATCCTTCTTGTACTTAATTTTTATTCAAAAACTTGATTACTAGAGTAGATATCAAGTTTAGGGGAGGATTGTTGGGAATAAAATTAGCTACGTCACTAGGACGTTGACAAGAGGAACTTGGACGCTGACAAGAGTAAATGAGGCGCCGACAGATGAGCACTGACAAGAAATATTCAAGCGCTGACAAGAAGATGTTCAACCATTGATAGGAATACTTAGTCTACACGTTTTATATTTGAAGTAAAGATATGATCAATATTGTATTTTTTATAACTATCTTTACCTAGAATAGTTGATAGGTAGACCTTTGTACACGACTCCTTGTGTTATAAAAGGAGGTCGTATGGTTCATAGTTTTCATAAGTTTTCATAAGTTTTACAACTTCCATTGTACGCAAGTTTCATTATCAATCAAGAGTGAAAGTTTGGTTTACTTTGTTTGTTTGTTCTTTGTTCTAAATGTTAATTCCGCATAATACTTAGATTGTTAAATACACAAAGTTTCTCTAAGTGTTAATCTTGATTCAATCTCATTTAACACAAAGCTAGTCGATCTAAGTTTGGTATCAACACATGGGTCACCAAGTGCTATCAACCCATCCATGAGTCTTGGTGACAGTGGAGACATTTCCACAGGCAATTATACCACAGATGCCAGCTCAAATGGGATTGAGTCAGCCACACTTGATGAAAATCATATTTCTGAGGGAACCTTGGAAATCAACCCAAGTCTTCTTTCTCATATTCAAAGCATGGGAGAAAACTTGGGTGACACTTCTAATATTAATGCTCAGGGAAATCAAGGATTGAGAAGGTCTTCTAGACCTTCTGTTTTTCTAAAAAACTATAATGATTTTGTTGTTGAATCAAAAGTCAAATATGGGATTGAAAAATTTGTGGGATATTCTAGGATCAAAGGTGATTCTTTGTGTTTTGTGACCCAATTGAATAAGAATAGTGAACCTAGGAACTTCTTTGAAGCCTCTCAAAACCCACAGTAGGTTGATGCTATGAATTTAGAATTTGCTGCCTTACTTGAAAATGATACTTGGGATTTAGTTGAATTGCCTCATGGTAGAACTTCTTTGAATTCTAAATGGGTATGGAAGCTTAAGTTTAAATCCAGTGGTGAAATAGAAAGGTATAAAGCTAGGCTTGTTGCTATGGGTTGTGGTCAAAAAGAAGGAATTGATTATGAGGAAACTTTTTCTCCTGTTGTTAAAATGGTAACTATTAGATGCTTGATTAATTTAGTTGTTAACCAGTCTTGGCCTATATACCAACTTGATATTAACAATGCCTTCTTGTATGGTGAGTTAGATGAAACTGTCTACATGAAACCTCCACAAGGTTTTTATATTGGTAATAAGAATCTTGTGTGTAGATTGAAAAAATCTACTTATGGTCTTAAAGAATCTCCAAGACAATGGAACTCTACGCTCACATCTGTGCTTATTGAAAATGGGTTTGTTCAAAGCAAATCTGATTACTCTCTTTACACTAAGAAAATTGATAAGTTGTTTATTGTTGTTCTTGTGTATGTTGATGATATTATTGTTACTGGTAATGATCAAAAGGAGATTGACAGTTTTAAAGATTTTTTGAAAGGAAAATTCAAAATCAAATACTTGGGAAAATTTCAATATTTTTTGGGAATTGAAGTTATTTATACAAATTCAGGGATTTGTTTAAATCAAAGAAAATATGTGTTGGACCTCTTGTCTGAGTATGGTATGTTTGCTTGCAAACCAACTAAGACACCTTTAATGTCTAAATTGTCTATCACTAATGAGGCTTCTGAAAATGACCCTCTAATTGATAACATTGTTGATTATCAGAAACTCATGGGTAAGTTAATCTACTTGAACAATACTAGACCTAACATATCTTATGTTGTGCACTGTTTAAGTTAATTTATGCATTCCCCTTTAAGGTCTCATCTAAAAATTTCTTTTAGAATCTTGAGATACTTAAAGGGAAGTCCTGGTCTTGGGATTCAGGTTGCCAAAGGCTCATGTATGTTTCTCAAAGCCTTTTGTGATGCTGACTGGGCTAAATGCATTGTTACAAGGAGGTCAGTTACTGGTTACTGTGTTTTTCTGAATGACAATTTGATATCTTGGAAGAGTAAGAAACAACTCACTCTCTCTAAATCCTCAGCATAAGCAGAGTATAGAGCTCTTGCTTCTGCAATAAATGAAATCATTTGGATTCTTAAGATTTTGAAAGATTTAAATTGTTATAATCTTTTGCATGTGAATCTTTTTTGTGACAGTAACTCTGCTATTAAGATAACAGCCAACCCAGTTTTTCATGAAAGGACTAAACACCTTGAAATTGATCTTCATTTTGTTAGAGAAAAAATTAGTAATGGTGTGGTTAAAACTGTGAAAGTGGATTCTGCAAATCAAATTGCAGACATCCTAACTAAGGGGTTGGAAAAAGACTTGCACCAAAAGCTTGTTAACAAGCTTGGGATGATTAATTTGTATGGGTTGTCAGATTAAGGGGATTTTAAAATCACTACCTAATCTGGCAACCCATTGTAACTTGGGGGCCTTATTATGTTGTTTGTAATGTGCAGGGATTGAAGTTGTTAAGTGGAGATAGTTGTTAGACCATTGGACTCAAGCCCATGAAGCCCAATATATTGGCCCCATACTTCAACGGCTCTTTAGCCTTTAGGGTTAGATATAGTTGAGGGGAGCGTCTCTCATTGTTATCATGGCCTCATTCACTCTGTGTGTTTTTCAAAAACACACTGCTACTCTCTCTCTCTCTAAGATCTTGATCTCAGAAACTTGTTTAATTTTTTCATTTGTTTTTTTTGTTGTAAAACTATTATCATGTAGATAATAGAGCTGCATGTGAGTAGCACTGGTACCTTGTCTTTTTATTTGTTCTGTTTTGTCTTTAAATCTTTGGTAATAAAAGTTGAAAGTGTTTTGAGGTGATTTGATACATGTTTTTCTACATGATATGCTCTAAGAAATATGAAATGAAAAGAAAAAATAACCTACTTTAGATACGAGTTCTACTAAACTCGAGACATCTACTTAGTTTAGCACAGTGTACTTGTCTTTTGGTGGCAAACTTGATCATTATTTATATGTAAAATTTAAAAAAGAGCGTTATAGTTGCAATCATGTGAGGTTTTGGACAAATTCCAGTTATATAATGAAACAACATTGTAACTGATGGTGTCCTTTTGTCCATAATCTTGCTTTGATGTAGGTGTTGTGCATTCAGCATAATCGATTGCTCTTTTTTAGCAACCAAAAGCAAGATACAGAGTTATTAAAAGTCAGGATTTCAACAGTGTAGAACTCATTATGAGAGATGTTGAAGGGGGTTGAGAATTTGTTCCCAAGAATGCAAAATACTTATATTTATCCAAAATGCTACAATCTACATTGACATATATAAAATTAGCAAGAAAGGGAAGATAAAGATCCATCGCAATTATCTAAACTTTACATGAGGTTTAGTTATGAAGAGGGTTGGATCCACCAGGAACAAGTCTTTTCTCTGTGTCAAAACTTTTATCAATCTTTTCAAGCATGATAGGCGGTGGTGGTGGTGACGCTAGATTCTTGTATAGTAGTCGACATCTTGAGCATAAACACGAGATGAAATTCCTATAAGGTTGACCATTGCTGTTATGGTTGACCTCTGGATTGTCTATAAGCCGTATTCCCTCTACTTGCAACAATGCAACAAGGCAGCAGAAGTAGACGGTCACGAGGACTCTATGGCTTGGAAATGAGCTCTTCATGGTGATATATGGTGGTGGTATTGTCTAGGACTAATTTGAATAAGCAAAAGTTACCCATACATATAGATAACTTGTTTTGAAAAATTGGTTGCTAAATGCTTTAAATGAATGAATGTGTATTATTGAAGATGGTATTTAGTGTTTGTGACATTTTAGGATATATGGAATATATCATGCATACACATGTGTTTGGTTTAAGATGGTACTCCCTGCAGGCTATTAATTGAATGTAGTAGGCAGAATTCTGTAAAGAGAATTTTATTGTAATCTCTGCAGTACCTTTCTCTGAGTTACTCAAACTAGTAGTTATAGCATGATGTAACATGACAGCCAGACTGGCCACACCTACAACTTCTAATACAAAATGTGCAACTAGGAAAGCTTAGCAAAATTGAATAAGGAAATTTAGTCCATATGGTGCAGGGTAAATGACAGTTCATAGTGTCAAATGCTTAGCATTTATGGCTATTGCCTGCTAGTGTACCAGTCCCTAAAGATGGACACAAGGCCACCACTTTTCTAAGGAACAAAAGATGGTAGTTATTATATCTCATCAAGGAAATATAATTGGTCAGAAGATGGGTAAATAAGTTATCTACTGTATTTTCTAAGTGATCTAAATTGAAACAAGTGTGCTAAACCATAGTTTTCTTCAAAAACTAAAATACAATCCGAAAAGGCAGAACATCAATAATCTTAGGAACAAAAGTGAAAATCAAATAATGACTGTAAATGAGTAATCAGAT
Source organism: Glebionis coronaria (assembly GCA_025667525.1). Classification (NCBI taxonomy): domain Eukaryota; kingdom Viridiplantae; phylum Streptophyta; class Magnoliopsida; order Asterales; family Asteraceae; genus Glebionis; species Glebionis coronaria. Next base: position 436,849,174 of record CM046877.1, read on the forward strand.
GGATATTAGCTTCACCTGATTACCAATCTACTAGAAAAACTGTAAGTTGTCAAACACTGAATATTCCAACTTTAAAAGCATATAAAGGAAATCCTAACAATCTCTCTGTAAGCTTCGTACAAATTATAAGTGAAGATTTGTTGAGATGGTTTGCCAAAAGACCATCTCTAATAAGTTGATAAACTTTGTTCTTTTTTACTGTACTATGGGTATGGGTATGTTTGGCATTTTTAAGAGCTGGAGCGGATTACTGGATGCAAGAGCATGTAGCTTGAGTTTATTTTTACATGCTACTTTAACTAGCATGCCATTTAGAGCTTATTTTTTTAATAAGCTCCTTCAAGCTCTGTCAACCAAACGAAACTTATTTTCAATAATAGCTTATTTTTTTAAAAACCATAAGCTCATGCTACGATAAGCTCTGATAAGCTCACGCGCTAAACATAGCCTATCAATCCGGTAACAAACTCAAGCACAAACCCAGTCTAATAAACGACAACTCTAAAACACATTAATTGTTTTTACGCTGGTTTGATTATTGTCAATATGGACAAATGAGAGGAACAACATTTACTGCAATGGTAAAGTCTAAAAAGAAAATTCTGCTAACATGATAAACTTCAGCATACAAATGTTTATCTGCAACGAATTAACAAATATGATACAGACATGGAACAAAATAATAGCAATCAAGTAAAACTCAAGAACAAGATATGCTGTCAATCTATCTATTTTCCAAGTAAACGCCGAGTACGTTGATTAGCACCCTTAACTCTAGTAGTGAGCTCCTCAACATCATCATCGAGAGGATTGAGAGCTTTATTATGCCTGAAGAATTCATAGCTAAACTTTAGGAAACACAGTAACGCAAATACAAACACAAAGTTGCGACTATAGAGCTGGAAAAACTAACCTTTCAATCTCAGAACCCATGTCCATGGCCATTTCTTTCAGTTCTCCTAGAATGTCACTCAAGTCTGAGAGGGCATCGTCTTGCTTTGTTTTTTCGTACTGTTATAGTCAAACAACTTTTTTAGAATATATATGTCAATCAGTAAATATCACATAAGACTGTCATAAACTACCGGTATTGATTTAAGGATGTACACACTTTAGGTGACTTTCAAACCGTCTAACAGTCTAACCCATTTAACCGGCTCCTTAGCTAAAATTTTAATATTACGCGTTGGAAATCAAAACATAACCATATTAACCCATTTATTAATTAATGGGTCGAATTTTCCGTTTTAGCTATTTCTTTTCCTATTTAACCAGTTCCACCCATTAGAAATAAAATATACACGAAACAACCCATTAGAACAAAGATTGCCACCATTAACTTCTACTCAACATAGGAAACTGATATATCTACCACCAATGCCAGCAGCATTTACGAAAAGAAGCATCAAGATTAAACATTTACATACCTCGACTTTTTGCATTGCGTTTGTCGGTTCAGGTGGTTGCGTTCTTGAACGATGTGCTCCCTTAGCAGGGGTTGTTGCAAGTCCGAGTTTTTCTCGTTGTTCCAAATGGGAACCCTTTCTTAGTGCTGGGTCATCTGAAAAAACCATAAAATCTCAATCAAACACTCAACTTTCATTATTCTCAAAAAGATCATAAAGTAATGCTTAAGCTTTTAAAATCACATTCACAAGTGTTCTCAATTACCTCTCATGATCACTGGCCCTGTTATTGTGTGACCCTTTTTAGGCTTCCAGGTCCTTGAGAATATGCCCCCGAGACTTCCCAATAGCTTTTCACCCTGCATCAAAAAGTAACATTTCAGAATCTAGATACACATTGCCAGTGAGTGGGCAGATTTCGGGTGTGTATTTTCTCACGCAACAGGTAAAACCTAGGGGTGTAAACGAGACAAGACAGCTCGTGAGTTACTCGAGATCGACTCGTAAAGTACTCGGAATCGACTCGATCTAAACGAGTCGAGCTCGAGTTCGAGCTACTCGAGTATACTTTCGAGTCGAGTTTGAGCTTCATAATACTCGGCTCGTGAAGCTCGCGAGCTTTATCGATCTTCAATTAAATTACATTTTTACCCTTTTATAGTCATAAATCGAGGCGAGCCGAGCTTGATATGTCGAGTATTTATCGAGTTCGAGCATAAATTGCAAAAATAGTCGAGCTCGAGTTTTAGTAATCGAGTCGAGCTCAAGCTCGAAATATGAAGCTCGACCGAGCTCGAGCCGAGATTCGAGCTCGAGTTTTAGTAATCGAGTCGAGCTCGAGCTTGGCAGTACTCGGCTCGACTCGGCTCGCTTACACCCCTAGTACAACCACAAAGCTTACCGAAAAGGCCAAAACAAGTTAAATGTTGCTCAACATCTCTATTTCCAAACTCCCAAATCATTAATGGTCAATGTTCTTTATTGTCGTAATATTTTTTTGTAATCATAAATAACACATAAATAGTTCATAGAAGTTAAAAAGAAATTGACAAAGTGTTTGTTGGTCAATGGACTGTCCCATACTAAAAATGTCCTGTTTTGACCTGCCTAAACTGTGCATCTTGCCACATGTAAGTCTCTAACTCAAACTCAGGACATATGATATGAAAAGAAAAATACCCTGCTAAGATCCTGCTCGATATCAGCTGCAGTCATATGGGTCCTGGTGATCTGCTCACCCTGTTGATGCAATGTAATCATAGTTTTAGTGGCATCTTCTCGTATGTTTTCTGCAATTTTTAAAGCACTGTTGACAGTTTTTGTTGTCTCTTCAGATTTGTAAGCTGCGTAATGCTCCAATTCCTGAACATCTTGGTTCTCAACACCACCAGAATCAACAAAATCATTCTTGTATTTGTTTCTTGACGCATAACTAACTTTGTATCCAGAACCTTTGACTTCGTCATCATCAAAAAGCATAGCTCTTGAATCCTGAACCAATGCAGAAGGTTCGGAGGAAGTCCTTCTTGCTGGGTTTAAGGTTGGCTTTTTGTCCGACTCATCATCAGAATCAAATGGATTAGGAGTATGTTGAGTAGGGAATCCAGGGTCAACGGAGTTGTGTTTAGCAATTCTGTGGTGGAAATGAGGTCTCTTGATCCCAAACATATTGATCTTTACTAAAATTTGCAGGTTCGCTTAGGAAACAATCAGTAATTTGCAAAGTAAATGAGGTTCCTGTAAAGAAGAATGAGAGTACAAATTAACTGGTGTATTTTAGGTAAAAAACTGTTACTAAGCATCATAATGTTTCGAGACTAAAAATACATCAAATTAAGAATTTGTTGTAAGTTCATAGAGATGAATACTCAGTTACGCAATGTATGCGTTTAAATAGGTAAAAATTAAGGGGAGGATGAACATAATAGAAAAAATAGTGATTTTAAAATGCTTAGAAAAGCATCATTTTTTCGCAGTTAATCAGCCATGGTTCTTGTGAAAATGCCAAAAACATGTATTTTGCAAGGCTTGGTAGTTTTGGAAGGGAGGGAACATAAAATACAAGAAAGATGTTATCAGACATTTTAGTACAAATTCATTCACCTTCTATGAATATACGTTATGTATTTTAACAAAAACAATCACTTTGACTTTTTGTCTTATTGCTGATAACTTGAGTCCAGAATTTCCAAATACAACATTCCAAGTACCCAACTAGGGATGACCAGGGAATGGGTTCGAAAACTGTCATGGCCTCATGTAAGGCCGCGTACATGTAAGTCCGAGAGTCACCCTCTCCGGGTTATCTAACATGGATATAACCCAACCATATATCCCAAGTACCACACTCTCAATTGTTCCGTGTAACCATTGATTAGTTTAACCAACTAATAAAGCAGGACATTTAGGTCGCGGAACTCATAAAAAATACATACAGATAAATAAACTTATGACACACGACATTTGGGTCCCTTAATAGATAAAAAAAAATATGCATTTAGATCACTCGTATTAATGCTAACTGAATAGGTTTCATAATGTCATCTTTATATGTTTATTAACCTAGGTAACAAAAAAAAAGGAAAATGATTGAGATGCCTAAAACTATAACTAAACTTGTGTCTAAATTGACATGTGAACAGTTTATTGGTTCGTGAAAAAGTGTATCCTCTTTGATATCACCCACAGAATGCTACATAGAATTAGGTAGGGTGTTTGTTTCGGCTTATATTTGGGCTTATGCCTTTACTTGATTACGGCTTATATTTCATAATCCTCACTTTTCCAGCTTATTCTGAGACTTATTGGCTTATATAAGTTTATCATATCGTTAAAAACTTATAGCCCTAAAAAAATAAGCCAATAAATTGGGGCTTTATGAAATATAATCCGAAATCAAATAAGGTCATAAGCCCACATATAAGCCGAAACAAACACCCCCTAGGTATACATTTTGCATGCGAATCAGACCTCACAAAAAAAGCAAAGTTGAACAAATAACCCTAAATTACTTTAACAACGAAATCATAAAACCCAAATGAATCAATAAAATATACAAATCAATTAAACAATTATAAATCAATAAATTAAAAGCACATTCAGAAACTAATCTAACAGATTAGAGAGTAGTAATACCTTAAGATTTGTTACACAATGTCTGAATGCAAAGAAAACTAAAATGGGTTTTTATAGCAATGGGCCAAATTGGGTTATATTTAAAAAAACAAATGTCAATTGTATGATGTTGACTAAACCAAGATTAAAGAAGAGATCAAAGATAAGACAAGCGCGTAAATGAAGAAAAATCTTGGTCCCCTTTCCTCTCACTTTGGTTTGGTTTTGAATTTTTCAAATTTTCTCTAGTATCTTTGATCTAGATTCTAGACATCCAACTTTGATTTTTGGAAATGTTACAAAAATATTTATGAAAACTGTCTTCAAGTTGAAAAGTTTATATTCATAGTCCTTGTTGAAACTAGTAGGGATGTTTAAACTTGTTAGTTGAACAGTGAACTTGTTGACTGATTAAAAGCTGATTTTGGTCGAAAAATTTTGATTCGATCACCGATTAAACAGAGTGATCTAGTAACTTGATCAAGTCAATTAAAAAATTAATTTTTAAACATTGACTAGTAACACGTTAGAGGTGTAAATATCGAGTAAAAAGAAAAGTTTAAATTAAGAATATGAGAAATAATTAATAATAATTCATTTCAGACACATTTATATGAATTAGATAGATCCTAATTAGTTTTGAAAATAAATTTGAAGTGAACATGATGTAAAATAGTACGAGCAACAAATTTAATCTGTTAAGAACGGTAAATACATAACATTCGTCTAATTTGATGAAACGCGTCTAATCAACATGAATTGTTAGACCGATAGTAGTTTTGACCACACAGATGATTGTCAAATTAACGCCAATCCAGCTTTTTATCTTCCATCCAATACATAAACTAAACATCCATAAAGCGATTGAACAATTTTTTTTATTTAAACATAATGAAAAGCATTACATAAAAATAAAAAAAGTACATCAAATTTAAAATATTACATAATAATAAAAGTGTCAAGCTAATCACGGATCCAAACAAGATTCGAATCTTACATCTCCCCAAAAAGTTCTGACCTTAATAGCTCCTTATATTCTTCCTTGGCCCTAAATATTTCCCAATCCCTTTCTCTGCCCTTATTTTTTCTTCTAACGTTTCTTGTAATACGTGTTCATCAAGAAAAAGTTTATATTTTTGTTCATAAGAAAAATGAAATTCTTCAGTTATGTCATGTTCATTAAATAAATCATCTTCTTTATTTAAAAATGAAGAAATATGAGACACATGCTGGTTTGTATGTTTAACATATTTTTTTTTAAATATTTTCGATTAAACCACGACTCTTTTACCCATGAAATACCCATGAACAATAAATACATAAAAATACGACTAAATTAAAAACTTTCCATTAATAAAACACGACACGAATCACGAACATTAATTACAAGCATTAAGTATATTATTTATACACGATAAATATTTTCGTATAACAATTAAACATGACAAGAAATAAAACACGACATTTATAACACGAGCACATACGATTAATAATTAAGTATAGAAATCAAAACGGAATTGGTGTTGGGTTGGTGGTTGGCCGCAGCTAAGAAGAAAGAAAGGGAGCCTTATGGCCCAAGCCCATTTTACAAACTACATGTCAGGAAACTAAACTTTCTCATTTGGCACACATTTCAAGAAAAACATCAAACCCTAGCCCTCGTTTTTGGCCGACGGCTACATCCAAAGAAAAGGGAAGACGAAAAGTTTGCTGGTTTGAATTGGATTCGTGTTTGTGTTTGTGATCATAAAGTTTTATTAACCACACTTTTGGTATTTCTTAATCTTAAACCTTTTTAATTAATTATGTTTATTATGCTTGAATCATCTTAAACCATTGTTAGAAATCACGAAATTAAAAGATCAAACAAGAAAGGGTGCGTTTGTTGTTGTTTGGTTCGGCTGCACACAAACCGAGACCCCCATGGTCTCGGTGTTCCCTTCTGGCCACCAGCCCCGACCCACTGTGGGGCGGTGGTGTTTGGGTTCTGTCAGCCGCAAGCAACAAGGCCCCAACAGGGGGACCTTGTGAAGTCAGTGGGAACCGAGAGCCATGGGCTCTCGGTGGGAAGTTTGGACAAGGCAGGGGGAACCCCTGGCTAGCCAGTGGGAAACCCTAGCCAATCAGTGGCAACCTGGCAGCACCTTAGGCTGCTGCCGCCGGTAGCAAACACCCAGCCGTCGGCTGATGGTGTTTGGCTTGGTTTTGTCTCGGGTTTTGGGGCTCGGGTGCACAAGGGTTGTGGCTATAACATTTATCAAATTAATTAATTTAATTTACATTATAGTTTAATTAATTAATTAAATCATGACTTAGGTTAAATTATTAAACTTAATAATTCACGATATAACCTAAGTATTTATTAAGGAATAATTAAATTATTTCCATGGTTTAATTTAATTATATTATTACAAGAATATGTGAAGTTTTATTAAATTTATCATGACATTTTACTAATTAATAATCAGTTTAACCTAAAGTATTTAATTTAATAAAGTTTACTATTTAATTATCATGACTCTTAGATTAAGACTATTAAGTATTTACTTATGTTTTGGACTTATAAATCAAGCTTATTCCTATTTAATGAAACTTAATATTTTTTGAATGTTTCTAATTTTGGAAACTTTCTATTTTTGGAAACCTGCTATTTTTAGAAAGTTACTTATTATGACACTACAAGTATAGTAATACAAGAATACATGAAATACATAATCATAATATATGTAAAACACGATTAAGTACAAGATAACACTTAAAACAGTAAAACATGACAAGAACATATGAAATAAGCAAAGAACACTGAGAACAAGTAACACACACAGTAATCAGATACCTCATGCACGTCCCTTATTTATGTAGTATCTGTGAAGTCGGAGTAGATTGTTCAGCTTCCATTCTAGCTTCACTACTGGACATAAGGTACGGATATTCCGTCCTTCAGTATGGACATTCCTTCGTATGTTTGACTAGGATTCCAGGTTTGTAGACATCTGTTTTCCCCGGTTATTTTATATGTTTAAATGATTTAGTTATATTTTAAATGTGTAAAACCCCAAATTTTGGGCTTTTAACACGTCACCGACTTCATTATTATTACCGTTCATTATTTAATATTTTACGGACCACCTTTACAATATATCCTCACAAGACTTAATTCGTACAAAAATTATCATTTTAGTATAAAAATAGTGGAGTATTTTAATTCACTATAATGCATATCGTCATATTTAAAAATACCCCTTATAACTAGATTTATAATTAAATTTATATTTAATTATTCTGAAGTTTTTCGATAAAACGATTAATTAAACTATTTAATATTTCATTATTAAAATGTACGAAAAAATTTAGTGAGAAGTTATTGTTATTAAAAAGATATACTTATTAAAAATAATTGTCATTTAGAAGAACGAACACATGTTTCATAATTATAAGTCGTATGAATACTATAATTCATTGAGGAAATCACTTTGAAATCAATGGCGCAAATGTCGTAAGACGAATCTTATTTTATAAAATATGAACGAACCCCGAACCAATTATTAACGAATGTTATAATAAAAATTACACTTTAGTCCTTGTGTTATCAGAAATCTTACGCTTAGTTTTATCAAAAAAATTAGGAATAAAACTAGGGTATTATCTCGCCCCCACAAACCCTAAATAATACAATCTAGTACTAGTACCTCCGAGGATTTACAAAATCCTAACCTACCTCCTATGTGTGGCCGAGTATAGGCCACAACCCTCTCTATCTTCACACTAGATATTACTACCCACCCTCACTCGTGTATAAACACACTCCACAAACACAATCTCACCATTTCTACCTCTCGGCACACACATAAAACACATACCATTGTGGTTTGTTCTACAACCACATACCTAACCTAACTCAAATAATATGTACTACTACTTATCCCTAAAACCCATAAAAACTTATCAACAAACTCACCCCATCTCCTTTCTTTTCGTTCCTGGTAACAGGTGCAATCCAAAAGGGTTCACCCTTGTTTTCATAACGAAAGAACTTCCTAGCCACGCCATAACAGCCATAAACGTTCTCAAGATCATCAAGCAAGCAAAAACCTCAACTTATACACTCCCTATATGGTTTTATCCACGACCAGCCTCCACCAACAGTCGCCACTGTTGGGTGTGGTTGTTTCAGGTTTATATACAGCGCCATTAGGGTGTTTGTTTCGCTTTGGGTTATGGTAGCAACATATGCTTCGTTTTGGTTTCTCACATAACACCACGAGGAGTGGTTGTTTCGGGCAGAAACCTATCAGTCGGGATCGTTAGGGAGTTGGACTTAGAAGCTTGGTTTCGGGTTTAGTTTTGTTCCTGGGTTCGAGCTAAGGACGAACTAGGGTTTACATACGACACCAAAGAGTTCTCAAATCGAATCATATGCTCGCTGCCTTCAAAACATTCGTGAGTTACTTTTAAACTCGTTTGTTCTTCATTCTTCTTCGTCACATGCATGCTAGAGATCCGTCAAAACATTAATCTGATAACCTTAATGTTCTTCGTTTGCGCTAATTACATACACTAAGATGACAAGCCCATATATCTGCTATATGGAAGAAGGAAGTAGTTTAACCAGAAAGCTAATAAAACCCACTTATAAACACAGCCCCGTATGGCCTATTCGTTCCTTTATTCAACCCACAAAAACACCCTCGTTAAACCACTAATATTCGTCGATAGGATCATACATAACAGCATGTCATTTACTTGCAGAAACCTTGCACTATGCGTGAATAAGCGATTACAGTAGTGATATCTTGATGTTATGGCATAAATAGAAAACTTTCATAGTATATATTAATGAAAACAAGATGCATCGCAACCTTTTACGACCTATTTTTAACCCTCGAAACAACTTTGCCCCGAGTCGGATAAACAACGAAAGTTGTAGACGGCCATGCCGTCTACACGACCCTATTTTTAGTGCAATATAAAAGTCCTTATCGAAAACCGTAGACTAGATCGAAAGTGACTCGATAAACACTTTTCTTTAAAATAGGTTCACAACACCTACTTCGAACACGATTTTACTCTATCAAATAACATTGGTTTATAAAACTAGAAGCACGGATCTCTAGAGGACCCAGCTAGCTTTCTAAAGATGCCTTTAGTTTGTACCACGAATCACTATTGAACTCGCTATTCACTTTCGAAAACAATGCACCATGTAAACTTTGCCACCGTTAGTTGAATATTGCCACTAATAGTTTAGAATAGCCAATGTTGGATGAAACAAAGAAAAAAGTAACCTATAAATTTCCAATGTTGTAAAATGTTTCATGTTCCCCAACAATTGACAATTTTGTTCCCTGTTCCCACAACACCAACATAATTGTTACCTTAAAAGGGACATGTTTCACTTTTAGAAACTTTTATAATAAATATTTAATTTATTTAATTAATTATTTTTATAATAAAAATATAATATATTTAGGATATTTGACCCATTAAATAACCCGAATAAATAAACTGGCCTGACAACAAAATATTTTGGTATTCCTAAATATATCCCGCTTGAACGACTACATTATTACTAAAACCACTAAAACTTTCACAATTATTTAAAACTATCGATTCATTTAAATAAACTCAAGCACATACTAGGGGATTATATACAACGATAACGGAAACTTGCAAGACTTTTATGAAACAATATATTTATAAGTCTTAATTAAATAAAAATCATTTTATTTAATTCACTTATACGGTTACCATTCAACCAAGGTAAATACGATTTATTAAAATTAAAAGGTGTACATGTTTCGATAATAAGTTAACACCTAAAACGATAACAACTTAATTAATCTGTGATCATGCATTTTCATCAACTGCATTATATGTGTATTTTATTTGTGCATCTACTGAGACACACATAAATTACTTAGGTAATTCTACTGCTTCGTGATCATACTGTGCCAGCATACTCGGTGACTTATTACTACTGCTCCATTATTGAGGTGAGTTCATGGCCCCATCTTTTAATGTTTTATAATTGGGGGCGAAAACATACTTAATTATTGTTTATGCAAACGCGTACAGACAACAACTTATTGCCTATTGTTTGCCTCATTCCCGTGGACTGTAATAGTTAATAGTGTAGCACGAAATGTTATGAATAGATCTATTCGGGTATTGACAACACCCGGCATGCGCGACTTGCTATCACGAAACGCTTAGGCCAAGCAACAGGTTTATTTCATTGTCAGACTCAGGGAAACAACATCAGGATAGATCCAAATGGGCATACTGAGAAACATTGTCTAGCTTCTATTACAGGGCAATAGAAACTACTATAGTATTGGGATGTGATTGTCCTGCTATGATCGTGGTGTTTGGCATAACAATACTTATACTTTTTGAACTAAACTCTATGAATTCACCAACCTGGTGTTGACCCCCGCATTTTACTTTTATGCTTTCTCAAGAAAATAAGCAGGTTCATGTGCACTGGGTTCCAGCATCATATGAAGCATCATATTTACCATCGGGCTGGGATATTTCTACAAATAATAATTAATGTTGATTTCAAGACAAATTATTAAATCTACACATTGATTCATGTAATATGTTTAAATGATACTTTATGATCATGCTTTGTATACTATTTGCTATCGATCCACCAAAGTAACACCCCAATTACTATTCCGCTGCATTTGACCAATTTGAGGGTGTTACAGAAATGGTATCAGAGCGATAGTTATAGAGAACCAGATCAAAAACTTAAAAAAATTTAAATAATAAAATTTTTAAACTGGACTATAACTGAACATAAAAATCAGTTTAAGAAAAAGTTAATTTTGGGGGACCCTAATAGTTAGGCATATAGCATATAGAGCATACATATTATGTGAACTAACCTTTTACATGCTTTACATATTACGATTGTGTAATATCCTTATGAAGCTATTAAAATACATAAGGTATTTAATGAAACCTTATTTGGAATACAAACATGCCATGTTAGTAGGGAGATTTATACTAAAGATGTTCCATCTCGATATTACGTTTTGACTGAGTGGTTGGGTTTACGATTTAAACTGCCCTCGCTCCTCAAACGTTTATAGAATGTCTTCTGAAGTATGATGGCCCGAACAATGCATTGTAATCACAAACAACTTTGTACATAACAAACCCTTAGAAATATATATGGAAATCAAACTAAATCTTTGGGAACCTTTAGAAATATAAATAAATCTTTGGAAAATCTAAAAAGATTATATAAATCTTTAAAAATCTAACGAGATTTTAGTAAATCTTTGAGAATAAAAACTAGATTTTGTAAATCTTTGGAAATATAACCAAATTTTTATAAATCAGTGGAAAATCTAAATGGATTACGATAAATCTTGAAAAATCTAACTAGGTTTTTATAAATCTTGAGAAACTTTATTCAAACTAACGAGAAAAGTTATTTTGGAGTCTTGTTTTTTGTTGGAAACCAAGGGACAAATCCCCACCCTTCATTTAGCTTTGATCTAAGGGTGGGGATTAATCTAAGATTTAATTTGTCAAAACCTATTTTTATGTCTAATTAAATAAAGTATTTTTTTTAATCGTTCCTTTTACTTTCTTTTTTTCACACAGTGAAATGTGTTTTCACACAGTCGCCATCACCACACCACTGGCCACCTGCGCATTTTCTTTAACTGACCACCACCGTCAGATCCATCCTGAAACCCTAACCACCACAATCACCTCCGTAGCAAACCCCTAAAAGTGATTGATTTTCTACTTGTTTTGTTCAAGATCTCTTGTTTGCTTCTCATAATCATCTATAATCATCATCATCGTAATCCTCATCTACCAAATGCCTCTGCCACGTCATCAAACCACCACAACCGTCCACCAGATGGATAATGGAGATGTTAATGATGAAGTGTTGTTGATTGATCTTTTGTATCAGAAGGAGGAGGTAACAAACATGGTCTTTAATTGAATGAGGGGTTTTGAGTGTTTTTCTTTTAGTTACGTTTATGAAGCACGTGAGTTGTTGAGAAAAGTTGGTGAGGTAGACGGGTGTTCACCGGATGTAGTGTCGCTACACGTTACTGTGTAATATCATCAGTGATATTTTATCACCGGTGATATTTTTATTGTTTTATCACTAGTGAAGTATCACTAGTAATAAACCAATGAAATATCACGTTACTGTAATATCATCAGTGATAATTTATCACCAGTGATATTTTTATTGTTTTATCACTAGTGAAGTATCACTAGTAATAAACCAATGAAATATCACGTTACTGTAATATCATCAGTGATAATTTATCACCGGTGATATTTTTATTGTTTTATCACTAGTGAAGTATCACTAGTAATAAACCAATGAAATATCACGTTACTGTGTAATATCATCGGTGATATTTTATCACTGGTGATATTTTAATTGTTTTATCACTAGTAATAAACCAATGAAATATCACGTTAGTATATCATCGTTGATATTTTTATTGCTTTATCACGATAAACCAATAAAATATCACGTTACTGTGTAATATCACCGGTGATATTTTATTGTTTTATCACTAGTGAAGTATCACTAGTAATAAACCAATGAAATATCACGTTACTGTGTAATATCACCGGTGATATTTTATAATCAGTGATATTTTTGTTGTTTTATCACTAGTAATAAACCAATGTATTGGGATGGAAGGCGGGTTTGGTATTTGGGATGGAAGTCGGGGTTGGTCTGAACTGCTGAGGGTGACCCATCTGCTGCTGCTATTGTGACCACCTACCTTCATCAGATTTCAAAGCACTTTCAACTTCTATTCTTCTTTTAGGCGTTTCATCAAACACCTTATCATCACCAATCAGCCTTATGCATCGGTTCGTTTTTAATCGATTTTTTTTAGGGATCGGTTGATTTAATGGTTATTTCTTCCATTTGTGTGTTTATTTCGTGATTTGCAAGGTTAATTTGTGTAGATTTATGAATTTTTTTTGTTAGAGTTTGTTGTAGAGAGGGTTTGATGTAGAGAGAGAGAGTTTTGAGATCTGTGTGTTTTGTTTACAGAAATGAAGGGTAGGTGAGATTTATAACATATTTTTCGTTTTGGTCCCTCAGTCTTCTTTTTATAAATTGGCAATTTTAGTCCCTCCGTGTTTTTTATCATTTGATCTGGTCCCTCCCAAATGGATGGTCCAGATTGAGCCCTTGGTTTCCACCAAAATACAAGACTCTTTAATAACCGGACTCTCAAACTAACTCTTTGGAGATCTTATTTAATCTTTGGAAATTTTGTCTTTGGAGATCTAACAAAATCATTTAATATCTTTCTAAACTTAACAAATGTCATACTAATACAAGGTATTACCAAGTATAAAGAGTTATCGTCTCGTCTCGATTCGAATTGATCGTGGTTGAATGTGCGACTCAGTCTTTCTTGGTGGAATATAAAGGAGAAAGGTTATCTATTTTAAACTAAGGTAAAATGAAAATGTAAATTTAAATGAGAATGTAAAAACAAATGTAAATGTCGTTAAGTAAAAGTGGAAGCTTGAAACTTTAAACTAAAAATTAATACTTAAAAGTAAATGACGAAAAATTAAAGACTTCTATCCGAATAAATCTATCTGAATAATTCTATCTGAATAATTCTATCTGAATAATTCTATCTGAATAATTCTATCTGAATAATTCTATCTAAATATGGCTAACAAAAATTGGGCAGCGTTTCGTCTTAATGCATCCTTAAGCCCCTTCGCAATATACGATCGCAATGAGCGATCGCAATCACGATCGGAATAAGGGGAATACACAATCTGAATAATGATCGCAAAGCTGGATCAGAATACTCGTCGCAATATGGAAACCTAATGTAGGAAATTTTTACAAATCCAATTTAACAATTTATGTTCGTTTTCCTCGACTCACTCGAATTGATATATAATTTGCGTAGATTAATCGTTTTTGGTGAATAAAAACTCTTTTTGGTATTTTTAAACTAAAAGACTATTTAATTGAAAATTATTTAATTAACAAATGAGAAAACTATTTTAAACTAATTTAATAAAAACTATTTTGAATTTAAATAAAATTTAAAACTAATTTTATATAAAACTAAAGTAAAATAAAAACTTTTTAATGGAATCTATTTAAAACTAAACTAATTGAAAACTATAAAAAACTAACTTTAAAATTAAACGAAATATTTTTTATATCTTTTTATTTTTAAAAAAAACTCTAAACTTATAAAAGAAAATAAAAGGGAAATTTATATTTAAAATTTAATTAAACTAAAATTATTAAAACTATTAAAAATAAACTGCATCTATGACAAATGCTATATTAATTAAAAGACGAGTAAAGAAACGCAAATGAGGTACTAGCAGAGTTGGTTATGGTGTATGTCTGCTAAGCTAAGGGTCATGAGTTCGAAACCCAGCGGAGACAACTTTTTAGCTATTTTATTTTTTTTGGTATTTTGGACAACCAAACTTACATACAGATTGTATCTGTTGTATGAGATCAGAAAAACAGCAAATATTAAAAATCCAAATAAGCTAAAACAGGAACCAAAAGCAGATAATAAGCAAATAAGCTAGATCAAATAAGCAAGTAGGTCTAAACAATAAGCAAATCAGATAAGACTTAACAATAATTCAAACTGATAAAAAGCCAATAAAACTGAGACAGACAAAACAGATAAGCATATCACTCTAAATAAGCAAATGGAAATAAGCAGATATATATAAACCGAGAATAAAGCAAGCCAATAAGCTAGAACAAATAAGCTAAAAGCAGTAATACCTATAAGCTGAACATAAGAATAAGCAAACCAAAACAAGCAGATAATAACCCAAATAAGCAGATGACTTATGCAGATCCAACCAAATCCAAAATATAAAAACTAAACAAATCAGAATCATACTAAGCAGTTCTAACAGCTTGAATCCAAAAAAAAGAACAAACATAAAACTGATCACATAAGCAGATTAGACAAACCACAATATCCTAACACTAGCAGATTCAAAAGCAACAAGCAGATAAATTAAATAAACTAAAACTTAAACTAAACTAGAAAAATAAAAGAGGGAAGAAACCTGATGGAGACAACCGTTGGGACGAAGGGAAGTGCTGAACCTCCTTTTGAACCGAATACAAACACCACCTCAAATCATCAACAAATCCAACTCGAACAGTAACCTCTTATAATTTTCCAGTAGGGAAAATTATTTCCACTTTCTTTTTATTTTTTATTTTTTTTCGATTAACGCAAACAGTAATAAAAAAGAAACAGATTAAAGATAAAATTACTTTGACAGAAATTTAAAGGAGACACGAATTAATTAAAAATAAACTTTTCATTAATATTAATAAAAATTACATTAACTGAAAATGAGAAATTACATTAAACCTAAAACTAGTTTTCAGAAATTATACTAAAATAATAAAAAAGTGCATCCCTAAAAGTACAGATAAAGAGGGTTTTTATAGGCAAACCCCTGGAAACCCTCTTCTTAGCTTCAAGAGTAAGCAATAAATCCAGGCCATCCATTCCATTTTTCTCTCTCTTTTGCTTGATCTACGGATGAAAATCATTTCCCACAATATGGATTGCCAGTATGGCAGTGATTTGTGTTTGTTGTGATACTTTCTTGATGAGGTGGAGGATTAATATTGGTGGGTTTGGTAGTGATGAGGTGTGAGAGCCAATCATGAAAAAGAAAAAGGCCACGTCGGATTTGGAGATGAGGACCACCCTTTGTGATTGCTGCGAAAAACTTGGGGATTTATTCCCCAAGTGTGTGAATCACACGCCTATAGTAAAACCCCCAATTTTTAGTGGGTATTTTTGATTAGGGTTTGTGGATTTAGGGTAAAAAGTAAGATGGTGTCTGGTAGTTTGGTGGGAGAGAAAGAAGGAAAAGTGGGTGAGAGGGTAATGTTTCTTGTTTGTATCGAGTGAATAAAAAAGGAGTGGGGTGGGGTAATTTCGTTTATTAACAAAACGTGTGGTGTGTTTGTTTGACCCAGGAGTTTGACTCCTCCTTGTTTCCACGTCCAACTTAATTCATCAAATGGGCTATGGCCCAAGTAAATTCTAACCGATTTCAATGGGCTTTTGTAATTTACCCATTCATTTTATGTATTATTTTGGGCCTTTTGATCTAATGTGAAAAGATACATTTCCCCAAGTGGGCTTTTGAGCCCATTAACCCAAATGTGGGACCCACTTGTGCCGATTATCTTCGTAAATGATTTAATCCACTAAAACGAGCTCGATTTCGGCTTTCTTGTTTATTTCTTCAAAACCGTGTCGAATTGCCGGTTTTCGTGATCTTTGGCACACTTTTGGTCTTTGACTTTGTCTTCGTCTCTTTCTTGGACTTTTCTTCAACATTTGACCGTAAAATCCCGTGTTTTCTTTCCTTTTGATCATTTGTACCTATTTTACACAAAAACACAAAACCACGCGTAATTCCGACTTTTACGATATTAAACACATGATTAGGTCTTGTTTTTCTTTGATTTTAGTGGCAAAAGGATAAGTGTTTACACACTTATTAAATCCCTTACACTTGACCATTGCAATGACCCCATGCAATGCATTATATTAAAGCATAAAGTTACATTTCTCTCATAATTAACCCATCTTGGCCTTTATTACTATTACTACTACTACTACGATGAAAAGATAAAAATTTAAAAGGAGACAAAAGTTATAACAATTTATTAATTTGGAAATTATTGATGGAAGAAACTCGTAAGGAAATCTAAGACTTAAATTAGGGCTTAGGTGTCATGAATATTAATCACCCTCAAGTTTCACGTTCCCCATACCAAGCTTAAAAACGAGATCATTGTTTACCATAAGTTCTCAAGTTAAAACCACTTATATAAGACAATTGTGTAATACTCTTTCTCCAAGTCCTAGGTTGTATCTCGAGATTTTATTGATTGTCATTCACCCGTAGGCTTATTTGACTTATTTGATAATTATTAGTCCAAAAATGAAGGCAAAACGGTGCAAACCCGACACTCAAAACCTAACCTCGTCCTCAAAAACGTTGTCACTAAAGTAAGCCCACATCAAGGATGATTTAACACGATTTGGGGAATAAATTCCCGGACCCAAAATTTGGCCAATAGTACTACTTATTAATTATTCCTCCAAAGTCATGTAGACTTTATGTGGAGTTTAGCAAGTTCACATCATATACCCTTAGGCTCTTTAAGATGTAAAAATGCTCCTCATCTATTGTCCACACCCTAAGGCTCCTTGAACGATAAACAAGGGAATTGATTTTTGGATCAATTTTTATTCAACACTTACCATGCCATACACCCTAAGGCTCTAATGATAAGGTTCGTGCTACATTCCCCACACCCTAAGGATCCTTGAGGTCATGTTTTAATCTTATTCTTTCTTTATTTATGATATATATAGTAGGCCAAATTCCGCGGTCCCATGGTCTGAATACCTCCTACTTAGTGGTTATGAGCCACCTTAGTCGGAAGTCCACAACGCTGACACCCTCAATGTGTTCATGCTTTAATTACAAGGAGAATAAAGATTTGGCTAAGAGTTAAGATATCGAATCGACACCGCAAAAATCCTCATTTATTAAGCAATTAAATATACAAGCGGGAAGAAAGAGCCACAAAAACCATATAAGCAAAGATTAACCCTTAAACTTATTATCAACTCTACCATTTCTCGTTCTCCACAATTTAAAATCTCAAGGAATGAGACTCGTGGATGCTTAGCCTAATAAACCAATTAAGGTCCATATGGTTAAGGATACTAGCTAGAGTAAACTTAGATAAGTAAACTCGGGTTGAGTCAAAATATTCACGACGGGCCTAATATATCAAAGACATCTAAACTTGTTAAAACCATTTTATTCATTTATTTATTTTATACTTTATTCTTGAAATGGAAATTATTAATACGATGCGAAGATAAAAAGGAAAGTAAATAAAACAAAATACTACTAGGCCAAAATAGATCAAAAATTTGAAAAACGTTGAAAAAAAATTTATTTTTTATTTTTTAAAAAAATTTTCCGGTTAAATGGGGTCAAATTCATGGAAAAGTCCACTAAAATTTCGATAGAAATCCCCATACACTTACTATAAACATTGTCCTCAATGTTTAAGCATATGGGAGAATAAACTCCCCTACACTTAGGACATTGAGTACGTTCTTTAAAATCGAGCTAAGGAAGGGACAACTAAAGTGATTACATTTATTTGTCTTATTTATATACAAGATTGAATCACAATAGCAAAAACTTATCGAAGGAACCGGGTACACGGGAACACGAGTCGCGTCAAAAATACCAAAAGAGGATCATTAAGCACATGTCCCTGCACACATCATCACAACACAAACAACCTACTTGGCTCCCCCCTACACTTATTGGTGGAAATGGGTGAAGGTGAAAAAGGGTGGAAAGGATGGTAAAGGTAGAAAACTAACCTAGTTAAACGATGCTTGATTTATTTATCACGAGTCTCTAGCTCGACTCGATTTCCCAAATGTCATTATTCAAATGGGAAAATCATGGAAAAACCGAGATTTCCAAGGGAGGAAAATCTCTCCATGATAAAGGGTGAAGTAAAATCATATAAGGCATACCCCATGAAAATCCACCCGGGTCAAACACATAATTTCCATCACAAAAGGAAATAAACCCCGAGGTGGTAAAATCACGCAAGTCAAAGAAGAGTGGGGTATCCTTGGTCAAAAATCTCTTATAAGGAAGGGTAAGGTGATTTGGAAATGATAGCACTAAAGTCTCTATTCCGGGATCAAACACCGGTTCCTTGATGGGAAAATAGCAAGAGGTGTTGACATTTAAGATCAAAATATCATCAAAATCCAAAGTGGGAAGGTCATCCTCTTCCAAACTTGATGTGAAAACATAAGTATCGTCGGAGTCATAGGAAAACTCTTCCTCATGAGGAAAATAGGTATTTAGAAAGATATCTAAATCCTCCTCAAATGGAATGACCTCTAAATTAGGAATGATCTCTAAGAGTGGAGGATCCTCCTCAAAAGTCATGACTTCTAAAATTGGAGTATAAAAGTAAAAAGGAGTCTCCATGGAAGAATCACTCATAGAGATATGAGGTGTATTAAGATCATGGGGTGGGTCATCAAAATTAATGAGATCACTTAAAGAAGTGTCATCATCGTAAGTATCAAAGATTGGTTGATAAAAAATGGGTGGGTCAAAAGTGGGTGGGTCAAAATGTAAGTCGTCGAAACCGGAGATAGTGTGATCACTGAAGAAGTGTCATCACTATAGGTGTCGTAAATAGGAGTTTCAAAAATTTGATGCTCTAAGGGAAGGGATGAATTTATCACAAAATCATTTTGAGTAGACTTTTCAATTCCAAAAGGATTAATAAAAATCTCGTCATTATCATAATTAAGAACATCGATCATATTGACCGACTCTTTTCCATTTGATTTTGTTGTGATTTTTCTCATTTTAAAAACTTGTTGTTCATCCCGAACCCTAAGAATTAACTCCCCTTCGGCCACATCAACTAAGGCTCTTCCGGAACGTAAGAATGGTCTACCAAGTATTAACGGAATACGAGGATCCATCTCATAGTCGACGACGACAAAGTCCACGGGAAAAGTGAATGTACCAACTCGAACAAAAACATCTTCGGCAATACCAACGGGGTATGCAAGAGTTCGATTATCTAACTCAAGAGTCATGCGAGTCGGTACAAGGTCGGGTAATGATAATTGTTTCCAAACCGAAAGTGGCATAAGATTGATGCTAGCGCCGAGATCCGCTAAAGCCATACAATCATCGATTTGAGGAAACGAGCAAGGTAACACGAATCGTCCGGGATCTCCTATCTTTGCGGGAAGCTCTTTGAGAAGAATCGCGGAACAATTCTCATTTAAACGGGTACTAACGAGCTCAACCATTTTTTCTTTCTTATTAAGCAAATCTTTGAACATTTTCACAAATTTTGGCATTTGAGCAAGTGCTTCAATAAGGCTTATGTTAACATTGACGTTGGAAATCATTTTCAAAAAGTTAGAGACATGAACGTCATCTTTGGTGAGCACTTTAGCCTTGTCTAACCTAGAGGAATAAAGAACATTAGGCTTAGACTTTGAAGGTTGAGAAGGAGAAGGACTCGCTTCTTGAACAACCGTAGGGATAGGCTCATTAGGCAATGGAGCACTAGTACTAGGAGTGGTAGTGGGAGGAATCACCGAAGGGGGAGTAGGATTACTCATTATGACCTCCGGGCCTTGTCTCTCCTTTATGGGCGAAGAGATGGAAGGTCCCACTAAAGTGGCTCCACTTCGAGTATTGATAGCACTCACATTAGCACGAGGGTTAATCTCGGTATTGGATGGTAAGGCTCCTTGGGGTCTAAGGGCTTGAATCATTGTCAAAAATCTCTTATCGGTCGATTCTTGCATTTGTCTAGTAGATTCTTGCATTTGTTTCATAATCCTCTCATGTTCGGTCAATTTTTGGAGAACCAAGTCCATTTGAGGATTTTGCATGTTCATTTGATTAAACCCTTGATTGTTAACCCCTTGATTAGGAAAACCTTGATTTTGATATTGATATTGAAAACCGTTGTTATTATAAAAACCTTGGTTATTATTTTGAAAACCTTGATTTTGACCATTAAAATTCTCTTGATTTGCATTCCCTTGAAAATTACCCATTTGAGGACCTTGGTTCCTATTTTGGTATTGGGTATTTTGGGCGGGTGGGGGTGGTCTTTTTGGAGCTACAAAACCCGGGGGAGCCAAATAATTAGTACTCTTATAAGACAAATGGTTAACATCAACATTAAGTTTAAATTGAACCCGTTCATTAGCATTGGTGTTATAAGCACAAACTTGTTGTTGTTGATTGTAAACCTTGTCACAATTTAAATATGAATGTGGTCCACCACAAGTCTCACACGTTTCACTAGTTTCTTTCAAGGCATTAACTTGACCATTGAGGGCTTGGGTTTTTAGAGCAATTGATTCAACAAGCGAAGTGAGTTTATCGATTCTCTTGTCACTCTCACTAGAAATAGCACTCGCCATAGTGGCCCTAACACTCTTGGTTTGTACTTTTGCCTTGTTTTCAATTATGGCCCAAGCCTCGTTCATTGATTTCACAAGAATATTGCCCCCCGCGGCACTATTAAGTGAGTCTTGGTCATTTAGAGTTAAACCATTGTAAAACGTATTAATTTGATGCACTTTAGTGAAACCGTGTTGTGGACATTTTCTTAAAAGCTCTTTAAATCGATCCCAATACTCACTAAAAGTTTCCCCGTATTTTTGTTCAAAAGTAATGATTTCATTCCTTAAAGAGGTGGTCCGTGATGGTGGAAAAAAATAGTTAATGAACTTGGTCTCTAAATCAATCCATGTGGTAATACTTTGGGGTGGTTCCTTATCAAGCCAAATCCGGGCTTGTCCCTCGAGGGAAAAAGGAAAGAGTTGTAAACGAATAGCCTCTTGTGGCACCCCATGGTACTTGACGGTGTTGGCTAATTGTATGAAATGTTTGATATGAGCGTGTGGGTCATCATTAGTACGGCCTAAAAATGGTGTAGGGGAAACCATTTGAATAAAACCCATTTTAAGTTCAAAATTATTAGCTCCAATATCCGGCACCACAATCGCGTCATCGTTTCCTTCAACGTGAGATTGTAGAATCTCAATCATTGGTCGATTATCCGTTGCCATCGTTTTGTCGAAAGCTCTATTCTCGGGATCGGCTTTAATGACGGTATTTTTGTTTTTCTTCTTCTTCTTCTTTTTGGAAGAATTGGAAGAATTTGGTAAACCAATCGGTATGTATGTATGCGCGCGAGTGCGCATACAATTAGAACTTGGAATGAGGTAGGTGACCTCGGTCGACTTTGAGAGGAAAAGGATTTTCCCTCTCGAGGTGCAATATTAAAAAGCTACAAAAAATATATACTTAATACTAATTGAGTTGGCAAACCAATAATCGGTCGTCCCTCTCAATATACGCACAAGCAAGCGGGGAAACGAGGTGGCACAAAGCACTTAAAAACCTTTTTCCTTAGACGGCCTTTTATAGCGCGTCGCCTTATACCCACCTTATAGTTTGTATATATCGAGTTCAAACGTCTTACTAGTATTTATCTATTTTGCCCTTTTATTTCGTTTAGGATGAGAATACAATAGTTAGGTGATGAAATCCCAACTAAGGCCTTATTTGAAAAGTAGGTAAATTTATTGTGCTACGTAATATAATATAATAAATGAAAAATCTTTTTGTATTTTTTGTATAAAAATATATATTCACAATAAAAATCGAAAGAAATCGAACTAAAAATAACACTAATACGTAATGTTTTTGGTGTAATACTTTTAGGAAAAAGTATTACTTTTGGATTTTTTGAATTTTTTTTTGGTGCAAATCTTAGGAAGAATTTGCTTTTGTGATTTTTTAATTTTTGTATTTTTAAGTTTTTGATTTTTTTTGTATTTTTGATTTTTGTGCAAGAAAATTAACGTTCAAAATGAACGGATCCCAAAATCCAAACGTCTCACGAAATCGTCAATCGTAACGAGCGAAGCGGCAGCGGCGCCAATTTAATGTAGGAATTTTTACAAATCCAATTTAACAATTTATGTTCGTTTTCCTCGACTCACTCGAATTGATATCTAATTTGCGTGGATTAATTGTTTTTGGTGAATAAAAACTCTTTTTGGTATTTTTAAACTAAAAGACTATTTAATTGAAAACTATTTAATTAACAAATGAGAAAACTATTTTAAACTAATTTAATAAAAACTATTTTGAATTTAAATAAAATTTAAAACTAATTTTATATAAAACTAAAGTAAAATAAAAACTTTTTAATGGAATCTATTTAAAACTAAACTAATTGAAAACTATTAAAAACTAATTTTAAAATTAAACGAAATATTTTTATATCTTTTTATTTTTAAAAAAACTCTAAACTTATAAAAGAAAATAAAAGGGAAATTTATATTTAAAATTTAATTAAACTAAAATTATTAAAACTATTAAAAATAAACTGCAACTATGACAAAAGCTATATTAATTAAAAGACGAGTAAAGAAACGCAAATGAGGTACTAGCAGAGTTGGTTATGGTGTATGTCTGCTAAGCTAAGGGTCATGAGTTCAAAACCCAGCGGAGACAACTTTTTAGCTATTTTATTTTTTTGGTATTTTGGACAACTAAACTTACATACAGATCAATTGTATCTGTTGTATGAGATCAGACAAAACAACAAATATTAAAAATCCAAATAAGCTAAAACAGGAACCAAAAGCAGATAATAAGCAAATAAGCTAGATCAAATAAGCAAGTAGGTCTAAACAATAAGCAAATCAGATAAGACTTAACAATAATTCAAACTGATAAAAAGCCAATAGAACTGAGACAAACAAAACAGATAAGCATATCACTCTAAATAAGCAAATGGAAATAAGCAGATATATATAAACCGAGAATAAAGCAAGCCAATAAGCTAGAACAAATAAGCTAAAAGCAGTAATACCTATAAGCTGAACATAAGAATAAGCAAACCAAAACAAGCAGATAATAACCCAAATAAGCAGATGACTTATGCAGATCCAACCAAATCCAAAATATAAAAACTAAACATATCCGAATCATACTAAGCAGTTCTAACAGCTTGAATCCAAAAAAAAGAACAAACGTAAAACTGATCACATAAGCAGATCAAACAAACCACAATATCCTAACACTAGCATATTCAAAAGCAACAAGCAGATAAATTAAATAAACTAAAACTTAAACTAAACTAGAAAAATAAAAGAGGGAAGAAACCTGATGGAGACAACCGTTGGGACGAAGGGAAGTGCTGAACCCCCTTTTGAACCGAATACAAACACCACCTCAAATCATCAACAAATCCAACCCGAACAGTAACCTCTTATAATTTTCCAGTAAGGAAAATTATTTCCACTTTCTTTTTTTTCGATTAAAGCAAACAGTAATAAAAAAAAACAGATTAAAGATAAAATTACTTTGATAGAAATTTAAAGGAGACACGAATTAATTAAAAATAAACTTTTCATTAATATTAATAAAAATTACATTAACTGAAAATGAGAAATTACATTAAACCTAAAACTAATTTTCAGAAATTAAACTAAAATAATAAAAAAGTGCATCCCTAAAATTACAGATAAAGGGGGTTTTTATAGGCAAACCCCTGGAAACCCTCTTCTTAGCTTCAAGAGTAAGCAATAAATCCAGGCCATCCATTCCATTTTTCTCTCTCTTTTGCTTGATCTACGGATGAAAATCATTTCCCATAATACAGATTGCCAGCATGGCAGTGATTTGTGTTTGTTGTGCTACTTTCTTGATGAGGTGGAGGATTAATATTGGTGGGTTTGATAGTGATGAGGTGTGAGAGCCAATCATGATAAAGAAAAAGGCCACATCGTATTTGGAGATGAGGACCACCCTTTGTGATTGCTGCGAAAAACTTGGGGATTTATTCCCCAAGTGTGTGAATCACACGCCTATAGTAAAACCCCCAATTTTTAGTGGGTATTTTTTATTAGGGTTTGTGGATTTGGGGTAAAAAATAAGATGGTGTCTGGTAGTTTGGTGGGAGAGAAAGAAGGAAACGTGGGTGAGAGGGTAATGTTTCTTGTTTGTATCGAGTGAATAAAAAAGGAGTGGGGTAGGGTAATTTCATTTATTAACAAAACGTGTGGTGTGTTTGTTTGACCCAGGAGTTTGACTCCTCCTTGTTTCCACGTCCAACTTAATTCATCAAATGGGCTATGGCCCAAGTAAATTCCAACCGATTTCAATGGGCTTTTGTAATTTACCTATTCATTTTGTGTATTATTTTGGGCCTTTTGATCCAATGTGAAAAGATACATTTCCCCAAGTGGGCTTTTGAGCCCATTAACCCAAATGTGGGACCCACTTGTGCCGATTATCTTCGTAAATGATTTAATCTACTAAAACGAGCTCGATTTAGGCTTTCTTGTTTATTTCTTCAAAACCGTGTCGAATTGCCGGTTTTCGTGATCTTTGGCACACTTTTGGTCTTTGACTTTGTCTTCGTCTCTTTCTTGGACTTTTCTTCAACATTTGACCGTAAAATCTCGTGTTTTCTTTCCATTTGATCATTTGTACCTATTTTACACAAAAACACAAAACCACGCGTAATTTCGACTTTTACGATATTAAACACATGATTAGGTCTTGTTTTTACTTGATTTTAGTGGCAAAAGGATAAGTGTTTACACACTTATTAAAGCCCTATTGTGATGGAAATGGAACAATATTCGGATGGAAGAGCATAAGCTAATAAATCAATAAGCACTTCTAAAAAGAACACTAAAGAAAAACTTAACCAACTAAATAAGCACAAATTTGAAAACTTTTAAGACACGAAATACTAAATACGCAAACTTTAATAAACAAATTTTAAAAAGACAAAAATTTTAAGAAAACTTTAAAACTAATAAGCTAAATACAATATAAGCCAATAAGCATGTCAAGCTCAAAGCTCAATTCGTATTAAACTTTAGATTAATAAAAAAGATAAACTTTTTAATCACATGAACTCAAAGATGAAACAAAATCAAAGATTATCACGAATCAAAGATAAACAAAATAAGAAAGGAAGAATAAGATTAATATTAAAACAAGATTAAGCTTTTAAAAGTAAAGTTTAGATTAAAACTAGAAAGGAAGATGAAAGATGAAAGATGAAGTGCTAGTGAGAGAAAGTTAAACACTTTTTCTCTCTAAAAATTAAAGCTACAAAATGAAAATGAAGACTAATTATCTAACTAACTAACTAACTAACACCCTCCTAATGTGTCATTAGGAGGGTATATATAGGAAGTGGGGAGTGCATGTGTTGCTTCCTTCTTTCTTTCACTTTCTCGTCTCGACTTGATTTAAATTGTTTGTCTTTCTCGACGTCATCTCGGGGTTTGTCGATATAAATTCAACTTGTCTTATAATTTCTTCAATAATTAGACTTGAGTTCTTCGACTTCATTAAACTTTCGTCTTTAGACCTTTTCTTCGATAAATCTTCAGAATAGGCCTTGGAATTCCGTTCTTTTTTCACTCTTGATCTTTTGACTTCGTCTTTTCTCGTATTCATCGATAAAAGCCCGTGAAAGCCCGTGTTTTCCTCCTTTTTCATCTTTTGGTCCTAAAACACAATAAAAACACAAACCACGCATAATTCCGACATTTACGACCCAAAATACACGTTTTGGCTTGGTTATTATTATAATTAAGTGGTCAAAGGATGGGTGTTTTCACACCTATCAAATCCCCTACACTTGACCATTGCAATGTCCTCATGCAGTGCATTAATTACAAAGCAAGTCTTACATTTTCTATCACAATCAATCCACATTGGCCTTTATTAAAGAGACAAAATATTTAAAGGAAGAAAACAAGTAAAAAGATCAAAAACTTACCTTAGGGTTTTGGAATGTCATGAAAGTTTATCATTCTCAAGTTTCTAGTTCCCCATACCAAGCTTAAAAACGAGATCATTGTTATTATAAGTTAGCAAACTATCACAAACTCATGTGGGCCAATTATTTACTTAGACTTCCTTATTCCTAGGTGTATCTCTTATATTTTATTGTTGTCTTGAATGATCACGAGGATGCATTGTTGACTTATTTCGATAGTTATTTAGGCTAAAAATAAAGTAGGACGATTTAATCAATTGTTAGCTAAAGGACAAAATCTTTTTAAATTGCTTCTCGGGACCTCATAAAGTTCATATCTTGGCATAACTCGCTTCACGATTTGAGACCTTTCTCGGACCGATATTTGGCATTGACTTCATACTTCAAATCTTGAGAGACGTTCATGAAATAATGGTCTTCTCTTCATAATAGGAATTTCTTCACTTGAACTTTTTGAGAGATTCTTCATATTTGGACCACGACTTCTTCATTTTTCTCCAATCTTTATTTGGGAATTTGATATACAACGATCCGCCTCCTTTTAGGACTTGGATCTATTTATCCTCATACCTTGTTAGGGCCTTTTTGGATAGACTTCTCCATGATCTTTACGGGAGTATTTGCTTTTCGTCATGTGTCTCGATCCTTCATATTGATTTTTGATAAATGATTCTTCACATCTTGGGATCTTTAGCAACAAAATGTAGCCCTCATGTCTTGTTAGGACCTTTTCGGACTTTCCAATCTTTGCATCCCGCTTCAATAAGTTATGCCTTGATTATGAACTCTAATTAATACCGAGCAACTTTTAAACGATCTTGGGCTAGAAGCTAAGTAACTTTTCAAATCGTACAACCTTATTTATTGCAATTAAATTTATTATCAAGCGATAGGAGAAAAAGCTCATAATTAACTCACATAAATTTATGAAAGAATACCAAACTTATAATTGACTCTATCATCTCTCGTTCTCCACAATTTAAAATCTCAAGGAATGAGACTCGTGGATGCTTAGCCAATTAAATCAAAGTTTTGGGTTTTCAAGTCATCTATAGGATCTTGCAACTTCTTAGACTTTTTCAAGTTTAGAATTCGCATTTTAGAGTTCCCTTGATAAACAACTTTCTAGGATCAATTATAGGAACTTCCGAAAAGTTCGTGTTCTTAACCCGTAAGAGTTAAGACTTTCGCGTTTTAAAGTTTCCTATATAAGAGCCTAGCAAAACTTGACTTAAACACGTTAAGGATACTAGCTAGAGTAAACTTAGATAAGTAAACTCGGGTTGAGTCAAAAGATTCACAATGTTTAAAAATTAAAACCACTTTATTAAAGATTTATTCTAATGAAAGAAAATAACTATAACAAAGGTAAATACAACTAGGCCAAAATAGATCAAAATTTTTGAAAAATGTCGAAAAATCAATATTCCGGTTAAAATGAGGACAAATACAAGGAAATGACCACTTAACTTCGATAGAAGTCCCCCTACACTTAATATAAACATTGTCCTCAATGTTTAAGCATGTGGAAGTAACCTCCCCTACACTTAGGACATTGTGCACGTTGTTTAAATCTTGATAAGGAAGAGACAACTAAAGTGATACTATTTTAATACTGAAGAATATAAAATAGAGAATCAAAAGAGTTTAGGATAGAACCGGGAAGACGGGTACACGGGATCACGATTCGTCAAAAGTCATCAAGAATGGATCTTTGAAAGCTCGAATCCCTGCACATGATAAGAAAGAAAACCACAAACACACACTAGGGTCTCCCCCTACACTTATTATAAAAAACAGAGAAAAAGGATAGATACTGCGGGTTGCCTCCCGAGAAGCGCTTGTTTTTGTTAACCGAGTCGTGAGGCTGACTCGACCTTGATTAGCATAGGAAGAAGCTTGAAACACATCCACCGGGATCAAATACATGGTTTTCATCCATCAAATAACACAAGCTTAAGGCGAACAAGGTAAGCCAAAGAAGAGTAGGAAAGGTTCCCTTAAGCAGTTGTGGAGCACGGTGGTAGCAAGGGTGATGAGGTGCAAGCATGTCTCCAAAAGTTCCAAAAATCTTTCCTTTTATTTCATCAGATGGATACTGAGATGGTTTAACAGTTGCAATACCGGGATCGAACACCTTTTTCTTTAGGGGAAAATAACACTCGGACTCAGTAGATCTTGAAAAAGATCCGCTCATAAATCGCACAATCTCATCCTCAGAAGGGGGATAGAGAGGTGTCAAGACATAAGTACTGCGGATATCGGTGTCTTCCGGCTTCTTCTCCTTTGAAACGGGTTTCTTCATATCCAAAGGAGGATAAAGAGCATCATCAAAGTCCAAAGGAGGAGAATC
Organism: Glebionis coronaria; assembly: GCA_025667525.1. Lineage (NCBI taxonomy): Eukaryota > Viridiplantae > Streptophyta > Magnoliopsida > Asterales > Asteraceae > Glebionis > Glebionis coronaria. The sequence continues at coordinate 436,878,527 of CM046877.1, forward strand.
ACTCTCATTTGGGAAGTAAGTGTTGAGAAAAGTAGCGAAATCTTCCTCAAATGAGTAATTATCCAAAGTATCAATAGTGTTTGGTGGAGGATCTTCATCAAAAGTAGGAGTAAGGTCATCATGAGAAGAATCACTCGAGAGAGTATCAACATCATCAAAATCATCATAAGTGGGCATGTCTGGATACTCTGAAACAAAAGCAGCATAATCATCCCCATCGGAACTAGAATCATCATAGATCGGTGGAGAATCATAGATTGGTGGGGGATCCACATTGGGGAGAGAATCATCAAAATCATCCACATCGTCTTGGAAAAGTGGATTATCATGGGAAGACTCGAAAAGAGGATTATCATATACAACAAAGTCATCAAGCTTAAAACTTTCCAAAGTAGAAGTAAGCTCTTCTTGAAGCACATTAATCATTTTCGCGGATTCTTTTTCATTTGTCTTACTTGTAATCTTCCCCATCTTAAAAACTTGAGCATCATTCCCGACCCTTAATATTAATTCACCTTCGGCAACATCGACTAGAGCTTTTCCGGTTCTCAAAAATGGTCGTCCAAGTATTAACAGAATACGAGGGTCCATTTCATAATCAACAACAACAAAATCGACCGGAAAAGTGAAAGTTCCAACTTTAATAAACACATCTTCGGCAATACCAACGGGGTAAGCGAGAGTGCGATTTGCTAGCTCAAGAGTCATCTTTGTCGGTGTAAGGTCGGGTAATGATATCTTTTTCCAAACACTTAATGGCATCAAATTAATACTTGCCTCGAGATCAGCTAAGGCAGTAAATTCTTCGATTTTGTTGAAAATGCAAGGCAACACAAAACGACCGGGATCTCCAAGTTTTTCCGGAAGTTCTTTAAGAATAACTGCAGAACAGTTTTCATTTAAGCGTATGTTGACAAACTCAGCCATCTTTTCCTTCTTGTTAAGCAATTCCTTGAATGCTTTGACGAATTTCGACATTTGGACAAGTGCTTCAATGAGGCTAATGTTGAAATTCATTTGAGAGATCATCTTCATAAAAGAAGTGACTTGAGCATCCTCTTTAGTGAGCAGTTTGCACTTGTCTAACCGAGAAGGATAAGGGATGTTGGGTTTAGGTGGTGTGGTTGTAGCAGGTAAAGGTTGAGATGTTGAAGGGTGAGAAGTAGAAGGTTTAGAGGTGGTAGGTGGGGTTGGTGGAGGGTTTTGTTTAGGTACTTATTCATTAAGAGGTGGAGACAGTAATAGAGAACTAGTACTAGGCGTGGAAGTAGGAGGAATAAATGGAGGTGGAGGAGGTGTAGATGGAGTAACGGGAGGGGGGTTAGAAGGTCCTACTAGAGTTGCTCCACTTCGCGTATTAATAGCACTCACATTCGCTCTAGGGTTTATTTCGGTGTTAGAAGGAAGAGCACCTTGGGGGAGAAGGGTTTGTAACATTTGAAGGAATTTCCTATCCGTGGACTCTTGAATTTTTCTAGTAGATTCTTGCAATGCTTGCATGATTTTCTCATGTTCATTCAATTTTTGCAAGACCAAGTCCATTGGCGGAGGAGGTAAATTGAACCCTTGTTGTTGAAAACCTTGGTTTGGGTATTGGTTATAAGGTGGAAAACCTTGAGGATTGAAACCTTGGTGTTGAAAACCTTGGTTTTGCATGTGATAGTTACCCTGATTTGCATTTGAGCCCCTCACATTGGCATTACTTTGAAAATTAGCTCTTGGCGGCCCTTGGTTGTTTTGGTTAGGTTGTGGTGGTCTTTGTTGAAAACCGGGTGGGGCCAAGTAATTTGTCGAGTTGTAAGACAAGTGATTAACATTGACATTAGGCTTGAAATGAACTCTCTCGGTGTTGTTGTAAGCATACACTTCCCCGTGATATTGATCATAAGCTTTATCACAATTAGCATAAGAGTGTGGCCCACCATAAGTTTCACAAGTTATATTAATAGCATTGTTGTTTTTGGCATTGTTAACGGCTTGTAAAGCAAGTGCTTCAACAACCGTAGTAAGCTTATCAAGTCTCCTTTCGGTGTCACTAGTGCTAGCACTAGCCACATTAGCCCGAACACTTTTTTTTTGCACTTTAGATTTATTCTCAATAATACCCCATGCGGCATTAGAAGACTTAACCAAAATATTACCCCCCCGGGGCACTATTTAGTGAATCTTGGTCATTTATGCTTAAACCATTGTAAAAAGTGTTAACTTGATGCACTTTTGTAAAACCATGTTGTGGACACTTTCTTAAAAGTTCCTTAAAACGGTCCCAAGATTCACTAAATTTCTCACTATACTTTTGTTCAAATTTAATGATTTCATTCCACAAAGCGGTAGTACGTGAGGGTGGGAAAAAGTAGTTGATGAATTTGGTCTCTAAATCCGACCACGTAAGAATACTTTGTGGCGGTTCCTTATCAAGCCAATGTCGGGGTTGTCCCTCTAAGGAGAAAGGAAAAAGATGCAAGCGAATTACCTCTTGTGAAACCCCATTAAACTTGACCGTATTAGTGAGTTGAAGAAACCTTTTGATATGGTCATGAGGATCATCAAGTGTACGCCCCAAGAATGGTTGAGCAGCGACCATTTGAATGAAGCCGGATTTGAGCTCAAAGTTGTTGGCTCCAATCTCGGGTATGACAATAGCATCGGTGATGCCCTCTACGTGCGATTGCAAAAGCTCGATCATTGGTCGATTGTCCATGGTGACAATAGGTTGAGTTTCGACTTTGGCTTGAATTGCTTTCTTCTTACGAGCATGGGTACGCATACACACCTACAAAAGGAAAAGAAAGATAGACAAGAAATATTTTTGTTTTTTTTATGTTTTTCTATATTTTTTTTGGTTTTTTGAAATTTTATATTTTTTAGGATTTTTGAAATTTTTTGAAAATTAGACAAGTAAAATAACGTTCAAGAGTGAACGGATCCCAAAATCCAACGCGTCTCTCACAATAAAACATTAATCTTCATGAAAAGAGCCGGCAGCGGCGCCATTTAATACAAGGTATTACCAAGTATAAAGAGTTATCGTCTCGTCTCGATTTGAATTGATCGTGGTTGAATGTGCGACTCAGTCGTTCTTGGTGGAATATAAAGGGGAAAGGTTATCTATTTTAAACTAAGGTAAAATGAAAATGTAAATTTAAATGAGAATGTAAAAACAAATATAAATGTCGTTAAGTAAAAGTGGAAGCTTGAAATTTTAAACTAAAAATTAATACTTAAAAGTAAATGACGAAAAATTAAAAACTTCTATCTGAATAATTCTATCTGAATAATTCTATCTGAATAATTCTATCTGAATAATTCTATCTGAATAATTCTATCTGAATATGGCTAACAAAAATTGGGCAGCGTTTCGTCTTAATGCAGCCTTAAGCCCCGTCGCAATATATGATCGCAATGAGCGATCGCAATCACGATTGGAATAAGGGGGAATACACAATCTGAATAATGATCGCAAAGCTAGATCGGAATACTCGTCGCAATATGGAAGCCCTATTGTGATGGAAATGGAACAATATTCGGATGGAAAAGCATAAGCTAATAAATCAATAAGCACTTCTAAAAAGAACACTAAAAAAAACTTAACCAACTAAATAAGCACAAATTTGAAAACTTTTAAGACACGAAATACTAAATACGCAAACTTTAATAAATAAATTTTAAAAAGACAAAACTTTTAAGAAAACTTTAAAACTAATAAGCTAAATAAAATATAAGCCAATAAACATGTCAAGCTCAAAGCTCAGTTCGTATTAAACTTATAGATGAATAAAAAGATAAACTTTTTAATCACATGAACTCAAAGATGAAACAAAAACAAAGATTATCACGAATCAAAGATAAACAAAATAAGAAAGGAAGAATAAGATTAATATTAAAACAAGATTAAGCTTTTAAAAGTAAAGTTTAGATTAAAACTAGAAAGGAAGATGAAAGATAAAAGATGAAGTGCTAGTGAGAGAAAGTTAAACACTTTCTCTCTCTAAAAATTAAAGCTACAAAATGAAAATGAAGACTAATTATCTAACTAACTAACTAACACCCTCCTAATATGTCATTAGGAGGGTATATATAGGAAGTGAGGAGTGCATGTGTTGCTTCCTTCTTTCTTTCACTTTCTCGTCTCGACTTGATTTAAATTCTTTGTCTTTCTCGATGTCGTCTCGAGATTTGTCGATATAAATTGAACTTGTCTTATAATTTCTTCAATAATTAGACTTGAGTTCTTCGACTTCATTAAACTTCCATCTTTAGACATTTTCTTCGATAAATCTTCAGAATAGGCCTTGGAATTTCGTTCTTTTAGCACTCTTGATCTTTTGACTTCGTCTTTTCTCGTTTTCATCGATAAAAGCCCGTGTTTTCCTCCTTTTTCATCTTTTGGTCCTAAAACACAATAAAAACACAAACCACGCATAATTCCGACATTTACGACCCAAAATACACGTTTTGACTTGGTTATTATTATAATTAAGTGGTCAAAAGATGGGTGTTTTCACACCTATCCAAATTTTTAGCTCGTATTACTAGCTAGTGGGTAAAATTACTCTTTACCTTTTTAAACATTGCATAACACATTACCATTTGTGCATGAAAACTTTGCACCATCATATGCATCATAAATGAGCGTTCATTCATTTTAATCACTGGAACTTTGAACATTATAACATATCTGTGAGTATTCGAACACTTGGCCAACAGAACTTTGAACAATACATTATGATTGTGAGTATTCAATCATAGGATCGCATTAACATTTCATATGACTACATTTTTATGAACATACAATCATATAGTTTTTTTATACATATGACTACATTTTATATGAGCACATGCATACATTATTTTAGATTTTATAAAATCTAAAACCATGATCACAAGTATTTAAGTTACCAAGTACCTAAACTCACTATAACATAAATACACACATACTCTCTTGATACTATAAGTAATAATACGAGTCAACGAAAGCCATCTTTTTACATTCCAACTTCACACTTATTAGTTTTAATAAGTGTCATACGTTTTATAAAACTATACGTTTTATAATACTAAAACTATACGTTTTATAATTACTACTTATACTTTCACCACAAAGCCTAAACCTTAACCAAATCACCTTAGATTTGAACATCTACTCACGGAACACAACTTATTGACGACTCATACGTTTTTGATTTTGGTGATTTCATGTGGTATTATTTGGATAAGTTTGCATCTTTAAATGATGCAGTGGGACCCAAATCAAGGTACTTAAGATTCTATATTTAGATTACGTTTAAATATGGAACCTGAGTCTCTTTATCCTAAGTTAATTATGACTCCGTCTTTAGATGAAATGGGATGTTTAAAGGTGAAATCATAAGACACCGAACCAGAAATTTATTTATAAAGTCACATTAAGGTGGAATGGGATGCCCGAAGACGAAAGTTATAAATAAACCGGCTGTAAAGTATCTTAATAATATCTATTTTCTTAGATATTATATTTTTTTTAAATGATAAGCCTTGTCGGGAATATTTAAGTAGGTTGGGCTATGAAATCCTTATTGAAACGAATTAGGACGCTTCTTCGTTTGAATAAAGAAATCATAGGTCACCGAACCATGAAGTTATAAATTTTTACTTTACATGGATGAGGACGCTTATCGATGTAAATAAATTTTTTTAAACAAGTGGGCTTAAATATATTCGACATGACTCATTATTGATATTATTTTTATCCAGCTATGGAGTGTATTCTTTTTTGACTCACGATCCCTCAAAAATATCTTATCACTATTACATCATTATCAAGAAACATAAGAAATATTCGTGTTCATCTCTCTTTGATCATAGCATTGTGCTATTGATCCTCGACTTATTATTACCCCAACATCAGATAAGTTTTTTGAAGCTTAATAGACTTAAAAATCTCTTGCAGAACTATTAAAACATTAAGAAGCCTTATCTATGCACACTGAGGCCCGATAAGGCCCATGAAACAAATTTAATAGAGCCAAGACTTAAAACGAGCTTGTACTATTTTATTTAACCTTGTAAACTTAATCAAACTCGAATATGATATAATGAACCTTTTACTAAATCTTTTGGGCTAAACTTGATTTTTAGAACTATCAGTGACTTGTTTTGCCGCTTTTCAAACATATTTCAAGCCCTAGACAACTCTAAGGACTAAAAATGGATTTCAATGAACTCAAAAGGAGCCTTAGTTGACTTAACTTGGATTAAAAACCCTAGGAGTTGATTTTGGCACTTTTAAAACTCAATTTGAGCCCTAAGTTATTTTTCACTGGAAAACCATTCATGCCATAAAGGCCACATTACAAAAATAGAAGGACCAAATGTGTAAATTATCAAAACATAAAAGACAAGTTACTTTGTGCATCAAAATTTACTCATCGGAGGCATGGGATCAATAACTACATTCTAAATATCACCTATGAGTCTAAACTTGAGTTCATAAGATTACACGTTCAAGAAAAAGTGTCCTCACTTATTCCCTGGACGAGTAACTTCATCTTAAGCATTAAGGACAAAGCTAAAATAACGGGTAAGTGCTGTAAAACCCCAAATTTTGGGCTTTTAAAACGTCACCGACTTCATTATTATTACCGTTTATTATTTAATATTTTACGGACCACCTTTACAATATATCCTCACAAGACTTAATTCGTACAAAAATTATCATTTTAGTATAAAATAGTGGAGTATTTTAATTCACTATAATGCATATCGTCATATTTAAAGATACCACTTATAACTAGATTTATAACTAAATTTATATTTAATTATTCAGAAGTTTTCGATAAAATGATTAATTAAACTATTTAATATTTCATTATTAAAATGTACGAAGAAATTTAGTGAGAAGTTATTGTTATTCAAAAGATATACTTATTAAAAATAATCGTCATTTAAACGAACGAACACATGTTTCATAATTATAAGTCGTATGAATACTATAATTCATTGAGGAAATCACTTTAAAGTCAATGGCGCAAATGTCGTAAGACGAATCTAATTTTATAAAATATGAACGAACCCCGAACCAATTATTAACGAATGTTATAATTAAAATGACACTTTAGTCCTTGCGTTATCAGAAATCTTACGCTTTGTTTTATCAAAAAATTTAGGAATAAAACTAGGGTATTATCTCGCCCCCACAAACCCTAAATAATACAATCTAGTACTAGTACCTCCTAGAATTTACAAAATCCTAACCTACCTCCTATGTGTGGCCGAGTATAAGCCACAACCCTCTCTATCTTCACACTAGATATTACTACCCACCCTCACTCGTGTATAAACACACTCCACAAACACAATCTCACCATTTCTACCTCTCGGCACACACATAAAACACATACCATTGTGGTTTGTTCTACAACCACATACCTAACCTAACTCAAATAATATGTACTACTACTTATCCCTAAAACCCATAAAAACTTAGCAACAAACTCACCCCATATCCTTTCTTTTTGTTCCTCGTAACAGGTGCAATCCAAAAGGGTTCACCCTTGTTTTCATAACGAAAGAACTTCCTAGCCACGCCACAACAGCCATGAAACGTTCTCAAGATCATCAAGCAAGCAAAAACCTCAACTTATACACTCCCTATATGGTTTTATCCACGACCAGCCTCCACCAACAAACGCCACTGTTGGATGTGGTTGTTTCAGGTTTATATACAGCGCCATCAGGGTGTTTGTTTCGCTTTGGGTTATGGCAACAACATATGATGCGTTTTGGTTTCTCACATAACACCACGAGGAGTGGTTGTTTTGGGCAGAAACCTACCAGTCGAGATCGTTAGGGAGTTGGACTTAGAAGCTTGGTTTCGGGTTTAGTTTCGTTCGTGGGTTCGAGCTAAGGAAGAACTATGGTTTACATACGACACCAACGAGTTCTAGAAATCGAATCATATGCTCGCTGCCTTTAAAACATTCGTGAGTCACTTTTAAACTCTTTTGTTCTTCATTCTTCTTCATCACATGCATGCTAGAGATCCGTTAAAACATTAATCTGATAACCTTAATGTTCTTCGTTTGCGCTAATTACATACACTAAGATGACAAGCCCATATATAGGTTGTATGGAAGCAGAATCTAGTTTAACTAGAAAGCTAATAAAACCCACTTATAAACACAGCCCCACATGGCCTATTCGTTCCTTTATTCAACCCACAAAAACACCCTCGTTAAACCACTAATATTCGTCGATAGGATCATACATAACAGCATGTCATTTACTTGCAGAAACCTTGCACTATGCGTGAATAACGCATAACAGTAGTGATATCTTGATGTTATAGCATAGATAGAAAACTTTCATAGTATATGTTAATGAAAACAAGATGCATCGCAACCTTTTACGACCTATTTTTAACCCTCAAAACAACTTTGCCCCGAGTCGGATAAAGAACGAAAGTTGTAGACGGCCATGCCGTCTACACGACCCTATTTTTGGTTCAATCCAAAAGTCCTTATCGAAAACCGTAGACTAGATCGAAAGTGACTCGATAAACACTTTTCTTTAAAATAGGTTCACAACACCTACTTTGAACACGATTTTACTTTATCAAATGACCTCGGTTTATAAAACTAAAAGCACGGGTCTCTAGACGACCCGGCTAGCTTTCTAACGATGCCTTTAGTTTGTACCACGAATCACTATTGAACTCGCTATTCACTTTCGAAAACAATGCACCATGTAAACTTTGCCACCGTTAGTTGAATATTGCCACTGATAGTTTAGAATAGCCACTGTTGGATGAAACAAAGAAAAACGTAACCTATAAATTTCCAATGTTGTAAAATGTTTCATGTTCCCCAACAATTGACAATTTTGTTAATGTTGTAAAAGGGACATGTTTCACTTTTAGAAACTTTTATAATAAATATTTAATTTATTTAATTAATTATTTTTATAATAAAAATATAATATACGGCTTTTACAGAACTGAGATTCCATAGGCCGAAACGAAGCCCTTTAAAGGTTGAATTAGGAGCTCAGTGAGCTATTTACGATGTCTTTCATTTCAAGGCTTGCTACCTCCTGGCTTTAGGATATTTGGCCCTATAAATAACCTGAATAAATAAACTGGCCCGAAAACAAAATATTTAGTATTCTTAAATATATCCCGATTGAACGACTACATTATTACTAAAACCACTAAAACTTTCACAATTATTAAAACTATCGATTCATTTAAATAAACTCAAGCACATACTAGGGGATTATATACAACGATAACAGAAACTTGTAAGACTTTTATGAAACAATATATTTATAAGTCTTAATTAAATAAAAATCATTTTATTTAATTCATTTATACGGTTACCATTCAACCAAGGTAAATACGCTTTATTAAAATTAAAGATGTACATGTTTCGATAATAAGTTAACACTTAAAACGATAACAACTTAATTAATCTGTGATCATGCATTTTCATCAACTGTATTATATGTGCATTTTATTTGTGCATCTACTGAGACACACATAAATTACTTAGGTAATCTACTGCTTCGTGATCATACTGTGCCAGCATACTCGGTGACTTATTACTACTGCTCCATTATTGAGGTGAGTTCATAACCCCATCTTTTACTGTTTTATAACTGGGGGAGAAAACATACTTAATTATTGTTTATCCAAACGTTTACAGACAACAACTTATTGCCTATTGTTTGCCCCATTCCCGTGGACTGTAATAGTTAATAGTGTAGTGCGAAATGTTATTAATAGATCTATTCAGGTATTGACAACACCCGGCCTGCGTGACTTGCTATCACGAAACGCTTAGGCCAAGAAACAGGTTTATTTCATTGTCGGACTCAGGGAAACAACATCAGGACAGATCCAAATAGGCACACTGAGAAACATTATCTAGCTTCTATTACATGGCAATAGGAACTACTATAGTATTGGGCTGTGATTGTCCTGCTATGATCGTGGTGTTTGGCATAACAATACTTATACTTTTTGAACTAAACTCTAGGAATTCAAAAACCTCGTGTTGACCCCCACATTTTACTTTTATGTTTTCTCAGGAAAATAAGCAGGTTCATGTGCATTGGATTCCAGCATCATAGGAAGCATCATATTTACCATCGGGCTGAGATATTTCTACAAATAATAATAAATGTTGATTACAAGATAAATTATTAAATTTGCACATTTGATTCATGTAATATGTTTAAATGATACTTTATGATCATGCTTTGTATACTATTTGCTATCGATCTACCAAAGTAACACCCCAATTACTATTCCGCTACATTTGACCAATTTGGGGGTGTTACAAAATGCCTGAGCTATATACATGCATGTTAGTCATCTAGTTATGGAGGTACTACAACCGTAACACTTGAGGCACCAGTGTTATGACTTCCCCACGACGGAGTGATTGCTCGTAGCATCCCTTTTAGTTTGGCTATTTATTTATATTATCATGTGGGGTGTATGGGTGCATCCTAGTTACATGTTTTCAGTCAGGATTTTCATGGTGAATGTGGTGTGTGCCTTGCATCCTTCACACTGGAGCTGATCCCTCCTACCCAGACCAATATAATTATAGGCAACCCTTCTAATTGCATGATGAGGTCACGCCTCTAAGTATTCATGCACGTTGATACCTCATGACCTATATGGGATCTTGGCTAAATTTAAAATACAGTTTTCATAAGTTAATCATAAGCTTTTCAAACTATAAAACCAGTTTTATAACATGTTCCAGCTTTTCCATGACTTATACATTTCCGCTGCTAATCAGTTTTTTTATGTTTATGTCTTTCATGCTATGTTATATATCTGTTCACTGATCGTATTGCTCGGCCGTATATTTTCTTTCCATGTCCCAAAATGGCAGGTACCCATGGACAGACTTGAGAATTTGGAGGATGTGCATAGGATGGAATTTGCCTTAGAGTTTTTCTTCTTTTTTCCCTCTTATACTTATGCTTGTTTGGGACACTTGTTTTGGTCCTTCTAACTTCATTTACTTTATTTATGTTTTGGGCTTATATTTAGGAACCGATGTTTGATTCCGGTTTTCCCTTTTGGTCATGTATGTTCTAGTACATGTTACCTTGCATGCTTTGATGACACGCCATAAATACACGTAAAGGTCCACTTATCAAAGTGGGGTGTTACAATTATGGTATCAGAGACCAAGGTTTCGATCTGTAGGCTCTAAAACTTGACCTGTGACTAGTGGGTAGTCACTAGGATCTTCCTAAACTGACAATTGATTTTTATGTACTTATTTTATGTATTGTTGTTTATGCTAAGTTTTTGACTAAGTAATGGTTGGGACAGGACTGGCCATACTTAGTCGCATGTGCTTTTCATTCGAATTTTGTTTTGGTGAACCGACCCATAGGCGTTCACCGCTGCTCATGTCAATTTTGTTTTGGTGAACCGACCCATAGGCGTTCACCCTTTCTCATGTCAATTTTGTTTTGTGAACCGACCCATAGGCGTTCACCCTTGCTCATGTCAATTTCAGTTGGCTATGCCTTCACGAACTATTCCATGTACCTTTTATGTTGATCCAATGTTTTTAACAGATTAATCATTTTACTTTATTCCTATTTTAAACTGTTAGATGGATGTATAATAGCCCCTGTTTCATTGAAGTTTTGACTAGTATGGATTGGACCCCAGCCATCCATATTTAGTTACATGTTGTTAAATTCTATCCATAATAGTATTTCCTTAAAATTTGACAAGTATGGATTGAACCATAATCATCCATACTTAGTCACAATTCTTTCTTCAAATTTTGTAGACTGAACCATAGCAGTCCACATCAATCAATGTTAAATCTCTAATTATTATGCTTTTATGTTCTTTATGACGACGATGTTTTCATACTCTCATGTTTATTTCGTCCTCATGCTGATTATGTTTTATGTCTCCCTATGTTGAATATGTTTTCATCATCTTGATTTTGCTTTCATGCTAGACATTGATGGATTTCATTTAATCCTGCTTTCATGATAAGTCATGGTTGGTTTTCATTAATCATGCTTTCATGCTAATCATTGTTGAATTTCGTTGAACCATATTTTTGTGTTTCCTTATGCAACCGGAGTTATGTCTTAGTTGGAATAGCTAGGCTATCTTGTTGCTCACTTCAGTTCGGTTTGATAACCGTAATCAATAATTTCCTTTATCAATCATGACAGATGGTTGACACCCATACCGATCATCTCATGTGCATTCCACGTGTACTCCACGTATCGTATTTCACGTGTACTCCATGTACCACACTCCATATGTACTCCATGTACCACATTCCACGTGTACTCCATGTACCGTATTCCATGTGTACTATACGTACCGCAATCCATGTGTATTTCACTTATAATACTCCATGAGTATTCGCTAGGCGATTCTTAATCACCCCAGGCGGATTCCACTTGTCGATATTCTATAGATGCCGATTCTGCTCATAATTGGAGATTCTACAAGATGCTGAGGTTGCTTATAAATTTGGGACTCCACAAGATGTTGTCGCTGATGTGGTTGCTGCTCACATATCTGAAGATCCTACGAGACAAAGACGAAGGCGATAGATCGGAACGACCAAACATAAAATATACTTCATCCACCAGATGCTGCCATTTCATTTCCATGTCGTTATTCTCTCGGTTGTATGCCACTTTCCATTCATTTGTCTTTTCAGTCATATGAGTGGGAACCGGTACCAACTGGTCACTCAGCTGAATAGTTACATGAATCACGGTCATGATAATGACTGTCATGGAACTGACAGACAAGGAGGTAGTGACAACTATGCAACAACAAATACTTTGCAATAACAACCGAAACTCCGACAACGGACGTAACCAGAAGCACAAAGGTCAGCAGTCCAGCCGATCCGCCAATTCTGGCATTTTAACCACCATTTTCATTATGATTCGTTTTCATATCTCAAGACATCCTTTAAGACACACCATCTCATGTATATGTCCGAGGACACATGTCAAGACATCCGTCAAGACACACGCCTCACGCACAATTTTAATCTAGACTTCAGTGATTCAAGATACCTCCAAGGGGTATACTTATTTTATTGTGCCATATGTGAAACAAATCATTAGAAATTTCAGTACCATCTCTGGCGTATTATTCATGCTTGGACACACGGTTTTCATTCTATGTGAGACAGGCGAAACACATTCAGTGAAATCTGCCATGTCTACTTCATGTATTGGCATGACACTTTCATTTCTCGATCAAATATTTCATATATCCATGACCATGAAGGACGCCCTTCATATCACCATGGGTACGAAGGTATTCCTTTCAGCCTAATGATAAGATCCAATCTGCTAACGCACTCCCCTCGGACAGATGCGAGTACGATATGATTCTGATTAGGGACTATTGACAGCATGCCATGCTACAATCGATCTCTATTCATATCAATTATATACAGCAATGTCCAGACTCCTGAATACATTCATCATGGTTTTCCATCAGGAAAATCTGTAAAAATCTTTCTGCTTCACAAGAGCGTGTTTTGTTATCCCATGGCTGCGAAGATTTTCTAGCTATCATTTATGACACGACTACTGAAGTTCCTTTTATTCATAATCAGCCGATTATTTCAGAGAATTCCAGATGTATTTCTAGAAGAACTTCTAGGTACACTTCCTATCCACTAGGTGGAACTTAACATCGAACATGTTAGGGACCAGAACCAGTTCCAAGGCTCGTTATCACATGGCCTCTTGAGGGTAAAGAGTTGAAGGGACAACTATACGAGATGCTTGAAGGAGTTCATTCACCAGGTGAATCACCATGGTGTGCACCGGTTCTGTTATTAAGGAGAAGGACGGTAACATGAGATTATGTGTCGACCATCGTCGACTTAAACAAATCACCATTCATAACCGTTATTCTCCTCCACGTATTGACGACGTGTCCACTCGACTATAGGGTGCTAAACACTTTTCCAAGATCGATTACTATCATGCTGCCAGCAGTGGCGAGTGATAGAGCGGGACATTTCTATAACTGCTTTTCGCACACGATTTGCTCATGCTAAGTTCGTGATTCTGTTTCGATCTCACGAATGCTACAACAACATTTATGGACTTGATGAATGGAGTTCCCTATGAACTCATAGACAATTTGTTATTGTTTTCATCGATGACATCATGATCTTCTCTAAGGCTAGAGAAGGGAACGAAGACCATCCTCGCATTATGTTACAAATTCTACGACAAGAGAAACTCAACACTGAAAATTTTCCAGTACGAAATTTTGGTTGATTTTCGTGATACTCTGAATCACATTGTTTCTCACGGCTAGTTTTACCATGACTAAGCGTACGTATAAAAGAGAGAATCCTACACTAAATTATGTGTTCCAGAGGATCCTACGCTAGGAGAAGTCTGATTTCAGAGACTCATAGTGTTCCAAACTACTATGTATCCAGTTTCTATGAAACAAGATGCAGTTACGTTCATATCTAAGTACCTGTCATACCAACAGGTTATGATAGAACACCAACAGGCTAGGAGTTATTTCCATCATTATAAATTTATGAATGGAGAAGGGACAAGACCTCCATGGATTTTGTCACCGGACTACCGCAGGCTCAGAAGAAGCATGATGCTATCTGGGTTGTTGTCAACAGTTTGACCAAGTCTGCATACCCCTTCCATCTGCAAGAATTTCACAATTAGCAGATTATTAGACATTTTCTAGCCAAAGATCGTACGATCACTTGGAACTCCTTCACCTATCAGATCAGATAGAAGTTCTTGTTCGCTTCCATTATTTATGTTCGCATCTTGTTTAATTTTACGATTTACCTTCGCACTCACGTTCATGACACTGTTCACGTTCATGTTCGTATTCTAGCTTACGATTTACGTTTCACATTTCGTTCTGGAAAGTTTTACAGGAAGCTGAGAGACCAGACTCAATATTAATAAATTTTCCATCCTCAGACAGACGTTTCACGTCCCATTCCACGTCTCACCTCTTATCGTTTGGCGTTACCTTCGCAGTGAACTCATGTTCACGATATGCTTCACATATCAAGTTCACTCCACGTTTCTCATATCACGTTCACAATATGTTGCATGTATCACGTCCATTATATGTTCTCATATTACATTCACCATATCTCCACGTATCACGTTCACAATTGTTCACGTATCATGTTCACAATTGCGCACGTACTACGTTCTAGTATGTCTCGCACATCGCTGCCCATACGTTATTATGTTAGTTATTCTAGGTCCTTTTGCATTATAACGTTTTATCTACCCATGTACGTTATTTCTTATCCACTCAATCAGATTCATGAGAATCTATCTTACGTTAGTGAACCAAAACTCTTAATTGTCGCCAAGTCAGGTTCATGAATACCAACATTATCATTTGTGTCAAGATCTCCTAGAGGAACCGTTTCAAGCGGGAAGCCACTTGGAAACGAAGGAGTCCATCTGTATTTCTTATCCTCTTTTCCGTCCATAAGTCAGAAATGTTCTTTTCAGTCACGTCACGTTCCATGTCCTTTACTGTGATGTTGCGTCCATGTCCTTCCCAGATTATCGTATCTCTAATTCGAGGACGAATTATTCTTTTTAGTGGGGAAGAGTTGTAAAACTCGCGTAAAATACCCATGAAAAGTAAATACATGAAAATAGGACTAAATTAAAAACTTTCCATTAATAAAACACGACACGAATCACGAACATTAATTACAAGCATTAAGTATATTATTTATACGATAAATATTTCCGCATAACAATTAAACATGACAAGAAATAAAACACGACATTTATAACACGAGCACATACGATTAATAATTAAGCATAAAAATCAAAACGGAATTGGTGTTAGGCTTGTGGTTGGCCGCAGCTAAGAAGAAAGAAAGGGGGCCTTATGGCCCAAGCCTATTTTACAAACTACATGTAAGGAAACTAAACTTTCTCATTTGGCACACATTTCAAGAAAACCATCAAACCCTAGCCCCTATTTTTAGCCGCCGGCTACATCAAGAGAAAAGGGAAGAAGAAAAATTTTGTTGGTTCGAATTGGAATCGTGTTTGTGTTCGTGATCATAAACTTTTATTAACCACACTTTTGGTATTTCTTAATCCTAAATATTTTTAATTAATTATGTTTATTATGCTTGAATTGTCTTAAACCATTGTTAGAAATCACGAAATTAAAAGATCAAACAAGAAAGGGTGCGTTTGTTTGTTGTTTTGTTCGGCTGCACACAAACCGAGACCCCCATGGTCTCGGTGTTCCCTTCTGGCCACCAACCGCGACCCAATATGGGGCGGTGGTGTTTGGGTTCTGTCAGCCACAAGCAACAAGGCCCCAACAGGGGGACCTTGTGCAGTTAGTGGAACTGAGAGCCATGGGCTCTCGGTGGGAAGTTTGGACACGGCATGGGAACCCCTGGCTAGCCCGTGGGAGACCCTAGCCAATCAGTGGCAACCTGGCAGCAGCTTAGGCTGCTGGCCGTCGGCAGCAAACACCCAGCCGTCGGCTGATGGTGTTTGGCTTGGTTTCATCTCGGGTTTTGGGGATCGGGTGCACAAGGGTTGTGGCTATAACATTTAACAAACTAATTAATTTAATTTACATTGTAGTTTAATTAATTAATTAAATCTGGACTTAGGTTCAATTATTAAACTTAATAATTCACAATATAACCTATGTATTTATTAAGGCATAATTAAATTATTTTCATGGTTTAATTTAATTATATTATTACAAGAATAGGTGAAGTTTTATTAAATTTATCATGACATTTTACTAATTAATAATCAGTTTAACCTAAAGTATTTAATTTAATAAACTTTACTATTTAATTATCATGACTCATAGATTAAGACTATTAAGCATTTACTTATGTTTTGGACTTATAAATCAAGCTTATTCCTATTTAAGAAAACATAATATTTTTGGAAACTTTCTATTTTTAGAAACTTTCTATTTTTGGAAACTTGCTATTTTTAGAAAGTTACTTATTATGACGTTACAAGTATAGTAATACAAGAATACATGAAATACATAATCAGAATCTATGTAAAATATGATTAAGTACAAGATAACACTTAAAACAGTAAAACATGACAAGAACATATGAAATAAGCTAAGAACACTCAGAACCAGTAACACACACAGTAATTAGACAACTCATACACGTCCCTTATTTATGTAGTATATGTGAAGTCAGAGTAGATTGTTTAGCTTTCATTCTAGCTTCAATACTGGACATAAGGTACGAATATTTCGTCCTTCAGTATGGACATTCCTTCGTATGTTTGATTAAGATTCCCCGTTTGCAGCCATCTGTTTTCCCCACTTATTTTATATGTTTGAATGCTTATGTTATATTTTAACTGCCTGAGCTATATACATGCATGCCAGTTCATCTAGTTATGGAGGTACAATAACCATAACACTGGAGGCACCAGTGTTATGACTTCCTCACGACGGAGTGATTGCTCGTGGCGTCCCTTTCAGTTTGGCCATTTATTTATATTATCATGTGAGGCGTATGGGTGCATCCTATTTACATGTTTTCAGTCAGTATTTTTATGATGAATGTGGTGTGTGCCTTGCATCCTTCACATTGGAGCTGATTCCTCCTACCCAGACCAGTATTATTAGAGGCAACCCCTCTAATTGCATGATGAGGTCACCCCTCTAAGTATTCATGCACGTTGATATCTCATGACCTATATGGGCTCTTAGCTAAATTTAAAATACAGTTTTCATGAGTTAATAATAAGCTTTTCAAA
Source organism: Glebionis coronaria (assembly GCA_025667525.1). Lineage (NCBI taxonomy): Eukaryota > Viridiplantae > Streptophyta > Magnoliopsida > Asterales > Asteraceae > Glebionis > Glebionis coronaria. The sequence goes on from CM046877.1 coordinate 436,896,329, forward strand.
CTATAAAACTAGTTTTATAACATGTTCCAGGTTTTCCAGGACTTATACATTTCCGCTGCTAATCAATCTTTATTATGTTTATGTCTTTCATGCTAAGTTATATATCCGTTCACTAGGCGTATTGCTCAGCCTTTTATTTTCTTTCAATGTCCTAAAACAACAGGTACCCATGGAAAGACTTGAGCACTTGGAGGACGTGCATAGGATGAAAGTTGCCTTAAACTTCTTCTCCTTTTAGCCCTCTTATACATATGCTTGTTTGGGACACTTGTTTTGGTCCTTCTCATTTCATATACTTTATTTATATTTTGGGCTTATATTTAGAAACCGATATTGATTCCGGTTTTCCTTTTTGGTCATGTATGTTCTAATACATATTACCTTGCATGCTTTGATGACACGCCATAAATACACGTAATGGTCCACTTATGAAAGTGAGGTGTTACAATAAGTGCATTATTGCCCATCTAAGTACATAGGCGCTTTTGAACGAATGTAATCTTTGTGAATTAGTTTTTAAACAAAAGTTTTTGTTTGTCGACGGTATCCGTTGTTCTGATAAGCATATAAATTTAGGGCTAATTCCATATATTGGCAATATACTTTCACAGATTTACACACATAGGTAATGAACTTTAAATATTATCAATATAGTATATGAACTTTCAAAAAACTTTGTATTATCAGTAATATGGTAACCTATTACCAGTTCATCAGGTAAAAATGGCTTGTTTGACATGTTTATTTATTTTTATGCTTATGTGACATATCTTAGTGTCAATTGTCATCACTAATATATATCATCTTCATCAACATTGAACTACCATAATTTTTCTGCATATTTTTTTTGGTGATATCCCTTTTTCTGATTAACTCAGTTTTTAATCTTTCATTTTAAAGTTAGTACCTCAACTTCGCCATCTTACTATCAACAATCTTTCTTTCTTTTACATCATCTCTATCTCTCTATCTTCGTACACACGGTTACCTTATCTCGCCAAAATCAAATCTACAACCATCCTTATCTCAAGTGCCACCTCCGGTAACATCTTTATTCAACTGATTTAAAAAAAATCAGATCTGAGCATATAAATGAGCATGTATCTAATTTAAAAGCTTCGTCATTTTTTTATCACTCAAGGTTTTTTTATTTTCTTTCAACAATTTAAATATAATCCGATTATTTTATTGATATTATGGTTCAGAGGATTAGATCTCGTGTTGGAAAAAAAAGTTTTAAAAAATGTTTCTGATGGGAGATGATAAAGAGGATATGGAACAATTGAATGAAAAAGGTTAAAACCTTTGTTTCCACGTGTAAAATTGTTAACAGAAAATAAAATTCTACATGGAATATTAAAAATAAATACATTTATTTACATGGAAAATCAGAAGGTCATAATACCTATATTAAAAATAGTTAGCCCGTTTTAATAACTATATTAGTAATAAAATTAGTAGATTAATAGATGTGTAAACCATGAAAATAAAAATTTTGCAATAGCAACAAAATATGAAAAAAGGTAGTATCGGAAAGATAAATCGAGTATTTTTACTACAAATGACAGATTTATAAGGTTTTAAAACGTTAAATATTATGATTTATTTTATGGGTGGAGAGCAATTTGAAATTTTAGTAGGGGCGTTTTCGAAAAAAGGTCAAAATCAAAAGAAAAAACACTAAAATCTCATTATATCGGGGTTGCCATGGGGGTAATGGCCCCCCATAATTACACTATAGATTCATCCCTGATCATAAAGAATACATTACTAATATATAAACTTAACCCATCAATTTATTTTTTAGAATAAAATGTGTGAAAAAGTAAGAAGTAAAATTGAGGTATATCAACCTTATCTCCAAACAGGTTTTATCACCCCACTTTTTGAATTAAATTTTATTTGAAGAATGTTACATCCACTTTTTATATCTCAGTTTTTGCGTGTGTACCGTTTTCTCGTTTTATTTCAGTAACATGTGTAACTATCTAGTTACATACATCGTTTTTCTTAGCATGCATACATCGTTACTGAAAATAGTTCATACAAAAAAATATGAAGGCGTAGGTTAGTTTCATAGAAATATAAACACCATCTCTGCCTCTAGTGTAATTGAAATGTTTATGCCTCGATAAGAAATCTTGCTTTAGGCCGCTCGGGTTGCTTGAGACGACAGTAGTAATATCACACATCGCTCGCTCTCAAACTCCCGCACATGTCTTCCGTGTATTTATTTAACGATGTTACATCTATAGTTATAACAAAAGGTGATACTAGCTTCAAAAGAAATTTTTCGATGCTTGGTTATAACTTGAGTTTTTGTTATTTTAGTTAAACTGCCAGGACTAGAGTAGAATTTAATTGAATATCTATATTACATTATAAAGGGTGTATTCCTTGAAAGTTGAAAATGTTGAATGGTTGAAAAATGTAGGTCCCACTAATCTATATCTATATTACATTATAAAGGGTGTATCACTTTGGTTGAAAGTTGAAAATATTGAATGGTTGAAAAATATGGGTCTCACTAATCTATATCTATACTACATTATAAAGGGTGTATCCCTTTGGTTGAAAGTTGAAAATGCTGAATACTTGAAAAATGTGGGTCCCACTAATCTATATCTGTACTACATTATAAAAGGCGTTTCCCTTTGGTTGAAAGTTGAAAATATTGAATGCTTGAAAAATGTAGGTCCCACTAATCTATATCTATATACTACATTATAAAGGGTGTATCACTTTGGTTGAAAGTTGAAAATATTGAATGGTTGAAAAATATGAGTCCCACTAATCTATATTTATACTACATTATAAAGGTTGTATCCCTTTGGTTGAAAGTTGAAAATGTTGAATGCTTGAAAAATATGGGTCCTACTAATCTATATCTGTACTACATTATAAAGGGTGTATCCCTTTGGTTGAAAGTTGAAAATGTTGAATGCTTGAAAAATGTGGGTCCCACTAATGTATATTTATATCTATACTACTATATAAAGCATTTGGGACCTTCTTAAAATAGCAAGGCTGAAAATTCAGCCTTTTTTCCTACTAAATGAAGCAAGTTGTTGATATTTTCATCAACATTATATACTATAACTTTTTCTAACAACCTTTTGTAACAAACTTTTGTAACAACTACTTAAATAACATTTTTTCTTTTAAATTGAAAAATCTTTTTATTAATTTGTTATTTTTATAATCTAATTTCACCATATTCTCTAAAATTTTATGCTCTTTAATTCAATATCCATTTCGCTATATTTTTATTAACTGATAATTTTTTAAAAATTTAGAGGTTTTTTTTCGATTTTTTTACAATTTTAACAATACAAACTTAATGGATAAGAGATTAATATTTGTTAGCCTCAAAAATGATTATGCGTACTCGCCGCCGCATTGCGCGGGTCCATGCTAGTTACATTATAAAGGGTGTATCTCTTTGGTTGAAAGTTGAAAATGTTGAATGCTTGAAAAATGTAGGTCCCACTAAAAATTACTACATGCAAATCTTATTTATTAAAAAAGATATAAACTTTGGTTAATTAAACAAAGATTTAAGTTCATTTGGATATCATACTTTGCCTTAGATATGAGGGGACACATCCCCACCATCCATCTCATTTTAATCCAATGGATAAGATTAAACACAAAATATATTTTCACCCTATTTTTTCAAGCATTAATATCTCTTAAACCGTTAATCGTTATGCGGAAAAAAACATACCGTTACAAAGAGAATTTAATTATCTTTCTACAGATATGCTATATGATACACTTTCGACCAAATTTCTTTTTCATTTTTTTCACATTTACGACAATTATCATATATGATATTAATATCATATATGATAAACACCGGTATCATATATGATATAACATATCATATATGATATAAATCAATATCGTATATGATTTAACACTGTATCATATATGATGAAACAGTATTATCATATATGATATTTTACGAAAATTTTAGTAAGAAGAAAAAAAGTCGAAATTTTTTTTCTTCGAAAGTATATTATAGTGCATATTGGTAGAAAGATAATTAAACGTTCGTCGCGATGGTATAATTATTTTCGTTTAACACTTTACGGTTTAAGAGATATTTAAATTATAAAAAATAGGTGAAAAATAAAATATAATTAATCTTATCCATTAGATGAACATGAAATGGATGGTGTGGATGAGTCCCTTCATATCAAAAAAAATATGATATACAAAATAACTCTTTTCTTAAACAAATGGCACCCTTTCATCCAATTGAAACATACTTATAAGATATTTTGAATTATAACATGTTACAACGCTTTGCAATAAAAGTTTAATCTTTTGACGTTATATTTTGAACGTCACCGAAACACTTACCACAATATCGCATCGTGTTAATTATCTGTTGCTAGACAATTTCCGCCGCTATGCGCGGGCACTCGTCTAGTTAGAATTAATAAGAAAATATCGCACGTTGTGTATCAAGTTGGTTCAAGATTTGTAACATGGTAATTACTCTAATTATACAAACCGTACAAGTGGGATTGCCTAATTGAAGAATTCTATTATCTAATAAGAGTTATACAATTGAACCTTCCTAGGCAATTGAAAAGTCAAATAAACAGATGGGGACAACATTGGAGTTTATGTGACCTTTCTAACCTTTTATCTCTTAGTTTTCTTCTCGCAGGCAAACCATGTCGACGGCCCAAGTTTATGACCTCGATGACACAGTCAGTATTTACAATGAAAAGTAATATCTTCATGATTTTGCCTAAATATCCGAGTAATACATAAATATTTACAATGAAGATAGAAATCCTTTTTGAGCGAATATCAAAAAGCTCATGGTAGGTGATTTGTACGATTCTTTATGAATCAAGCTTGTGATAAATGGAAAGCAACAGTGGTTTAATTATTAACTGAATTTAATCACGTTCCAGGCCTCTGCGCAATATCTTAGTGATCTTTCCAGAACACTCAAAGTGATACCTTAATGTTCACAGTGATGAGTGTAAATCCTTCTAGTGTTAACCTCAAACAACATTTGGTAGGTAACTTGCAAGATTTTATACGAATCAAGCTCGTGACAACTGGAAAGCAACGATGGTGCGGTTCTTAATTGAATTTCACTTGTTCTAGGAACATGAATTGGCGGCTTCAATCATGCGGATAATTTTATCCAAATGATTCACTCTTTACGTTCGCAGTCAGCTTTGGACGGTCGAGTAAAGAGAACGGGTTTACCCGCGAAATCTTGTCAAGGAGGTTCTTAATTGAAAGTACCCGCCACAAGTACGATACTTAATATCGTCCAACGGTCTTCACCGACCGGAGGTAAAATGCTACCTAATTAGGTTGAAATGTTCAAAGCCATTTCATCCGTGTCTTTGTTTTGTTGCTAACTGTCTTATGCAGCGTAACAAGACGGTGACATTGCGGTATCCGAGAAGAAGTCATCCACGGATGCTTATACTTTCTGCACTTAATACTTCAACAAATTCAAGAAAGTCTAAAAGTCAAGTCTTCCGCTGTATCAAACTCGGAAGCTTTCAAGAATTTATAAAAGTATAAGTATGTGGAACATGAAGTCACGAGGAGGCAAATTTCACAAGTGATGAATGCACAAGGTCAAGGCAAGGAAACATGCTCAAGACTAAAGTCAAAGATCTCATCAGCATATTCACAAGAACAAGATCAAAGACTCAAGCATAGTATGCTAGGTTTAAGATTTTGTAAAATGGTGTGACCTCCCTTAAGGGAGATTGTTGGAAATAAGTTTTTCCAAAGAAAGTATCGGTCACATCATTGTTAGCATAGATCACGAGCTATACACTATTTAGGACATTGTAACTTGGAGTGACCTCCCTTAGGGGGAGATTGTTGGAAATACGTTTTTTTGCATATTTAGAGAGGATCGGTCACTCCAACGATATATTCAAGTATTGGGCTCGTGATCCAATATGTAAACGTATAGCCCATCAATCCCACATGTAAGGTGAGCTATATATACACCCTCCTAGCATGTTAGGAGAGGTTGGTCATTACTTGTTTATCATAATTCTAATCTAATCTCACACTTTCTCTTTATTCTCTCATTTCTCTCTCTAACTTTCTCTCTCTAGTTTTTCATCTATCTATCTCTCTTTAGAACCAACATTGATGAAACTTTGAGAACTTTGAGCTGCCATTTTTGAGTGTGTTTGATTATTTTTGGAAATGTTAGATTATTTTTGAAATATTTTGACCTAAAATGCATGCCTATATACATGTCCAATGCATAATTCACTTGTACTTTTTGGAAATGTTAGATTAAACTAAACTTGCATCCTTCCTGCCCAAAAGTATGAAACATAAACGTTTGTACATGAAAAAACGGTAACTGAGTGGCTACTGCTACTATACTGTTGCTTCTTTTTCCTTACAGTAAATGTCCAACTTGCTAAAAAATAAAAGGTTACAACCCAGTTATTTTGTAATTGGTTTCCCAACCGGTTACTCACTAACCGGTACTAACGGTCGAAAGACATAACCTGTTAATAATCGCCGGTTATTCCGTAACCGAAACCGGTTACGGTCAATAACCGGTGTTGACCGATTTCAATTTCGGTTTTTTTTTTGTTATGATTAATATGTGTACGACTACCATTAAAGTTGACTTTTTGTAATTTATGAAACTGAAATAATGACAATAATCTAACTTAATTTTGGCAATTTGTGTTGTTAGTTCTTATCTTACAACTAAAACGTGTTTTACTTTTATTTTCGTTAAAAAAAATACATATTGTTTTATAACATGTTTTTATATTTTATTTAGGATTGAATTATCCCATATTACAACCTGTTGTAATCACAATTTGATTTACTTCAATATAAGATATCAGTAATTATCTATCGTCAAACAATATTTTCATGGCTATTCGCGAATGTGTATCAAAAGTCACCAGCATATTAGATCTCATAATTCCAAAAATAAATAAATAATGTAGTATGCAATAGACTAAGGGGTTTGTTTGGTTTAAAGTCGGGTTTTACTTTAGATGTGAGTTTATAATTGTAGGTGGTTTAGGATTTGGATATTATTAAATAAAAAGTAGTGTTTGATTTGTTAAAAGTTTAAATTATTTTATATTATTTTAGTGTTTAAATGAAAATAAGATAACACTAGCAGGGTACCCGCGCAATACGGCAGCGAGTACCCAGTAATCATATTTTTGACGAGCTTTATTTTTTAATTACATATTTTTTGTGATAACGACTTTGCGCATGACGAAAATTATAGAGAATAACTTTATCACAAACCAATTTATATCAATATTTGGACTTAAATGGTACAAAATGTATTTATTTTTAGGGCTAATGACTTACAAATGTATCTAACTTGACTGGTTAGCAGGTTGCCTTAACGATCGTTAAATTTTTTATTACAACGTTAGTCCTTTATATTAACGGCCATTAACATAAACACTTAAAATTTGATTTTTTTAAATAAAATGTAAAACCTTAAAAAAAATGTAACTTTATATAAAAAATATAAGAACAAATTTACGCATGCATATATAGAAAAGTTTAAAAAATTATTATTTTTAAACATGTGCTAGTTGCTTTTAAAATTTCTATAAAATATCTTATATATAACTTAACTTTTTCGTACTTTATAAATCTTAATTTTTTGCGGAAAATCATAATTTTTTTTTAAATTTAAAATTTTCAAAAGTATAAGTCATATTTTTTTACAAAAATAAACTGAAATTTTTTAAATTCTTTTTTTTACAAAACCAATCGTACATTTTTAAAAATTTTGAACTTTTGTTTTTTTTTATATAAATTGTGTGTATATATAATTTTATTTAGAAAAATTTTTTACGAAATAATAATTATTTTTCTTTTTGTAATCTTAAAATTTTTGAAGTAAAAAAACGTACTTTTTTTAAAAAAGTTTTTGGAACCTTCGATTTTTTTTGCAGATAATCATGCTATTTTTTTTAGAATTTTAATGTATTCAAAACCAAATGTCATACTTTTTCACAAAACTTTTTTTGAAAGAAAAGTAATTTTTTTTACAATAAAGAAAGTAACTATTTTGCGAAAAAAAATTATTTCGTTAAATTTTTTTTTAAAAAATTATATATACACACAATTTATATAAAAGAAAAAAAGGTACGATTTTTTGTGAAAAAAACACGACTTTTAGTTTTGTAAACTTTAATTTTTTTAAAATAATAGTATGTTTTTCTGCAAGAAAAACAAAATTCGAAGGTTCAAAAAACTTTTTGTAAAAAAAGTGCGGTTTTTTACTTTGAGAATTTTAAGATTAAAAAGAAAAATAATTTTTTTGTAAAACAAATTTATAAAAAAAGTTATATATACACACAATTTATATAAAATAAAAATAAAAAAAGTTTAAAATTTTGTAAAAAAATAATTTCAAAAATTTCGATTTTGTTTTTGTAAAACACGTTTTATATAAATTTTAAAAGTTAACTAAAACATGTTTAAAAATAATAATATTTAAAACATTTTTATTCAAACGTGCGTAAATTATATTTCTAGAAAATTTTTTTGTACAAAGTTATATACTTTTTTAACGTTTTACGTTTTATTTTAAAAAAAATCAAATTTTAAGTGTGTATGTTAATGGCCGTTAATATAAAGGACTAACGTTGTAATAAAAAGTTTAACGGTCGTTAAGGCAACATGCTAACCAGTCAAGCAGGTCACCAGGTACATACAATGTACGAAATCACAAAGTTTAATGATAATATAGGAAAAAAAAAGATGGCTACACAGAACGGTAAAGAGTGTCAAGTTAGATGCATTTTTAAGTCATTAGCCCTTATTTTTAAACATGTATTTTATTAAATTAATAGTTAAGATGATTATAATGACAAAATTCAATTCAAGTTTCGTAACCGACGTTCTATATTAAGTTGTACAACATGCATGTACATATGTATTATATTACTTAAGTATGTAGTATTAAGTAGCTTGTACAATATGCATAAAAATATGTATTATTTAAATAATTAATAAGAGAGATACCAATCTCTTTTATATGTAATATAAATATGAAAATGCATACTAGAATAAAAATAAATAAATTAATACATAAATGTGACTCATGTTTTTCCATATATGCAATGTTAGAGTATGCCAACATTTCCTTGTTAATATTGGGTGCAAGCCTACCTTTGTAAAAGGCCAAATTTGTGGGTTTTGGTGGGCCTACTCTTGTGCCATTTTTCAAAACAAACGACAGAATTGAACCCAATGTTATATTTTTTGGCTTATCACTGGATACCAAACACCTCTTAATAGTATACTTTGAATATGTAACAGTGGGTTTCGTCAATTCTGGACTACATATTTGTAATTGGGTGATTTGGTCGTCTCGTTTAAGGTCGTTGTGGGTTTGTATGGCTGTTTTGGTCAGTCATGTTGGTAGGGTAGTTGTAGATAGTAAGGTCGTGGAAATTATCATCTAAACTTATTCCAATTCTAGCTTCTATACTAAAAGTCTATTCAGAAATATTCTCGTAGCAAACGAGAGATCCATATTAGTTCATAATCATGTCTTGTATAAAGAGAGCTTTACTTGGTTTAAATCTATATGACAATGGTTCATATCCAATGAGTTGGTCGGCCAAAAATCGAAAACCATGATTACCCAAAAGTAAAAAATAAAATTGAAGGCAACTGGGCCAGATATTTGCAGTAGTTAACATTGTCGATTATCAACATTTTACGAAAATATATACGAGTTGTTCATAAAAATAAATAAAAATTTTGCAAAACAAATTGTCAATTAACAAGATAAAAATTTCCATTTATGAAGTTAAAGAGCCACTAAAAACTAATGATATCATCTTCTATCTATCACACTTGGCCATACTTAAAGTGGGCTGTGTTCCTTTTCATCCCCACTTCTTTGGGCCAGTCTCTACAAGATATTTAAGATTCTTCTTTTTAACTACAAGACTCGTAATTTCAGTACATGTATCTTCTTGTTTGAACTAATAGGTAAGATGGCTTTTGATTCTGAAATCTATACCATGACAAAACAATATACTATAATTAGAAGTTTCATATACCAATGTATCATGTGGCTAACTAAAGTTTAGCATGTGCTTATTTATTTAGTAGTTCATGAATCTGAATATAGTAAAACAATGTATTTCACACAAAAGAAAAATGTAAAACATTGACAATCTGTGTGTGTTGCCTACTTAAAATTGTTGGTAAACTTATACATCAAATTTGTAAAAGAATCAATAAAATCTGTAGCTAAGCTGTGATAAAATCCGGGGCATTAGTACTAGTACGATTAAACCCGACACTTGAGATGATATTTAGAAACCTTAGGTTGTTGATAGCAATCCAAGCAGTGTTGATTCATGGTTATAGTACCATGGATTGTACCCTGTCTCTGTTGTGCTTGTGTCCATCATCATAGTCTCTTGTTCTTCATCTTCTAGTGGATCATCAGGAAGCATGTTTAAATCAAGAAAGCCTCGGATTTCATGATCCGGTTTTTCAAGTTTCTCTATCAACGTTGCATCTTGTTGGTTTAGTTTATCCTCAGCAATCAAATGTGATCTTTTGTGACCACCCAACGCTTGTCCTGATGAGAAACTCTTGAAACAAATTGAGCACTCATGAACTCCTACTACCATTGTATTGTTCTTTGACGAACCAACAAGATTGAAAGTTGATGATGCTTGGTGATTATCAGAAGGTTTTTCGCCACGCCCTTTACTCATATGGTCTTGATCCAATATGGGTCCGGTTTTGATCGTGTTATGGTTGTCGATTTTCGAATCAAAACAGTCTTTTGGCTTCCTGTAGTGACTTGCTTTATGACCACCAAGTGCTTGTGGAGAGTGAAAACACTTTTTGCAAGTAGCACACTCAAACTTTCCCTTCATTTGATCATCAAGTTCGTGTCGATGGAATGTACTTTTCTTCTCTGTATTGAATTGGACTTCAGTTTTTGCCACTTTCTTCATCTTACAATCTTTTACTATTATCTTCTTACCCCATTTTCCCACATCCCTAGAAAGCATGATCAAACACATAGCAATTTCAACTTCTTGTTCTTGATCACTATCCGAAACGACACTTGTTGAAGCATGATTAGCATTCATGGAAACCGAAGATGAATCGGTAGTTGTGGTTGTAGTAACAGTAGGAGTAGTAGCACAAGTAACTAAACACTTCTTTGATCTTGACTTCTTGATTTTCCGTTCTTTCACACCCACATTCTCATTCCCCGAATGACTAATCAAATAATCTTTGTTCAATGCCGCGGTTTTGTTAGTTGACACTTTGTCGGAATGACATTTCATGTGTCCAAACAAAGCCTTCCATGATTGAAAACCTTTCCCACATTCCTTACAAAGTTTATCAAGAACAACAAACTCATTCAAATCAGAAGAACCATTTATAACCGCTTTAAGAGTCTTCTTTGGATCCTTTCTAAGCTCATAACCCAACTCACTCGAATTCGAGGATATAGGATTTCATGATTATCCTTTCCTTTTCTATCTTGATTTACTTTATCCTCTCCATATTTAGAGGAGGTAATTACGGAGTGATTACAGATTCTAGTCTTATTTATATGCCTGTTCCTATTATTGTTGAGATGTAATAAAACAAAAACAAAATCTCTGTTTTCATCATCAATTTCTAGATGGTATCAGAGCGGGTCTTTACAAACCTTGCTCTCAATCAATCACAAACCTAAACAATGCCAGAAACTGATAAGAACGAAGGGTCTGGTGGGATCACACACGACTCACCCTACTATATTCATCCATCCGATTACCCCAAACAACTTCATGTTAATGACGTCCTCACGGACAGCAATTATGCAGACTGGAGTCAAGAGATGACAAACTTCCTCTTTGCGAAAAACAAGATAGAGTTTGTCGATGGAACCATAAACAAACCAGAAAAAACTTCCAAGGATTACATGCCGTGGATGCGTGTTGATGCCATGATCAAAGGCTGGTTGACGACGGCCATGGAGAAAAACATACGAAACAGCGTGAAGTACGCAGACACAGCATCAAAGATATGGGCTGATCTGAAGGAACGTTTTGGGAAGGAAAGTGCCCCGAGGGCATACGAATTGAAGCAAAAGATAGCCTCCACACGACAAAATGGTGCTTCAGTGTCGACTTATTTCACGCAATTACGATCCATATGGGATGAAGCTCAATCCGTACATCCTTTTCCTCGATGCACATGTGGCAAATGTGATTGTGATATTGGTAAAAGAATCAATGAGCATCAAGAAAAGGAACGTCTCTATGAATTTCTTATGGGTTTAGATACCGAGTTCTCGGTCATTAAAACCCAGATCTTAGCCACGAAACCGACACCTTCACTTGGCGTGGCGTATCACATGGTGGCAGAGGATGAGAGGCAAAGAGCCATCTCAAATGAAAATGCAAGTCCACATGAATCTGCTGCATTTAAGGCCTTTCAAGGGCGGAATGGTCCTCCTAGTTGGAACAAAGAAAGAAGTGAAGCCAAACCCGTCAAGTGCACCGAATGTAACAGAGAAGGTCATAACCGTGAAGGCTGCTTCAAGTTGATAGGGTATCCGGAGTGGTGGCCCGGAAAGAAAGGAGAAAAGACTAAAGCCAAGGCTGCATGTGTCGAGACAGAAACATGTCCCATTCCCGGATTGACGTATGAAAATTATCAACTTTTCTTGCAGCAATTTTCTGGACCGGCTAATGGTAAAAGCGCCAAACATGTTGCTAACCTGGCCCATAAAGAAGACATCGATGGTGAGTGGATCATTGATTCGGGTTGCACCGAATATATAACTCACTTATCTCATGTCCTTGACAACCAGAAAGCAACCTCTCTTGAGGAGCCTGTTGTCATTCCCACTGGGGATTCTATTCCAGTTAAAGGGAAAGGGGATTACACTCTTCCAGGGGGAGCCAAAGTGAAGGGGGTTCTATATATTCCTGATTTTAAATGCAATCTTCTTTCTGTTAGTCGCCTTTGTCGTGACCTGCAATGCTTCATATCTTTCTATCCTGATTTTTGTGTTATGCAGGGTCTACAAAGGAGGAACTTGATTGGTGCGGGTAGGTGCGAAGGGGGGCTTTACCGGATGAAGATGGTTCAAGGAAGAAAAGCGATGGCAACTACCGTTGAGACATGGCATAAAAGACTTGGACATGCATCAAAAGGGAAGCTTGCTAAAGTTGATTTTCTTAGTACAAGTACTCTTGATTTTAATAATTTATGTGATTCGTGTGCTAGAGCAAAACATGCAAGAACACCGTTTTCTTCTAGTCATATAAAAACCAATGCTCCTTTTGAACTGATTCATTGTGACATATGGGGAGGTTATCGGGTTCCGTCTTATACAAGAGCTAATTACTTTCTTACCATAGTAGATGATTTTAGTAGGGCCGTTTGGGTGTTTCTTATTAAACATAAAAATGAGGCCAGCAAATGCCTCATAGATTTTCACAAGATGGTTGAGATACAGTTTGAAAAACAAGTTAAAAGGATAAGGTGTGATAATGGTGGGGAATTCATGTCTAATGACATGGTAAAATTTTACAACGAGAAAGGAATTTTATTAGAAACCACATGCCCACACACTCCCCAACAGAATGGCGTTGTTGAACGAAAGCACAGGCATTTGCTTGAAACTGCTCGAGCCTTAAGGTTTGAAGCTAATCTTCCTAAGCAGTTTTGGGGAGAATGTGTCCTAACCGCTGCTTATGTGATTAATCGTCTTCCGTCAAAGGTCATTAAAAATAAAACTCCTTTTGAGTTGATTTGGAATCAAAAACCAGATTATGAATTTCTTAGAGTGTTTGGGTGTCTTGCCTATTTTACAAACAACAATACAAAAGGAGACAAGTTTGTAGAAAGGGGGAAGCCAGGGGTGTTTCTTGGGTATCAACAAGGGACTAAGGGTTATAAGATCCTTGATCTTGAGACTAGAAAAATACTAGTCAGTAGAAATGTTAGTTTCTATGAACAAAAATTCCCTTTCAAAGATATCCAAGAAATTAATGAAGATTCTACTGAAAACCCAACAAAATATCACGATTATAATTGTCATCATGAAACCACCACGACCCAATCTGAGGAACAAACCCCAATGGTGCAAGAACCGACAATCGATTCTGTTCATACAGAAGAAAATGAACCGAATGATGTCACAAATGAACTACATGAGAATGGTGTTGGCGAGGCCAATCAAGAAATCTTTGATAATGAGGGTGAGATGAGTACGTTTGTCAATGAGGTTGAAAACCAAGTCGAGGCAAGACCTACGAGAACAAAATCGCAGCCATCAAAATTCAAAGACTATGTTGTTCAAGTTCCCCCTTCGGTCAAATACCCAGCAACGAATCAGGTCACCTCCAATGTACGTTACCCTATCTCTAACTTTGTTTCCTATGAAAAATTCTCGACTAATCATAAAGCATTCTTGGCGGCCATCACCAACAATGATGAGCCTCAGTCTTTCCATCAAGCTGCACAGGATGCTAAATGGCGTGAAGCCATGAAGAAGGAGATTGAAGCTCTCGAGAAAAATGGCACTTGGACTTTAGAAGAATTACCAAACGGAAAACGGGCTATAGATTCGAAGTGGGTCTACAAGATCAAATTCAAGCCAAATGGTAAAGTTGAAAGGTACAAGGCTCGTTTAGTTGCGAAGGGATTCACTCAAATTGAAGGAGTAGATTATCATGACACCTTTGCACCAGTAGCCAAATTGGTTACCGTTCGGACCCTTTTAGCCGTGGCAGTAAAAAGAGAGTGGATCATCCATCAACTTGATGTGAACAATGCATTTTTGCATGGGGACCTTGATGAGGAAGTTTATATGAAAATCCCTCAAGGTTTTTCTAAGGATAATGACACCCGTGTTTGTCGGCTCAGAAAATCTTTATACGGGTTAAAGCAAGCTTCACGAAATTGGTATAATAAGTTCACTACTTACCTCTTAAGGCTAAATTTTAGACAATCCAAGGCCGATCACTCACTTTTTATTTTTGAGGAAGGGAGCATAATGGTAGTCATTCTAATTTACGTAGACGATGTTATCATTACCGGGAACAGTCTCACCAAAATCCAAGAATTCAAGAAGCAACTTGATCACGAATTCAGCATTAAAGATCTCGGTTCCTTGAAGTATTTCCTTGGTATTGAGGTAGCAAAAACAAACGAAGGACTTGTCTTAAGCCAACGAAAATACACGTTGGACATTCTGGAGAGTAGTGGGAAGATGGGATGTAAGCCAAGTTCTTTTCCTATTGAACAAGGCTTAAAGTTAGATAAAGGAGAAAATGAAACCCGAGTGGATGCAAGTCAATATCGTCGACTCATTGGTCGACTTCTCTACCTTCAAGCCACTCGACCTGACATCACTTACTCCGTCAATATTTTAAGCCAATTTGTTGCTGATCCACGAAAAAATCATTTGGAGGCAGCAAATCGTGTTCTTGGTTACTTAAAGGCTACACCAGGTCAAGGTATTCTTCTCTCTCGAACAGGAAACCTTGTCTTAACTGCTTATTGCGACTCTGATTGGTTAGGATGTCCCTACACAAGACGATCACGCACTGGGTATTTCCTCTTGCTTGGTGGAACTCCTGTCTCTTGGAGAACCAAGAAGCAATCAGTGGTTTCTCGATCTTCAGCTGAAGCGGAATACAGGGCAATGGCTTCCACCGTTAGCGAGATTATTTGGGTTCGATGGTTACTTAGTGAGCTACAAGTTCACATTACGTTGCCAACATCCTTATTTTGTGATAACCAAGCAGCACGTCACATAGCTAACAACCCCGTTTTCCATGAACGAACAAAGCATGTCGAGATGGACTGTTATTTTGTACGAGAAAGGGTCGAATCAAAAGAAATAGTGCCGATGAATATCAGCAGTAAAATGCAAGTAGCAGACTTGCTAACAAAGGGCCTTACAGCTCAGCAGCTTAATTTTCTTCTTGGCAAGATTGGCATTGCAAATTTGCATACTGCATCTTGAGGGGGAATATAGGATTTCATGATTATCCTTTCCTTTTCTATCTTGATTTACTTTATCCTCTCCATATTTAGAGGAGGTAATTACGGAGTGATTACAGATTCTAGTCTTATTTATATGCCTGTTCCTATTATTGTTGAGATGTAATAAAACAAAAACAAAATCTCTGTTTTCATCATCAATTTCTAGAGAGGACCCATTAACGACTTCTATTTTGGTGTCCAAATTCTTATTCTGGAGATCATGATCAGTTGAACTTATTACATGAGCCCTCATGTGACCTCCTAAAGATCTACCACAAGGGAAGCTTTTATCACACAACTTACACATATGCTTCATCATTTCTTGATCACTTTTTTCAATTGAATTTTGATCCGAATTCAACATTTTCGACCAAGAAAAAGTCTAAATTCAGATCAAATGGTATCAAAAGATCCAAAAACAGAGGAAACAGAGGATTTAGCCTCTCTTTTTTTTACTGAAATTTAGAGACTACCCAGATCAAGAACCAAGATCAAAAGCTTAAATCCTTAATGGGTATCGATCTTTATGCAAGATTCTAAGGAGTTACAAAGAACCTATCTCAGATATCACTTGTGCTTAATCAGAATCAAGAAACAAGATCTAAAGCTCAAATCTTTAGTAAAATTTCAGTTTTGTTGCATTTTGAAACAAAGCAAGAACTCAACAAGATCGAGTTAAAATGAGAAAACAAGTAACCAAACTTGAAGCTAACACTTTAGTATACAAGTCAAAAATAGAAACAAAAAAGACCCAAAAATGTGACAAAAGATGATGGGTTGGTTACCTTTCTTGCTAAAATGATGACCTTCTACAAGCACACTTTTATCACTTTATCTCTCTAGAAATATATCTATTTAGAGAGAGAGTTGAAGAGTCTATATTTGGAGGAAGAAGGAGAAAACCATGCATGGAAACAAGGATAAAAAGAGGCAAAAGTAACGTGTAGTCAGCTAAGTATATCACACGCCAAAATACTAATCCAATGGTCCATGTTAGTGCTAAGTTACAAATCCTAATAATAGTACTTTAGTTACAAGTCTGTTGGTTAATTTTTCTGACTCCGTACTGTGAAACAAGTCAATGTTCGAACTTTTTGGTATTTTCTGTTTTGTCGAGATGAAGGTATATTTCTTATGAGTTTCTGTTTTCAAGTCTCGTTTTTTCGTAAATAAAATGCGTGTATTATATGGTTAGTATGCAATATGTTTTCTTTTAATAGAAAGAAGATTTACTAATATTAGGTTGCATAAATAAAATCAGTAACTTGATCGTTAAAGTATACTAAACAAAATTTCCTTTGCTTTTACGAGTAACTGTTTTATTCTTGTGACTGCAGTTTAGTCATGATTTTAGTTCTATGTACTGTGTAGCATCTACCCACAGAAATATAAACAAAGAAAGTTGTGGGTGTCATACACTTCACTGAAACCAATAAAGATATGACAGGTGTCACTTATTTGGTCTAAGTTGGGCAAGGTCAGATTTGTCAATTGGTTGTGGATTATAGAATAAACTGTTTTGAATGGCTAGTAATCAGTTGAAGGTATATGAAATGGACCCCACTACAGATACAAGAAGTTTGTGAAGCAAAGAATCTACAAGCCTGCAAATGGAAGCTAAAAGCTTTTTTTGTGCTATGCAAGCATAGTAGGTAGTGGAAGTAGGCTAGTGGTACTATGGTCATTTTACAACCAACATTTGGCTATCCCAAAACAAAAATAA